>JAWWEV010000134.1:2235647-2297204 GCA_035583235.1 Hafferia zeledoni
TGACCCCTAACTCAAATCCTGAGGAGGTGTGACCAGGGGCAGGATGGGGCTGGACTGAGAGATGTGTGAACTGGGGAATGGGTGAACAGTATTATAAAAACCATATAAATCCGTTTTCAGGGTGCACATCAATATGTATTCCTGTGGGTCCCAGGCCTGATATTAAAGGACTTTCACTTTTTATCTTATCCCACACTAACTTAGCTCAGAGTCCTGCTTTGCTGGGGTCTCTCATGGCATCAAAACCATCGAGCTTAGTGGGTATAAATTAGTAATTATTGTTTACCCATTGCTCAGGTGCAGTGTAGAAATGGCACAGTCCCAGCTTAAAGTCAAACATGTAATAGTGCATATTACACATTATTTAATATATATCTACATGGATTAAAAAAAGTGGAGGTCACTGTCTTGAGTTTCCCAATATTTCAGTTTCACTCTTATGTCTAATAACTTTTGTACTTACTATTTTCAGCCAAAATAATTCAGCTTTTAACTTATTTTTGTATCACATTTTATTAAATGCAAACTAAAAAGTAGTGGTAATGAAAGGAGAAATTATAAGGAAAATATGGAAAATGCTCTTTTGGAGATGGAAGAGAATTTAGGAATATGATAATCCTGTTTAGATTTGGGATATTTAGATTTAGGAATGCCATAATCCCATTTTATGCTCAGACATTGCTCAGAAATTACTGGATAAACTGAGACCTTAATTTACAATACTGTATTTCCTTTTATGTCAAGGCTGCTCTAAAATGATTACTTACATTACATGATCCTCCAAAACTTTGTTAAATCCATTCTATGGGTAATTTTTCTCTCTTATAGACGACATGATTGTAATATATATGTGTAAAGAAATATAAATTTATGATTTCATATCTACACGCACATACAGCAGCACAGAGTGAGTGACTACAATGACTACAGTCACAAATTCACTGCAAATTCTGATTGCTGGTCACAACCCCTGCCACCACATGATTTAGGAACCTTTATTTTAAGTACAAGCACATCTATTTCCCCAGGAGAAAAAAAAAAATAGAAGAGAAATACCTGAAACTTTCCTGCACTACCTGAGGTGATGTCTGAGTGAGCACAGCAGAAACATCTCCCAGAACTCTGGCAAAAAGAACTCACCTCCTGGCCCTGCCCAAACCATTGCACTCCCCAACCAAAGTGCTCAAACACAGCCCCAGGGAACAGAGGAGGGTTTGGAAGTGAAAAGGGAACGTTTACCATTTTCAAAGTAAAACCGGTGAAAGTCCATCCCTTCCACCAGATTGCCCAAAGCTTCAGGTTCGAAAGACGTAAGGCCTGGATCACAGATTTTCCTGTGGAAAAGAGGGAATTTCGTGATGAGTGGTTATGGAACACAGCTTTGAAGAGATTATTTTTAGAAGTTTCCTTTATTCCAATCAGACATGTCACTTAACTGTGCCATCACATCAGAAAAAAACACAATTTAAATGAGGAGAACGGAATGAAGTTCTGGTTTCACCCCAATTAGTACAGTTGGCAACTCACTTCAGGTGGACTAAATTTCACATAAATCATCTTTTCACCACGAAGGTTTACCAAAGAAGGCCCCACTTGCCAGTGCTGGGTATTACATTCACAAGTAGGAATTGTCACGTGTGACTCTGGAAACTGTGCAATGCAAAGGATTTTTTTATGTCTCACATCGGTATTTAAGCGAGATTTAATTATTTAATTCCTTGGGTTTAACTACAGTGGGTTTACAGAGGCAGCTCCTCTGAAGGTGGCAATGTGTGAGCCAGGGCAAAGCAGCCATGAAGGTGCTCTGTGTTCAGGAGGAGGAATCCCCCCAGCACATAAATACAAGCACAGACACCGCTGTATCAACACACATCTGCACACAGTGTGTCAAACACATCAGCAACCCTCCCTCCTCCCTCCCTCTGAAATGAGACTTGATGATCTCAGAGGTCTCTTCCCACCCAGCTGATTCTATGAGACACTCACGTGTAGGCTTCAAAGTCCCCGTTGTTGATGGCTTCAATCAACTGCTCGGTCACCTTGATAATCTCCTGCTTACGAGCTGGGGAGAGACACAGAGCAGTGTCAGGAGGAAGGCAGGCTGGAAGGGGACAGCTGGCAGGTGTCCTGTCACCCCTCAGCTGGCACAGCAGCCACCTCTCCGCCTCTCTGTGGCCAAAGGACAGGAGGGTGTATTGCTGCTTCAGTGCACTCCTGTACCCAGGAGGAAATTAAGCACATCAACATCAATCCACTTTCCTTTCATACTTCTAATCATCACTGAAGGGTCTGCTGTTCAAAAGGCAGAGCAAACCAAGGCCCCACTACTCTTAACTTCAAACTCCAGCAAACTGATAATTGGTTTACACACAATGCTCTGTGTTTCATATACACAGGAAGCCTTTACCTTTTCTGTGTCTAATGCTGATTTTCAGGAATCTTTTCAATACTACCTGTTTGCTTTGGCCAAATGTGAACATTTAAATAAAAGTGAATTTGAACCTTCGGCCTGTAATGAAGATCCTCTGGCAAAAAACTCACAGATTCCATAAAATGCACCTGTATCCATGTAGGTCTGTTTACAACAGGGTCTACTCCTTCTTAAACACCAGAGAATTAATTTGGAAGCCCCAAGCAGAAAATTAAATGCTGTAGTAGCTCTCTTGTGCAAGCAATAGCTGTAACTGTGCTGCACACTCCTACACAGGGGTTTACCATTAGCACACACACAAAAACGTGCCTGGAAGGTTAAAACAAAAGCACTGAGAGAGATCACATTGTTCCTGAAAAAGAACAGGTTGGGGAGCACAGACAGAAAGTCTCCAGTGCTGTGCTCAAGGATTGGCATGGTGGTGTTAACCTTTTCCCAAGTGCACACCTAATATATTCAAACAAAAACAGCCAAAAGAAACCAGCAAGGAAAGATGTGATGGAGAAAAAAGGGGATATAAAAGTCTAGTGAGATTTCTTGTGAGCAGCTTTGCCTCCTGGACAGCATGAGGGCTAAGAGTATTTCAAGTATGAATGGCCTTCTTTTTCCCAAAGAAAGAACAAAGGCTTTTAATGAAGAGGCAGCAATGCCTCTCCTGCAGTATATTTGAACCCCACAGCCCAGACTGCCTGGACTCTGTATGGCATTGTCAGCACCAGCCAAGTGGTAGGAGGCTGGGTGAGAAATAAAGCTGCAGTGTTACTGAAGGCTGGCAAGAAAAGAACCCAGAATATGCCGACCTCGTGCAGTGAAGAAATTACCAGCTTTGCATGCAACATCTCACATTAATATAATAGAGCTAAAGGATTTGATTAAATAACCCAGGAACACATTTCAATCAGAGACTAGGAAATGACAGACTATTAAATCAGACAGTGGGAAATGAGGGACAAATCTTTGATCAGCTGCTACAGGATCACGAGATCATGTTAATGGCTAACAATGCAAGCAATGAATATGTCTAAGGTACTGCAGTTTCCACATGCAGGAGACACAAAACCACATGGACACGTAATTTTGGCTCGAGGTAACTGGCAATATTCCCTTTTCCACTAATGTCAGTTATTTACTTCCCAAGTCTTACCATTGTACCTTTGATGTTGAGAGATAAAAGATACAATTCAACACCAACCCCAGAAGGGAGACATTGAACTGTGTTGCCAAACTGTTGTTTTACCTGGGTTGAGTTCCAAACTGGAACTGCAGTGGAACATGTTTTCATGGAGCTCTCTGACAGAAGCCACCTGATACTGCAGACTGTGGCTCCAGCACAGTTCCTCTGGGCTGTGCTAACACCCAGTCGAGCTGTGTGTGTCCCACACATCCACCAGGAAGTTCTCCAGCCCAGCAAAGCCAGGGAAGGAGATCACAGCAGTTATCACTGGCTCCAACCACCCTGCATCCCACTCCAGCACTACTGCCAGCTCTTCCCCTGCTTGTGGAAAGCCTTCTCAGCTCACCATGTGGACTGTCAGGAATAGGAACACGGTGCCAAATCATCTGCCTTTCAACTCGGCTCTCAATTTTTGTACAAAATCACAAGCACTGGATGAAACTCTATGAAAGCAACTACGTTACTCTTACCTTTCAGCAACACACAATTACACACGTTAGAAAATCAGATTTCTTCCTATTTAGTGATCTGATGTGCAGTTTCCTTGGCAGAGAGCCAAAGGCAGAGGTGGAGCATAATTTAGGAAGTGGAGTTCCAGAAATGATTTTTCCTATGTCCAAAACCCTTTGCCTCATTCTCAAGGCAAAAATGGGCAAGGGCAAGGCAGTATGAAATAACAGCAGGTATCAAAGGCTAATTAAAAATCTCAGGAGCCACTGTGGTTTCACACAAACCTTCCCCTGACTGTTTGGGGGCCTTGTATCTGTCTCAGCTTTTGCACCTTCTTGTGTGCAGGGAGACAGACTGTAAATAGGTACCAAAGGGATTTCTGCTCCACTGTCTTGGGAGCAGAGGTTTAACCTGGAGGAAGGGAGGGAGGAAGAGGAAGGAGATGGGAAAGCTGAAACACAACAAGCAGAGAATTGGAAGCAGACTGGAAAGCAGCAGAAGGAAATGCAGCCAGGAGTTGGTGGCCCAAGTCAAATCCTTGTGCTTATCCTTAGTGCAAAGGAAGAAACAGGGAGGGCTCTGGAGATGAACTAAGGTGAAGAGGGTGTTGGTAAAAGTAGGAACAAGGTCCTGCCATTGCAGAAATCTGACAGAAATAATTGGCAGTTCTTAGAGAGGAAAAAAGATGAGCAACTTTTCTTTATAAATTTGATGGACTCCACGTATGCTCTTCCAAACATCCAATTTTTCCCATCTAAATACACATTACAATCTATCCAAGGCCAACAAACGAACACACAAGGCATTAGGGAAGAGGCATCTGGCCAGTTCCCATCTGCCAGATAACTGTCACTTGTGATCACCATTCTCATTTGATTTGTTCATTGTTTATTTTTTTATCCAATAGTAAACTTGGCTTGTATTGAATTCTAGGACAGTGATGCTGTTTGATGTACAGTGGCAATTTCATGCTATTATACTTTTCATTTGATGTACAGCAAGGACTTCCTAAATAAAACCAGAGAAACTAAATTTCCTAAAGAAAACGGACAACTGTAATGAGATTCTGATAAAAGTGGTTCAGTTGCTTTCTCTATAGAGTGTGGTGAAAGTCAATTCCCCAATTAAAGCCTGACACATCCATAGTTTCTCAGAACATGGCAATGGCTTTCCAGGGCATAGAATTGTCTACTCTCTGTAAGCAAAGGATGACTGAGCAGAAATACATCTGGTGTGTTTAAAACAACTGAGATGGGAAGCAAGAACATTGTTAAAAGAAGTCTGAGGTGCTGAGCCAACTGATAACAAAACACACTGTAGACATGGCAAACTTGTGTGGGAAAGGCAGTGGCTTTTCCATCCTTTGCTCAGAATATCCATGGAGTAAAAACACTGAGGAAAAGACCATGGACCTACTCTCTAAATAGAACCTACACCCCCACAGGCTCAGTGACTTAATTAATTAGTAAGGTTTTAGCAGTTCAAAAACATACAATCCCTGCTTTGGCAAGCAAGGAGGTTTATGACTAATACAAAGGCAATTGAAGCAAAAATATTATGAATTAGAGCTAAAAAAAGGCCAAATAAAAAGAAAAGAACAAACAGGAACATTTTCTAACACTGGCTAAAATGATTTCTGCAGCACTGCTGTAGCACATGTGTTAACTCCAAATGAGTCATTGACCTCCAGCTGTATTTCTCTACCTTCTCTCCCTGCTCAGCTCCAGGGTGGGAAATAACCTTTCACAATTCAGGAACATCATTAACACTAATATCTAAAGAACATAAAATGAGTCAAACACCATTTAAGCAAAAGCATCTAACACTGTATCAATACTTTGAACCTACAAGGAGCAGGCTCCCACCCAGTGAAATCCAGCAACACAGGAAAAAAAAGGTACAAAACAACTGCAAAAACTGTTCCAGGAGGGAACTCTTGGGCTTTTCTTCCCCTCCTGGAGCCTCAGTTTGTAAACTCCATGTGCAAGAATCACAGAGAAACGATGGATATTTTGATGTTTGAATTGCAGAGAGAAGGTGCAGGATCAAAACGAGCTGCACACGTGTGAAAATGAAGCCTTCAGAAATAATTAAACCAGAAACATCACTTGTTGTGAAACACAAAAAAAGAACCCTTGGTAACTCACCGACCACCATATTCCCCAATGAGGAACTGAGACCAGTAATTTACTTCTGAAAACAATAATTTAAACCTCCTAATGCTTCACTGAGATATTGGAGCATCTCTCTGCTGTCATCAGTGCCGTGGTTAAGCACTAAACCACCTTTCCAGAAGAACAAAGTATCCTGGTCCCAGATCTGCTCATGCACTCCAAGATGATTAAAATGATTTTGCTTCTGACTTGCTCACATGTTGTTTCTCAAGGCAAAACCCCTTAAAACTTTTCAGCTCAGTAATCTCAGCTCCACATCTTGGTACACCTCAGAGTGGATTAATCTCCCAACACCCTGGACATGTATAAGTACAGACAAGTGAGTTTGTTCTCTCAGCTCCCCTCCCTCACAGTCAATGGAGAGAAAGAAGCACTTTCAGGGCACAATTCATCATATCCTAAAATAGATTATTTGAGACAAGTGTGACTCATCCGACCTATTTGCATGGACTAAAGGGAGTCTAGACAAGTAGATAGAGTATAAATACAGATATCCACACTGGGGAGGGGGGCTCAGTTTGGGGAGACAATCCTACCCATGGAGCTGTTGTTCTAACACAGGGCAGTCCATGCCAGGGTGACACTGGCCTTCTGACCAAAACAAACACTAAGATGGACAGCACACAGCCCCTGATGTTACTCCTTACACCCTGAGAATAACCAGAGCCTGAAAAGGAAGAGACTAAAAATGTCATCTCCTGTTACATAACAAGCTCTGGCTGTGTGGATGTACCAGATTTCATTCAGCTTTACAGCACGGACTGCTGAACATCACACAGTGTTCTTCCAAAGGATTCTCATCACACCAGTATTAGAAAGTTCTCTGCTGATCATTTCTCTTACTGCTTATGCTGCAAATATTCCAAGTAAGTAATTTCTGTGAAGAAAATAAAAGAAGGTGCTGCATTACTAAACAACTGGTGGGGTGTCAGATGCCCATATGGCCTGAGCAGAGCCCCACATGACAGGGTGTGCTCCAAGGGACTGGTCTGGAAGAAGTTCATCAAGATTCAGTGTATGTAAGACCAGAGCTTACCTCTCACCTCACCACTTAACCTTAACCTTTGATATGGACTAAGACATCTGACTTGTCACCTCACATGTAACATCTTGTTCCCAGAGCCTGCTGATTGCCAAGATTCATTCTGATTCACCACATTATGATATGGATGGATGATTTGCAGCATTTTATTTAGGTTATTGGCCTCCTTTCACCTCTCTGAAAACCACTAAGCCTGTTACTGCCCTAGTGAAAAAAATCAATTCATCAGCTATTCAGGCAAGGATCTGAAAAATCATCCCAGCACTTTTCCACCCTGTACTGACAAAACAGACCCAACAAAATGAATGCACCCTCTATTTAAACCTTCATCACAGATTGATGTTAAGCCACTTGTCACATGCCCTACATAGTAATTTTTATTTATATGAAATCAATTCTATCTAGAGATGCTCTCTCTATATATTACCAGACTGAAAAATGACACTAATATTTACACAGCATAGCAAATGATGGCAAATGTTTATTTGTTAATGACAAAGCACCTCTAGTCTCAGATCAAAGCTGTTTCATGGTCACTGGACTTGCAAGATACCCCACTATGGTTTCCCAACAGGTTCCTTTGATCATGGAATGTGGCTGCTGTCTCCACCAAGGATGTTGGAAGGCTGATACCCAACACATTAACAGGGTTTCTGCTGTGCCTGTTTTTGGTTCAGCTGTGCTCCTGAATAATCACTCTGCCCATTCAGAGAAATCTTGCTGTCCACTACTGTGAAAATCAATAACAACTCTCAACTCTGTATCTCCTCTTTTGTAAATAAGCTTTAAAAAGCAACAAGACGTGTTAATAAAAACAATAACCCCCAAATCACAATTCTAAGAACTGCAGCATTTGCCTGTTTTACTCAGGAAAACTGCATTACCTTTAACAGTGGCACAATTCCTAAATTTGGTAATGAAATGAGCAGTGAACAGCTATGTTTAAATATGAACAGCCCTCTCTGCACTGTTCCCTACCCAGTGGAGCGGGAAATGTGAGGCTGCAGCACTCAGACCTGACACTGCTGGGCACATAATGGATATTCTGGGGACACTCCTGTGGGTGCAATAAATGCCTTACAGCACATGTGGCTGCTGTGTCAGCTCTCAGTGTTGCACAAATCCATGTCCCTCCTACTAATTCCTCTTCTTTTGAAGGTTCTGAGCAGTTTGCACTGTTGGAATCAGCAGTTCCAATTTGATGCACGGTCATCCATGTATCAGTAGAGACCATCCTGCTCCTGCCTTGGAATGGAATTCCCTTGCAGCATTCCCTGGCCACAGCTGTGACTGGAGGCAGCCCATCCTCTGGGGGACAATGCCCCTCACCTGCACTGGCTGCACCCACCAAAAATTCCACTGAGATTTAAACTAAACTTCAGACCAATGTTCCAACCCACAAGGTCCTTCCCCTTAAAGAACTCCTGAGTTAATTTATAAACAAGAAATTATCTACTGGGGTCTTTTCCATCCTACCAGCCTTTTCAGTGCTCAGACAGAGCCTACTGACACTGGAGATCTCCTCTGCAGTCAGATGGGCACTGATGAGCACAGATCTCCCCCCTGGCACCTCTCAGCTGTCGGATCAACGCTGCACACCCACAGCTGTCACAGCAGCTTTAAGGTTGCTTTGCCAACAGTCACGCTCAAGAAAGTAACTTGGTGATATAATAAACACCACAGGTAATTAATCATGGGAACCTACCCAGGATCCAAGCCAGAAGTGAGACTCAAATCTCTCTCTAAGCTGAGAACCACTGCAAAGACTCCCTGCAAGACACAGCTTCCTGAAACACAGACCTACTTATCCTGCTGTTACAGCTGATGGAGATATTTTTATAATTAATAACACCTCGCCAAGAAATAAATATCTAAAGAAATACACTCCATTCTTTGGTAAGCCCTAAGAGCAGGTCATTCCTAGCTCAGACAGACCACAGCAGTGACCTCTCTGTGCTGCTCAGATGGAGGGGAGGGAGGAGGAGGAGAGGCAAAGGAGCCCATGTGGACAGACGAGTCTCTCAACTTACATAGCACAGAGGAAGGAGTGGAGTGGGAGAGCTCAGACTCGAGCGATTGACTCTCTGAGTTTGCATTTCTCATGGACTTGCCCGCTGAATTGATGGAAAGAAACACAACATATGAACAAACAAAGATGAAGAGGTAGAGTGTGACCAGAGTCCGCAGCAGGCACTGGCAGCAGGAGCGGCCGCTGGGGCACGGCAGGGGTGGTGACCAGTGGGATGAAGAAGCAATGGAAGAGGAGGAGTGGTGGGTGGAACTCAACCTCTCCATGTCCCCCTCCTTTGGGAGAGCTGTGTGAGGGTCAAGTACATGTGGAGGAAGAAAAAAAAGAAGGCCAAAAGAAAAATAATGATAATTTAATTACAAGCAACAAGAACTTAGAAAATCTTCGAGCACACAAACAATGTTAATGATGGGCTTTCAGAGGGCAGTGTGGGTGCCAAAGGACAGTTGGACAGGTCGTGGGCATGAGTGACTCTGTTCAGATGCCAGTGCAGATTTACCCTGTATCCAGTGCTGGGATACACAGGGCTTTGAAAGAGTTTTGCTTAGAAATTTGAATGGTTTTTTAGGAGTGTATGTTCAAAAAGAAATAGTTCAAATTGCTTTCTTTCTACTGTTAAATAAAACAAACCCAACAGGGATAAAATGAAATATGAATATATGCAATATTTCGAAGCAATGTACCTCACAGATGTATTAAGTAGCAAGATTAGCCACAATTTACCTAATCCATAAGTGCCCTACAGCTCTGCAGATTTTCCCACTGGGAATCATCATTCTTACTAATGCTTTCATTAATTAATTCATTTCCAGGGGCAAAAAGATACCATGAGAAATCCAGATCTGCTGCTCATGATAAATTTAACAACTCACCTTTCTGGAAGCCTGTGGGCACTGCTGGACAAAAATATTCTACAGCCCTACTTACAAAAATCTCAATCTCCCATCACAGAGATGCTGCTCAATAGTTCCAGGCTCATTACCACAGGAAGGAGGAATCCCACAGGCAATCCCAGAAGGAGGCACTGCCTACAGTCCAGGCCTCAGCATGTTCTTTCTGTCCCCTCCTGTCGTATTTAGGAGGAATCACTGTCATGCAGACAAGCCAATGATCAATGGTTAATGTCAGAAATTTGTGTTAGCAAGGAACCTGAACTACAGCTCCAAGTCATTTCAGACTCCAATTACAGACTTAGCTTATTCCTTGAATAATGAAAGCTCACTGTTGTTTGCCAAACGCTGTTTCTGGTAGAAGAAATATGTTCCAGCCCTAGAAGATGTAAATCCATACATAAGCAAGGCAAAGTTACAGACACTAAGATTTTCAGTAAATAAAAAAATGAAAAGCAAGCCTGACTTTGCTGCCTTTCAGTTAAATACCTGCCTTCAAAAGTGAAAATAGGGAGAGATCCTGATATGAGAAGAGAGTGCTGTGTGCATTCCTTGGCAGACAGAAGAGCAGAACCTGTTCCTAAAGCCACGTTTGTGGCAGGTGGTAAAAGACAGTTTTAGTGGCTCCCTTTCCCAGTGATCACACCATTCCCAAAAGCCTGTCCAGACATATTGGCACAGGAGACACAGCCCTGCTGGGCATGGTGTGTCCCACACACCTCCAATCCACGCTGCTCTAGGGAGTTGGATCAGCAAAGAAGAAGAGCACTGGATGTTTTGGGTGTGTGTGGGCTGGTGGGTCTGTGCCCAGGGAGGAACCTGTACCTGTCTGCAGCCCACACACCATGTTTGGGTAACGGGGCAGGAATCCAGTGCCTGGATCCCATCCCTTGGTAGAGCCATTCCCTGGGGGTGTGGATCGTACTGCAATGCTACAAAACATGCTAATACTGCTCTTCAGTCACAGAGGGGCCCCCTCATTCCCCCTCTCCTTTGTGGGAAGGACAGACCCTCTCCCCATGTTGTTCTCCACACTGTGAAGAAAAGCAAAGTGATTTTAGGGTTCTTTATCAGCTAAGGTGGAAAATGCTCCTTTGAGGTCTCAGATGTGGTGACAAACATCTATTGAACATGCCCACAAGGACCTGGACAGTCAGTCAGCTGGGAGAATTCTCTCCCCTTCCTCTGAAATCCACTTGTCCCTATGGGTATTTCATCTCCAGTGGCTGTTCCTGACAAAGGCACAGCTCTCTCGCTGTTCTCCCAGAAAAATCTCCACCCAGGAATCCAGATTAGTGTAGGGAGGGGAATAATCTTTCCTAAGTGCCTTGCTAAAGCACCAAGCCTGAGCTTATAACAGCTGTCAGGGTTGCAGGCCTGCCTATTCCCTGAATCATTCTACAAATTAGACCCTGGGGGCACTGTTAGCTTTAATTTACAATAAAACAATGTGAACAGCAGCCTCCAGTGGGAAGATGGGAAGTGTGAGAGGAATACCAAAAGTGAAAACCAGGCAAGCTTCCCAGCAATTAATAACAGGGAGATTACAACAGTTGTGCTTTAAATGAGCAGCAATGGAACCCCCTGCACGCTGTGCACGGACAGACACAGCCAGGACCCTGGGCCTCACTCAGCCCTGGGCTGGCTGCAGGACCTCTCTGTCATGACACCACATGTCATGACCATCCAGCCTGCTCTTCACTGTCCTAAATCGCACAATCAGACAAATAATTTCTGTTGTTGGTCTGTCTGTGATTGTATCCTGAGCTTCAACAGGAGTTTCTAAAAAATCCTACTGTAATAACACCACGTTATATCCTCACACAGAGGCCCTATAATTAAATTTTTCATTTAATGAGCTCGGGTGCTAAATAGTTTGAAGGCAGAAATACAGAGTGCTACGAATACAGGTAAATGACACTGTATTTCCCTATGCATCAGCTGCAGAGCCCTGTAATTGTTCTCTCCTTTCGCATTAACTCAAACCATCCCCACCATTCTCACCTGCAGCATCACACAGTTCCTTGAGGCCAAAACCCAATACCCTCTAAGAGTCGAAGATACACCAACCTAATATGCTCTTTGTCAAACCCTTTGTTTTACAACATAATGTTATTAAAATAGGTAAGAGTAACATCACAGAGTAATATTTAGAGGGAGAAAAAGATGGAAACAAAAATGTGAAGCTACAAAACTGAGTTTGTTAAAAAAAATTTGATTTTAGCTTTTTAAAGAAAAAAAGAAGATTAAAAGAAGTGTATAGACAGAAGGAAAGAAAACCCACAAAAATACACTGGCATCTGAACAGAATAAAAATGAAAATGGTGACATAAAAAACCAAAACTAAAAAAAACCCCAAAACTAAAAAAACTATAAAAAAAAAACCACACTAAAAAAAACAAAACCGAAAATCAAACAAACAACCCCTCCCAAAAAACACAAATGCATGCTAAACATAAACTAAGTGAGAGTTACAAAGCACTGACTTACACATTTTAATCTACTTCTATTATTACTGGAACAAGTATCTTAGTTAAAAAGCAGTAACTTTATATTCTTAACCCCAAAAGAAGGGATAATGGTGGTTTGGGAATTGAAAAGTCCAAGTCTGAAACGTATCAAAAGGAGTTTCTTATAAAGAAGGAAAAATAATATTCACTGGTGGGATTCTTTAGGGGTTTCTGTGCTGAAATACATTCACAAAACTCATGTTACTACTTCTCCAAATGTGTCAAGCTTCAACTCCTACCTTTGACATCCTCATCTTCGATGGTGGTGTTGGAGCTCTCCGTTGATTCCTGTTGAGAAGTAAATATGAGTAGAATGTGTAGGACAAGCCGAGCCTTGTAAAGGCTGGGATTAGTGACGGGGCTCATGCAAAGCCTCCAAGCGGGTGGGGTGGCATTCACAAACAATGGGCACACACCGATTAAGGCATTGCCACCCGAAAGGGGCGGCAAACATCGCCATTCTCCGCGGTGGGGAACACAAACACATCTCCTGCTCTCTGATGCTTTCACTTCACAGCAATGAATGTACAGGAAACTTTTTCCTTTAACATCCAACTGCACAAAGTCCATCTGAAATGTCACATGAATTACCTCAGCCAAGGAGGAGAGCTTGCCATTTTAAGCTCAGTGATCAAACCAACTGTGCAAAATAAGTCATTCCATTCCAATTCCACCTCCTAAAGATGCAGAGTTCTGCGTGCCACAATTTACAGCCCATCTGACTTAGGCAATGGGTATTAAAATAGAGTCTCACAGGGATTTCATAGAGTCTCACATGGGATCACATTCTGGTGTTGTGATAATTTTTTTTTTTAATCTTTGAAGGAGATGGAGAACGGATAAATATCTGATAACAACTTTGACAAACTAAGGCACCTCTGCAGAATATTCTTCAATCAGTCAGTCATGCAGTGGAATGACTCATCTCTCAGACAGTTTATTCTTAAGCCATCACACTGTTAAAAAGGCAAGGATGTTGTATATCTCAGTCTTTCATGAGTTACCAGAAACGTGATACATTACAGGCAAATTCAACAGGGCACTGTCAAATCTAACAGCTTCAGAGAGCTGCCAAGTTTTTAAGCTTGATTTTTTTAAACTGTGTTTTCTTGAGAAGTAGAGTATAAATTATTCTTATTAAAATTCACAGCTCAGTAACAAAAAGGATTAACTGATCTGTTTTAATCTGAGAGAGAAGACAGGACTGGTATTGTATTTGATTCTTTAAAGGATCTTAGAAATAAATGATAAAAGGTAGATTTGCCAGTGCCCTTCATTTACTGCGTCCTCACAAGGCTGAGCCAAAGGAATGTTCAAAAGGCTAATGCATTACTCAGACCTTAATAAAACCAAGACATATGTGCATTCATGAGTAGACCCACAGGAATTAATGCACACACAAACAAAACAGACGAGTCCCCATGCTGGCCCTGTGTTAGACATGTCACTCCACACGGACTGTCATGCTCTGTCACTTACAGCATTAGGCAAAGTACTTATGAGTGGACAACCCCCCCAAACAGGAGCTGTGAACACCATGCAAAGCTCAGGGGGCAGATGTGGCCTCTGACACTGAAGCATCACTCCAGTGGCCACACTATGGATCAGTCTCACACACAAATTTAGGAGGAACGCTCTGCACTGAGTGGTTCCTTTGTTTGCTGTGGGGACACTGAGGATCTGAATTGCTGGGATTACACAATGCAGAAGTAGATGCAGTCATGCCAATATTTCATCTGGGTTTAGGGGACTTCAGCAGTAAAGCTCAGCCTGGTGTTCCAACACAGGCTGCTCGTTGCCTACGAGTTTAAACTTGGGCAGCTGAAAAAGTAGTAACATGAAAACAGAAGTTTTGTGTTGGACAGGGGATGTAAAGGAATGGGATACAGGGACACAACACACACCATCAGCACTCCCATGCTTGAGGAATGTCTGTCTGCATGCGTTACTCTGTCACTCAGACCCAACCCTCCTCCCATGAAACAACTGCGGGCAGTTCAGGCTACATAAATGACATGGCAGTTCTTTAAGCCAACACTGCAAACAGTGACATTCTTGCTGGAGAGCAAACTCTTTCCAGGAAACATAGGAACATGTGTTATATGTAAATGATGGTATTTCCTGGCCCTTTTCAAGTCCATGCATGAAAAAAACAAAACAAAACACGTTTTAGGGACCAGCTGCCAGACGCAAACATCACAGTACACAAGAAAAAGAAAGGAGCGTGAAGAAAACATGTGAAAACCAAAAGACCTCTCGGTCACTGGAAATGTGCAAACTGTTTTGAGGCTGCTCAGTGATGTTATGGAAGGAAACCAAAGCCCTGTGCAAGAGACACGCCAGGACAGGGTGTGTGAGCATGCTGGGGAACAGCAGGTGGGAGACACCGCGGCCACAGCTTTGTCTGAGGGCACAACTGCCCCCAGAACCCATCAGGCCCGGGCACTGAGCTGTGCCAGTGGCTCCCACTGCCCCCAGAGCTCCAGCAGCTCAGCACCCAGCACTGGGCACGGCTGGAAACAAACACAGCAATGAGATTTCTCCATCAGCAATCCCTGGAAGAACGGCCCTGTTTTGCTGTGGGATAGTGGTGGATGGAATGTGTGGTGTGGAAAAGCAAGATGGAGTTGATTCTTTCTGAATACCTTATTTCCATCAGGGTTGTGGATTACTGTAGTTTGGGGCTCCTGAGCGAGAACAAAATAGAGAGAGAAAGAGTTCCCATTGGTAAATACATTTTCACTGGCGTGAGGGAGTGCAAGAAGAGCCAGCCCACAAATGGTAAACACTGACAAGAGTTAAAACAAACGTTAACTGTCGCCAGAGGGTGAAACTGGATGTCTCTAACACAGATTTCCTCAACAGCAAGGCAGCAAAAAAGGCCATCTCGCCTAAAGCAGCAGCATGCAGAGACCTTATTCAGGACTGATGTGTGCAGGGCTTTGAAGCTCTGGAGACCTGCAGAGGGGCTCTTCTGCAGCAGGGCAGGCAAAATGCTTCCTGAGCTTTCTGTCTGAGCCAGGCCAGGCCACAGATCACCCCTTTCCTTCAATCATGTTTGCTTGTATTAGTATTAACAGATCCAATCAAAATACAGAGGAATTGATAAGGATTCAGGGTGAGGTATCTATGTCTAAACACTCCCATGGTTTGGAAGGTGTGCATTTCTCCCAATTGCTGCCGTGGCAGAGAGAGAGAGAGATCTTGATGTCATTTTAAAGTGTAATTTCCCCAAATGCTTTTCCCTTGAGAAAAGACTCTTTGACATGGCAGGCATGGACCACTGGGCACAGCTCTGTCTGGGAACAGAGTGCCACATACTCTTGGATGAAACCTTCTTGCAGGTCCTTGGGAGTTACTTGGTGTACGTGGCAGTGCCAGCTGTGCCAAAAAATTCCAAAGGAAAAATCTCTCCCAATGGGTGTGAATTACCCACACTTTCCAAGTTATTTATGCATATGGGAGATGATATGTCACATTTACATTTGGGAGCCCTGTGACACACAGATGCCTCAGAAACTGAGCTACTAATAAAAGCAAGACTGCAATAAACACTCATGAACATCACTTGGATTAGTAATACATCCCTAACAGAGCTTATTAATGTCTCCTGCTGATTTCAATGGAAGAGACACGAGCAAAAATGTTTAGCTCGAGGTGCCTCTTGATCCCAGAGGAGACTTGCAAAGTCCTGCTGAGTTTCAGGAAACATGGAATGAGAATCTGAATAAGGTCTGTTTATGGCAGCCTAGCAATACTCCTGTTAGCTCTCCTGGACATCAATGCTTCTACTAAGGCAGCAGAGAAAATATTAGAGAGGCTTTTTAAAAATTTTTTTGGTGCAAAAGGTTAACATTTAAAGGTGGGAACAGTCATCAGGCAAAGAGCTGAGAGCAACACCAAGCGCATTCTCCTCACTTTCTGGCACAGCATGCAAAAAATCCAGCTACAGTTACAAACACTACGACTCTACCAGCATCCAGCTTCCATTTAATATTTTCTGTCAATAAACACGCTCTACTGGACTTCCTCACAAAAAATAAGACAGCAAAATTCAAACAAAAAGGTTTTCCAAAACCTGTTTTTAGAAAGCAAACAGAGTAAATGCATGAAAAAGCAAAAAAAAGAAAAAAAAAATAAGGAAGAACAAACAGAAGACAATCAAAAACTTCAAGATAGCATGAGAAGGAAAATTCCAGGTATACCAGCGCCGGGGTAGGAATATTTTCCTTGGGGCTGGTTACCACGTTGGTTTTGTTGTTTATCTGTAGGTGTGCAGAAAATAGAAACAGACAGGCCTTAGAACTCGCAGAGGCACCGTATCTATATCTCTGTATAGAACATCTATAGGCAGGCATAGATATCTATGTGCAGATATAGATATGGAAATAAAGAATCACAGAAAGATGAACTCAGGAGCTGGCAGAGCACTGGCAGCAACTCCTCCCCACGGCCCTGCAGAGCCACCACTCCCAGGTCTGGGTGAGGCACAGAGGACTCCAGTGACACTGAACAGAGCAGAGAGCCCTTAAGCAGCAGCTAATCACATGTGAGAAGAGTAAAGAATTAATACTGGTCTGAAGGAAGGGCTAAACAGCTGTTTTGGGATGTGTAACAGTATTAAACAACATATAGTTCTGTATCTCTAATTCAGCATCACTACCATAAATAATATTTGATTATTTAATCATTCATGGCTCTCCAGGAATCTGTTTTGTTCTGCTGGCTCTTCTGAATCCATATCTGAATTAATATGGCTTCTGAATCCATATCTGAATAAATTACACTGATGCTAGAAAGAGACTGGAGCCCCTTTAGGTTTTTTGGTGCTATTCTCAACAACAAGAATTGGCAGCTGTGACCAGCCCTTCCATTTTGGTGCTATAACCTGAAGTGTGAGGTCTGACACTACAGTACTTGTAATTCCTACTCCATCCATCAGTTTAACTTTCCATATAGGCCATCCCAGCACAGCACTACACCTTCACATGAATTCTGGCTCTTACCTATACACCAGGTTAACTCAAATTAAACAATTTAGCAGTAAGTTTCAAGTATCTAATTCTTTAAATCCATTCTTTCAGATTTAGCTTTCATTAACACCATGGTATGGGAAGGACAGAAATGCTAAACCCAATGGAATAAGCCACTTTTCACATGCACTAAAAAGCAAGTTTTGAGTACAGTAAAACTGGTTTGAAAGATGTGATTTTTTCCCTTTAACAATAATTAGGAAAAAATACCATGTGCATTTTGGTCATGTCTGATTTTAATAGAGCAGTCCAAAGCAACATGCAGAACTGGCTGTCAAGATATTTATGTTGTCTCCAAAGATTCTGAACCAAACAAAAAGTTCTACTGAACCTTCCAGTCCCAGTTCTCAGCAACAAATGTGCAAAGCAAAGGAAAAAAGTCTGACATGGTTTTGTTAATGGATTTCTCTAGGAATGTAATTAACTTCAGGGAAGTGAAAGAAGTGAAAATTCATGGAACTTGATGCCCCCAGCAGTTTTTTGTGATTCTTTTACTTTGGGCCAGGCGTGGCAGCTGCCGTGTGGATTGCAGGAATTAAGGCTGCAGCTTCCTTAGGATATGTCCAGATTATGGCAATGTCAACAGGATTTGCAGCAATTAATTACAGATTATGAAATTTTTTATCTTATCCAGCATTTCTCAGGCTTTGAAGAATGTAAAGCAGTTCTTTAGTTAATCAGGGAATATTATGTTGACACTAAATGTTACTTGATAATACTTGTGTTAGGAACCATTCCCCCATATAGAATAAAATAATGTTCTTGGATTTAAAATCAAAGTTCACGATGCTCTACAGCAGGAGGAGGAGAAACAGTCACTTTAAACAATGGTCTGTCTACAGAAATTGTCATTAAGAGAAAATATGAGTCAGTATTGAGTTCTGAGTGTTTATGTCCCAACCTGGCCTGGTTATTGCCAAATAAATCTCATTTATTCATACACAATTGCAACCCCAAGCTGCAGGGGTGTCTGAAGGCAAGACAGGGAGGGAACAAACACCTTTGTGCAGAAAGTGTTTCACAGGGAGACACAACTATTGGCAAGTATTTTACTTGCTTTGATATTTATGGGATTCTGAGATGGGCAGGACCTGAACTCCTTACCCAGGAAAAAACTGTAAAAACACCCCATCCACTCCAGTAAATGAAAGTTCTGCAGAATAGGGAATAGTGAGAATCCAAACAATGCTGCTTGACAGCAAACTAAACCTTCCAAACAAGGGGAAAATCACATATCAAGTGGTATAACTACAAAGTCATATTTTTATGACACTGTAGTCAGAGGGACTGCAAATAAAAAGGCCCTAACAAAAGGCAAATAGACAGGAAGAAAAACATTAAGATTTCACCAGATTTCATATAGTCTTATTCAGTAGCAGCTTAATGCAACAACTCAAATGATGTGCCAAATGAATGCCTGTTGTTGAATACATAATGAAAGCAAAATCAAATTTCAACTCCAATTTTGCCTGAGTAAGGAGAGCAGGCTTGGGGTTCCCACTCCCCTGGTGAAAGCCCTACAGAAATAAACAATACCCATTACAGCTCCTGCTGAGACCTGCAGGGAGCACACTCAGAACTTCTTCAGTAAGGTATGGAGAATCCAGCATTCATTAGTAACAGCAGAGAGAGAGTGGGATTCAAAATCCAGTTATTTTGTCTGTGTAACCAGAGCAGGTAAAACCCAGGACAGACACACAAACACGCTCCAAGCAGCTGGGACCACTCTGGTCTCTTGTCATATACCAATAAGGTATTTTTGAGAAACAAAAGGTGTGTCTTGGGGCCTTATCTTAAGGTGTCACAGAATCCCAGACTATTCTGAGTTGGAAGGGACCCCCAAGGATCATCGAGTCCAACTCTTCAGTCAATGGCCCACACAGGGGATAGAACCCATGACCTTGGCATTATTACAACCAGGTTTTAAACAACTGAGCTCATCTCAGGGTTTTTCAAATGGTACAAAAAGTTAATGCCAGGCTTCAGGTTTGGGATCCTGGAAACATCCACACTGTGCCTTCCCAGTGACCCTCCTGTGGACACTGCTGATCCTGTCCCTGCAATTCGGTGTTCCCCCAAAGGGCAGAGGATTTGCCCACATCACTGCCCAGCAACTGGTGCTTTTCAAGGAGCTGTGCTCCCCAGAGGAAGGTGTGGATGGGGGAATTTGCCTTCTCTCTGCTGATGGCACAGCCCATCATCTCGGGTCAGACTGAAACCCACCATAAACAGCAACAGGGGCAGCTCCTGTGGGGTCAGGGAGGGCAATGAGAGCAGGTTGAGGAGGAAGAGAAGTCATTGAAATGGTCAGCTGGGACATGTTGTGACAGCCCTGAGCTGTGAGGGGAGCTGGCTGGCAAACTGTGGTGTGGGAAGGGTGGGGATTGGCTTTGTCACCCCTGAGCAATCAGCATGGCATCGTGGCTCAATTAACACAGGAATACTGCCCTGTGGTTACATGACATTAACACCATTAGCTGGTAAAACCAGGAGCTTGAAAAATGAACAGAAGGATGTTACAAGATTACTATTTGTTACTATTCTTATTTACTACGGACAGCTGCATTGGCTGATGTTACATCTACTTTTTTTGTTTTCTTATGTCCCCAGGTTACCAAAAAATTCAGGATTTGCAGGAGGATTCCCTGTGGATGGAATAGAGCAACTGCAGGCTTGGAACTCACAAGGCTGTACTTTAAATCTCGCAGCTTCTCACAGTATGGTAACAAAGCTAAATGCAACTGATTGGTTTCTAAGTGTGAACGTTTCACAGGAGGAAAAAAATCTGGCGATAAAGATCCTCACCATCATCTGAACACTCGAACTGGACTTCCTTTTCTGAATTGACCAGTCAGAGAGAAAGGAAAAGAAAAAAACGTGACTGGTTGGATTTGCAGTATCAATGCATGGAGTACAGTATATTTCTCTTTTTTTTTTCTTTTTCCTTTTTTTTTTTTAATAAGAAAAAGGCAGCTTAGGCTGTAGGAAGGGGTGGAAAAATGCTATGGAGTTTACAGTAGCTCAGTAACAGAAACAACAACAACAACAACAGACTTCCCCAGCTGTAAATTTACTCCCTGTAACAGAAACAACAAAAATACACTTCCCCAGATGTAAATTTACTCCCTCTGCTCCACATGACCATGCAGACAAACAGCAGACACATAACATGTGCTGAAATCCAAAGTATCAAATCCCAACCAGTGCAATTTAGGCAAAATTTTGGCAACAATTGTTTCCCATATTATAACTGGAATAGAGATAGAACAAATACCATCGTAGACCTGTAGGAGGAACGATATTGAAAAAGGAAAAGCTGGTCAGAGTGCATGAAATTTATATATTCCACAATGAAACATGTTAGGGATTTTCCAGAGGAGAGACAGAACAGCACTGAACGTGTGCTTCTCTGTGGAACAGGGTATCTACTGCTTGGCAGTGAGAAGCACTGGAATCAGACCATACTCATTCCATTTTAGGCCAGGCTCCTGATTTTTTGGATCAGAAAAGGGTGCAAAAGTCTGAGAATAGGCACAAATACACAGTGAATCTGGTATTTCACCAAGTATTTATAATGCTTTGTTAAAGTAAGATGTTAAGATTAAATAGAAAATTAAAATTCATTTCAAAGACACCCTTCTGGGTAAACACACAGGGCACAGAAGATTATCTTTTGAATCTTATAATGAAAGCCTGAGGCATTATATTATCTTATACAGTCTTCAGGAATTCTCTGAGAAAAGAAATACAATGTCTTTTCTGCCCAATGATTTTTTTTCCCCTGGCTTTTTTTCCAAGTATTTATCCAGAACATTCCTTTGTGAAGCATCTCTCCTCCTGCAGGATCTGGGGACGTGGGAATAGGAGCTCTAAATCATGTACGAAAGCTGCCAAAATGTTCCCTTCTTAGCAAGGTCTCTTAGTCAGGATGAGCTGATTTGTTGAGATAGCAAACCCCTCAAGTTCTGCCAAATATAGCGAGTACATCTGGCAGAACACACCTCATGTGGAGCCAAGCCTACCCGAAAACTTTTGGTCTTCCATGAAATCTAATGCAAAGTCAAGGGGGAACACAGAGGCAATGGAGCTGCAGATAAACACTCTGCTGCCTACAAAGGTAACATGCCCACCACCAAACCATTATTACCAGCTAATTAACAAATTTGAGTCAATAATTACACAATCATCCTTCATTAGAATAGCAAGAAAAGCATTTTCTCCAGTAGTTTTCTATCTTCCACTTACTTAATGCTTGTTTTGCAAGCGTTACTTTTATTTCATTTTTAAGCTTCACCTACTAACTTTAACCACAGTGAGAAGCACTTATTAATAAATTCTACAGAGGAGAGGAACAGCAACAATCAATTCTAAAACCTGGCAGAGGTTCCAGGCAGGTGGTGACTAAGAGGACACATTTGGAAGGGGGTGTGTTCCACTTACCTTAACTCCGTCCGGCTTTTTCAGTAAACTCTTGGCTGCTGTAAAATGAAAAGAATTGCAAGGTCAGGTGGCTCCCCCTGAGGTCCCCCAGCAAACCCCCCACTGCCCCCCAGCCCCAGAGATGTGCTCAGCTTTTATTTCCTCCTCCTGCTGCTCTGAGGAGTTAAATCCTCAGGAAACTACCAGTGCTTTGGATCACCATACATCTCTTTTTGCACTGTTACAGCCTAACTGTGCTTGTACAAGGTGGCCGAGAGGAAATGGAAGCAAGGGGAGTGTAAAGGCAGCAGCTCTGGATATATTCACTTTTCCAACAGCAATATATTTGTATTTGTTGCTGAGATAGTTTGATATGACTGTGATAACATATTGTTGTGAGCGTGGGGACTTGGAGCAGGTGTTTGCAGAGCCCACTGGGATCTTACTGGTGTTATTAATAGCACAGTGACAACCAAGTGGTCAAGACAAGGTACCCAGAGAGCCTGGGGAGGTGCAACACTGTCTGTTCCTCCTCTGGGGGTTTCCCACCAGTCTCCTTGTGTGAAAGGGCAGCACACACAGGAGAGGAGGGAGCATTTGCTGGCCAAGTGTTGTTCTGAAGGGCTGATTCCCAGGAGTCAGGCATAACAAATCCCAGGCTTTCCCTTGGCTTCTAGTGAAGAAAACCTCCTATTTCCTGAGTTGTGTTGTACACTGATCAAATTTCTTCAAAGCAGCGGAGTCTGATGGGCACAATTTAATTTGCCTTAATGTTATTAAGGTGTAAGGCTTTAAATTCCCCCCCTGGCAACTGGCACCACATCATTGTGAATTGTGAACCTGAAAACTTCTCCAGCAGAAATGCAGGCTGGCTGTCCCACCAAACCCAAATCACTGTTCACTAAACCATGAATGCTTTGAGACTCACTGCCAAAGGCCTGAGGAATAATAAATGGCACAACAAGCCTGGTGTGGTTGGGGTTTTATTGTTATTTATGGCTCAGTCTTCCCATCAGCAGGTACTCCACAGCTCAGGTTTTTAAGAAATTGCTGTTCTATATGTAAGGGGCAGTCCTGACGTGGAGCTGCCATCGTTTCTGCCATCCTTGTCTTTAAAAGGAACCCCCAAGCAATGGGACCTTGCAAGCCTAAGGCTGCTCAGACTGGCTGAGGGTATCAGAGTTACTGAGAATGTGATTTACACTTGGAAGTTACTTCTTGGAATTGTGGCTTATTTTCCAGCTGCATCTACATTAAGTGCTCATTTTAGGACACAGAAAATGTAGGAACACCTCAGCAAACATCCAGAAATGACTTATGTCCATTATTGTGTTGTTTACATGAAAAAACCCTGGAAAGTGAATCCAGGCTAATGTTCAGAATTTCATTAATATATCAGCCCTCCAAACTCAGTGTAATAATTATGGGCATCAGCCAACACTACCACTGAAACTCCCACAAGGCCACGATTTGCAACTCAAATGAGCACAAATAAATTTGCCTGTATTACACAGCTGGACCTCTGCACGTTCTTATTTACAGAAACAGGTATGACAACATTGAAAACAAATTGTTTTCCATGTATTTCTGACTAGGACACTCCCTGCTGCCATGTGTGCTTCCAGAACTTGATGCACCAGGGCTTGAGATTTCACACTACCAAAAATACTGTGGGCACTGCATTAACTCCAGGAGTTCACTCAGGGAAGGCAAAAGGGAGGAGCTGTTTGGAAACCTGAACACCCAGAAATGAACTGCTGTCAAAGCCTCTTTTATACCCTTAGCCCTCACTACAACATGGGAAAACACCAATTAATTCTTAGAGCCTGCTGGAGGTCCTTTTGCTTTAAACTCCAGAGTTTTTCATGAATGTTTAACACACATTCTGTGTAGACAAGTGAATGAAGGGCAGTAACATGAGGGCACCAAAAGCAAAGTATTGGGTGTGTGGCACTGCCAGAGTGCCCTGTGGGATGCCCAGGGTGGATTATGAGGCAGCATCCCATGGGAATGTATTTTTAACAGTATTTTGGTTCATCTTTCTTTAATCACAGATACTGCAGACAAATGAAATATTTAAAGAATTTGCAGGAGCAAAGCAATCAGCGTGTTCTAAATTAAGCTCACAATGAGAGATTTCTTGCAACTACAAGCAAGAGCTCTAAATAAAACCTAAGGCAGCCAAGCAGACTGAAAGGAAGTGGTGATGTGACAACATGGAGAAATTAAAGTGACTGAGGACAAACAGCAGTCTGGATTCAGAAGAGAAAAAGGATGTTCCTTTCACGTGCTGAGGGTCTTACCTCACAAGAAATACACATTCCACATAAAAGGAAGAAAAAAAAAGGAAAATAAAACACTTTTATAACCACATCGCCATGGACAAATGACCTTCAAAAGCATGCTTTGCAATGAAATACAATGAATAAATAAATTGAAAAAATAAAATGGTATCAAGAAAAAAACATGGTCATCATGGTGTAAAACATGAGATGGTAAGTGAAAAAAATAAAATAAAAAAAAAAAATCCCCAAACCCTGTTTGCTTTTCATGCCGAACTCCTGCTTTAAAACTATTTCAGCATTTTTGGGTCATGGCAGCTGAACTTGATCCTTACACATACAGACAGTGACAGTTATGAAAAGGGATGAGGAATGATTTATTTGTTTGATATTTAACAGTAATTCATTTGTACAAGATGTGCAGCCTACAGCCTTCCTACCTTTAAAGGGAATTGGCAGACACTGGCAATTCATTAAGCACTAACTCAAGGTAATTTAAATTAATGTAATCTTCTGTGATTAGGTGTGTATTAAATAAAGGCACTTACTAAGAAAGAAATTGTATTTCAAGTACTATGCAAATTGAACAAGTTGTTCTTGCATTCATGATTATGTAATTTTTTGGGGATGAGTCAGTGCTTATTATTATTCCAAACATGCCCAAAGCACTGCCATGTTTTTGTCTGTACAGTAATTTATGTTACACTCCAACAGTTCCCTCACAGAGTAGGAGGACATGTAGAATCACTGATTTTTAAATCTGGTGCTCTTCTTCACTATTCACTCCAAAGCTTGAATGGCAAAAATGAAAAATTCAACACAGCATCAAGATTTTGGCAATGCCACCACTGAGGACAATTCCAGCTCTACTGACAGCACAAGAATTTCAGCTTTTGCTGTTAAAATTCCCTTAGCACAAAGATTTCAATCTCCAGGACATCACTACAAAATTATTTCCTGAAGAGGAAACAACTCTTGTTTTATCCAGCTGGGCATTAGAAGAGAAGGAAAAAGGGATTATTTTTACCACACTCCTTATTTCTTAGCAAAACAATAAAGAAATGAACGTGTAGTGATTTTGATTTTAATACAGGATGTAACAGAACCAGGGGATGGCATTTCACACATAAAAAGAAGTCAGTTTTAGATGCTGTTTGGTGAGACTTGGTGGAGCTGTGTCAGAACTTGCAACTTCCCTCCACCAAAACAGACAGACAAACACTGTGGTTTGACAGGTAACAATCAAAAAAGCAGGGAAGGAGCTCAATTTCTACAGAAAAATCAGACTGTCACCTACAAGAGAATCCCTTTGGCCCAAACAGTTTAAATTCTCTTTGCTTCTGCAAAGGAAACAACTTCAGCTATACCATATTTAGCTGCTCCTGAATAACTGATCTTTCTGTACTAATGAATCCTAATTAGATCCTGGCCTTCCCAGACATCACAACATAGAGAGAGCATTAATGTGGAGCTCAGTGAACATACCTGAGAAATTTCTGGTAGCCAGCATTGTTGTCAGAATGGCCCCCTGTGTACACACACATTTCCTCAAATTAGCATCACACTTGTGTAAAGTTCTGAATGTGACATGACACAACAGAAAGGAGAACATGCACAAATTACAGCAATTACAGGATTAGCCCTGAAAGGACTGTCTGGGCATCACTCCTCACAGGCCAAGCCGTGAGAGTATCAACTGTCATCAATCTTCATCACACACCCCTCAGCAGCCTTGAGCACCTCAGGTATTTGTCAGTTCTGAGTGTGTGATGCACAAGCCACGAGTCCTCACAGGCACAGCAATTATTGCCAAAATACATCTCTGAATATGAAGCAGATTTTAGATTCTTTTTTGGGGGTAGGAATAGCAGTTTATTTGTAAAGTGCACATTAGGAAAATTCACATCTACAGAGTTATCCTGTCTGGCCAGGGGAAAACAAAGGATAACCCAAAAGAATGACCTTTTAAGATCCTCATGCCAAAAGCTGACAATAGTTCATTTAAGTATAATATTCAAGAAAAAACGTACTTAGAGACCATTTGTTTTACACAAGGAACACAAGCCCAAGTTTTCATTCTTACCTTTAGTTTCCTTCTTGCATTGAATTTCTTCAAGCAATCTACAGTCTCTTGTCTGTGCATCATAGAGGCAACAGTAGAACGTTGCTGAGAGAAGAAGAAGAAAACAATTATTTCAGGGCACCCAGCCAGCTGTTTAGCACTTTAGTTACTCTCCAGCACAATATTACAACCCACATGGTGCAAAACTTGGGCCTTGAGTTTCTGCCTTGTCTGACTATCCTGTTGTACTCATTTTACTCAGCGTTTTCTATGTGTAAAGTCCCCTTGAAAAGTCACAGTGTGGAATACACTGAGAATTAGAAAGCAGTCCTGGATCCAGGAACAACCTGCAAATTGACTTATAAGAGGTCCCTTAATTTCCTGCCTGTGATAATGGCTACAGGGAAATGAAGGTGCAAAGCATTATTATCTAACTCAAAGTCACTTTCCTGCATGTGTTTTTTCACTGAGAATTTAAAATAACATACTATTTTTGGCTGTGAGTTCATTTCTGCCCAAGTCTTACCCCAGGCTGAGATCTCAATACACCCCACTATTGGCTGTATCTGTGCAATTACAATTCTACCATTTCTAGTTGCATGAGGAAGGACCCAAGTCACCCCTCAACCCCTTCCCTGTGTGCTGGTTTGCCTGCCCTGTGATCCTGCTGAGCCTGTGGAATCACTTACACAGATCCAGGGGTGCTTTAGTGCTTCTGACGCCGTGATCCGTTTCGCTGGGTTGATGGTGAGCATTTTATTGATAAGGTCTTTTGCTTCAGGAGTCACCGTGTCCCATTCTGGGGAGGGGAACTTGGGGGGAAAAAGAGCAAGTGGACATGATCCTGGGCAATCTTTGCATAATTCTACCTAAGGATCCACTACTGGATTCAAATCAGAGCTTCACTAGTATAAGGCTCTGCCTTTTCGTCATTCACAAATTGCTGAAATGAGGACCAACAGCCTTTTTTGTCTGTTTAATACAAGATAAATAGATGATGTTACAAAATTCATATGCCATCAAATCCTCAGTTCATATTTACCAACAGCTGTGATGTTTTTGGTTGGAATACCTGTATTTAATGGAACTATTCCTTTTGCAAAGCTCTACAGCAGCTTGTATTTCCAAAGTGGGCAATACAGCAGCATCCAGGTGTATATTTAGGACGTTTAAGACTTCTTAGAAACAATTAAGAGTAACTGATTGATTGAATTGATAAATCACAAAGGAAAACACAGATCCCTGGGAGTTCACAGAGGTCAGAACAGGCTTGCCAGGATAACACAAGCTGGTAGGATTCACACAAGGACCAGACAATGAGGGCTTGGAGCCACAGAGAAGACTGAAATTGGCACATTCCAATAAGGTTCATGCTCCTAAAGCAACATTTACTACTTTGAGTGACTCAAATATAACGAATATAATTAGGAAAAAGTCTAATTTCACTTCTCCCTCTAGAAAACTCCTCTTTTTTGGCACAATTAGAAACAATAGAGAAGACAGAGTATGGCACATACATCGTAGGCCCCAGCCTTGATCTGTTGGTAAAGCCTGTGCTGGTCTTCGTCCCAGAACGGAGGGTATCCCACCAGGAGGATGTACAGAATGACTCCTGCAAAAATTCATACCAGGATTAAGAGATTTCAAGAAGCAAACTCCAGAAATTTTGCACCTAAACCCATTGAAAACAAAAGGCTCAGGAGCATTATGCCAGGCACTGAAAAATGCTGCCTGTTCAGACTGGGGGAAAAGTGGGGTTTGTGATCTTGTGGGGTAACTTTCCATAAAGAGCATGGGCAATAATCAGCATCTGACACAACATCAGGTCAGGAACACTGAACAAATGCAGAAATGAATAAAGACAGTCCAGGATTCTGCATGGTCTAGGAACAGGCCTTTTTTACTTCTGGTTTTATCATGGCTTGTACTGGTGTGTGCAAGATAGTGTTTAATCGATCTCATGCAAAGAAAATTTGGGCAATGCAGTTTATCTGTACACAGTCAATAGGAAATGACAAAGATCCCCTGCCAGCCTTACAGAGATGATTCACTGAGCCTCAAGAAAAGCACTTTCATCAATACAACCAAATAAAAGTGAGGGTAGAAGTGAACTAAGGGAAGCAGGCACTGTTCTCAGCTGGGGAGCTGCCACTGGCCAGTGCCTCAGACCACACTGTGGCAGGAGCTGGATGATGCAGTAATTGCTCTGTACTGCAGCTCACAAAACATTTCATTTTGCACCTCATGCCTGCAGTTGTGGTGCATTGGTCAGATCAAATTGGAGGCTGCCTGTGAACCAAAACTAAGGCCCAGCTCACAGCATGAACTGTTGTATTTTCTAACTAGTTAAGCATTACACACCTGCACCACTCCTTCAATACTTTGTGAAAGTGTGTTGTGTGGACATGGCCAAGGATATCATGACAACACATCTTCATAGATAATTAAAAAAAAAAAAAAAGCTGAGAGAATAACAATAAACCCAATGAATGCTGAATTTTATGAAATAGCTATTTTCTCAGGCAGAATACATTGTATTCTGGACATCATTTCTCACCCTTAAAACACCCCACACCCCACACCCCTCAGAGCAATTCCTTACCACATGCCCACATATCCACAGGTTTTCCATAAGGATCTTTTCGTAACACCTCTGGAGAGAGGTATCCTGGGGTACCAGCAAAGCCTGTCAAAAGGCAAGGCAACTGTTGTCAATAGCTGAACAGGCTCTGCAAAAACCAAGTGATGTTTGTAAATACAAGGAGTGTTTCAAGAGTTCCACTCAGTGGGATGGGAGAGCAGCTTTGTGAGCAAACAACACATAGGGTTAAACTGAGGAAAAGCAAAGAAATCATTTAGGAGGGAAAAAGAGAGAGTCAAAACACTGCTCAAAATTCTTCACACAGTGGTGGAAACTCAATTCAGCCAAAGCCAGATGGTGGCAAAGGAAATGTTCAGACATTCAGGCTTGGCTTTCCCAAGGGCACTGCTGGGGATCCCTCAGGATGAAGTTCACCAGCCCAGGCTCAGCCTGCCCTGCCTTTGCTCTCCATGTCTCACCTAATACAATCCTTCCACTGCAACTCCACTGGCCTGAAGTCGTTCCCCTTCTGGAAGGCTCCATATAAAAGTTTCCAGAGAGCACCTCTGCAGCAATCTAGCCTTTCAAATTTATCCATTCCTCATCCTTTATTCATGACCAGCAGAGCTGCTTTCTCTCAGCAGAAATGCAAATTGTAGGTATAAAAGTTACTTTTCTTAGGATGCTGCAGAGGATAAAAACTTAATGACCATTAACAGTCCACACCATTTCAGTGAGCGTGTCTGTTCTTTTCAGCATCTTTGCCTAAAATAAATGCTTGGGAATTCTTGAAAGGTGAGAATTTGCAGGCTTTCATGTGACTTGTGCAATACCACCCTGGATTCCACAAAGCTCATGAGAGACAGTGATAACATGCAAAGTGCACAGCTACAGGAAAGAAGAGGCCCTTGCCCTGCAGTTGGGAATTATTTTGGAGCGGGAGCAGGAAATGAAGGAACACATTCTGTAAATTCTACTGAGAAAAGAGCTAAAATATGGTCATGAGAAATAAGGTTGTTGTTTGCAGTCTCCTGATAGGAGAGCTATGAATTGTTAAGGAGCACTATCACACAGGAAACACATCTTGAGCTCCTTGGAGAAGCTGAAATATGGATGTTCTAAGTAGCTTTAAAGAGAGTGCTGCTTTATAGCCCTTCTAGGGTGCAGTGCTCTACATTAATATTTTTGCTCATTTAAAGGGGAAATAATGTTGTCCTGACTTTAAAACTTAGCACAGCTCACTGAACATTCCTATGCATCACTTGGAATTAAACTTTAAAGTGAAAATAAATAGGACTTGGCTAAACTTATCTCCTGATGAGGGTACAGAATGGGACTGAACACAAATAACTGGCATGGTTTCAGGACACAGAATCACAGGATGGCTTGGGGTGGAAGGGCCTTGAAGACTCTCCTGTCACTGGGTGACTCAAAGAAGTGTCCAAAGGCCCAGGACAAACCCTGGCTTTGGCGAGTTCAGCTGCCTCACACCTTCAAACACCTGCCAAGAGGGTGGGAGGTTTCACCCAGCCCTCTAACACTTCCTACAAACAGGCAAGGAACAGGATTGTTTTGCAAACATGCAAAGCAGGAAAGAATTCTGTTCTACCCAAAGACACAGAGCTCCAGCCAGTTTCCTGCTGAGCCACAGCCCTGGTTCAAGCAGAAAAGGGACCATCACACCAGAGGGCTACACCCAAAAGAAGAGAAAAGGAATAAAAAAGGAAAAGGAAAGTAAAACACAGTGATGCAGAGCTATAGTTAGAATAGGAGCATGCCATGAGTCACAAAGTGCTGCAGAACCCAGTGGAAAGCAGAAAAACCTGCGGAAAGTGAGAAAAAGTTCCAAGTGTGGAGTACACTGGAGTTCATGTTCTGCCCTGTTAATGCAGCCCTGGAGCTGCAGGAAGGCACTTGGGCCACTATGGAAAGGGGCTTTAGCTCAGTTGGTTAAAACTTGGTTGTAACAATGCCAAGGTCATGGGTTCAATCCCCTGTGTGGGCCATTGACTGAAGAGTTGGGCTCGATGATCCTTGTGGGTCCCTTCCAACCCAGAATAGTCTGGGATTCTGTAATTCTGTTTTGCAGAGGAAGTTCCAAAAAAGGTACAGAACCCACTGGTCTTACTGAGTCCACATTTTTATAAAAAAAGAAGAGCCACGTTAGACTACTTTCTTTTTATTACCTTGCTGACTCTTCCTCACAGATACATTCTGAAGACATCCTGTTCCTTTCTGCCAAGTTCTCATGATCCTACCAGTCTAAACCAAGCACTTCACTAGAACCAAATGACTGAAAAATAAAGTGCAAGATTTTACAGGGAACTGCAACCTCCTCTGCATCATCTGCAGCCACATTATGCAGAGAAAATATCCCTGAAGCCAAGTTCAATCTGCTGGTTTGTAACTGAGCTGCTTCCTGCTTACCTGATGTTTTTGTAATTTTAACAGACCACTTGTGTTTTGTGCCGTTTGTATTCCCCTCCTTTTGTTCTGGTGTATTTGTTGATGTGCAAGAGCAATCTCCTCTGTCTTTTGTGGATTACTGAAATCCATTTATATAAAGGCTGGGATTTAAAACAACAGGCTGGCTTATAAAGCTGCCAACATATGTCCAACAGCACTGCCTGTGCCTCTGCAGGGAGTTACAGCCTCCACTGCAACCCCATTATTTCAAATGACCAGCATTAATAATTTCCAATATTTTCCTTTGGACTGTAACAAGCATCTGTAATTAGTATCTGTCTACAGCCTCAGGTACTCAACCCCCTTATTTTTTCCACTCAAGTCACATTCTAAAGTGCTTCAGAATAAAATTTTCAGGTGTTTGCAGCTGCCAGAGAACGGTTCAGACAAAATGTTTTGATGAGTGGGCAGGAACACTCAGCAGTAACGACAACCTCCTGTCTCACCCCTCTGAGCACCTGATGGGAAACTAAGACAGAAACCAGCCATGTCCCTCCCAGGCTCTACACCCATGTTTGACACGGGGAGAAACTGGGCAGTTCAGGAGGTTTAACAGCTGGGCTGAGTACATGGTGAGAAAAAAATAATGTTTACTTACCAAACCAAGCTTGCTGCTCCCCCTGGACTTCTATAGCCAATCCAAAGTCTGCCAGTTTTACTGCTGCTCCCTTAGATTTGCTAGCTAGGAGTAAGTTCTCAGGCTTTATTCAGAGAGAGAAAAAAATTGAGATGAGAAGGTAAGTCAATACATTTTGGACAGGTTTTCACTTGTTTTTTTTTGTTTTGGTAATCTGGAAAAGATCAGCTATTTAAGAGGAGTGAAAAAGAGTAAAAACCCGTGAGTTTCTCCATGAAATTGTAAAACCTGCACTTCCCATTCCTACTTGGAAAGAACCAGCAGGCCTGTAAAGAGCCTTCCTGAGCCCAGGACAGCAAGAGTAAGGACAGCATGGAGAGGAGGATCGGCCAGGATGGGCATGTGGAGCTGATCCTGTGACAGGACAATCCAGATTCCCTACTGGACAATGTGGCAGAAAGTCCTCCCAAAGCCATGGATTCTTTAAGGAGCAGCCTAACTGATGCAGTCTGCAGGATCAGGGATCTGGAGCTGTCAAACACAAACGTTCTGCACAACAGCTCAACAACCCCAGCCCATGATTATGTTTATATTTAGAGGGCAGGTGTATTTACAGGGCAGCTCTGCCAGCACACCCACGGCTGTGCCTGTTGGAGCCTTCACAAAAACAGGGGGAGTCAGTGCAAGTGCCCACTTTGGTTCTTTTGCAGGGCATGTTGGTCACATCTGAGATCAAATGTGCACACAGCACAGTTAAAGGGAATGTAAAAACATGAATATAACAATGGTGTTCATTCATTCTGCTGTTCATAATGTGTCCTTTTATCTTCAGTTAGCAAATACATCAAATTGTCCAAACACAACTTTATTGGAGGAATGTTTACTTCGGAAAAGCCAAGTAACTTACTGTGAAATTCAACAGATCAGCTCAGGGAACTGTGACCTCATAGTGTTTTCTTGCCATTCCTTTCTTTCCTATCTCCAGGATTTTTAGAAAAGGTTTTGTTCTACATTTACAGAGTGACAAAACCTCACTTCCAAGCCTCTGGCTGTGGCTCTTCAGAAGTGACTTTTGCAGTGGTCTATGACAAGGGACTTCACTAGACCCAGCCTGGCACTGGGGCCCCAATCCTGGCAACTCTTCAGTGCATATTCCATGTAAATCCAGCAGCAATCATATCACTTCCAAGGGGCTGTTTATGCGCTTACAGTTAATCCCATGCAGGTACTGAGTTTGGAAACAATTAAGAGCATAAGCTTCTTTCAGCAGAGGTTATCTTTAATACAGGTCAGCTATCCAGCAAAATATGCTTGAGCCTAATTAAGACCTCAGCCACTGTGATACTTCTATTAATTAACACCACGCCTGGCCCTGACAAACTCTTTAGTCTAAAGGCATTTTTCCCTTTCACCGAACTGTAAATGAACAGTTTTTCAGCAATTTACAAACACCTTTCTCTCAGTTATCCCTTTGTGGCTCTGTCATAGAATAGGGAGCATTAAAAACATTTCATCACTAGTTACGTGAGGAATCTTCTATTTCTCCATTTTTAAAAACTGAGAATAAGGTAATATACTGTTTATATTCACTTACATTCCCAGTGAACACCTCAAGTACATTCTATGACATGCTGAGGACTCTTCTCTAGGTTCATCAACACTGATTTAAGCAATGTCACACTCCCTGCCATTTAATGGCACTAATTTCAACACACAGTCCCACAGTTCTGGAAGGATTCCCCTCAGAGTGAGAGAAGTTCACAGTAATTAATTCCTGGAACGCTGTTCTTACATAAACCTCTTAAAGCAACGGATGATCCTGTTTGGCCGTGACCTTCAGGCAAGCCAAAAGCGGTGGAAAGCCTCCCTCACCCTCCTGGATCAAACACAAGCACTGCCCCACTGGGCACACAACACTTCCCAAAAAGGGATTTCCTTCCAAACAGGAGCTTTGTGTTTTCTACAGCTGGCAGGTTTTTGTTGGCCTCTTTTTTCCCCTTGGGATGTTTTTCTAATTCCCCCACGTGCCTTTGCTGTGCAGAAACACCCCTGGCAGAGGTGAGTACGTTCCACCAGAATTCCCACCTTACTCCCAAGTCAAAGACAATGCCGAGTGGGACTGTGCTCTAAACCAACATGCAGCTGTCATTTGAGGCTGAGAGAGGCACGCTGGCTAATTAGCATGCATTAACTTGGAATGACTGCAATTACTTGGGAAACATTAACAGCCGGGCTGGGCAGGCAGGACTCGCACTCTGCACTCAGGGTGTCACCTTGTGCTCCCAGGGGATGGGCTGCACTCAAGCATGCAGAATGGCAGCATTAACTGCTAAAATTACTTACAAACAAATTAATGTGATTTATGCCACGTTTTTCCAAAGGTCTTTAATGCTTAAGACATCAAGTATTATGGCTCTGTGTTTGTCCTTGAATACAACTAGAGCAGCCGCTTTTGGGGGAAGGCAGGAGGGCCATAATTGCAGTTTCACAAAAGCTGCAACGCTGCTGCCTGACAAGAACTGGAATTCCTACCTGGAAGTGCACCTTTTACTGGCTGGGTAGTTCCTGGATCTGGGATCCACCACCATTCTGATTACACGAGTGATCACAAACAGAGCAGCAAGGAGAACTACCACAGCCCATGAGAGGCTGCAAAAGCTGCTCTCCATTTGCTACTCGATTCCACTCAAAGGAAAATGAAATAAAATGAGATAATCCAAACTCTGCTCTCATTGCCTTTCTCACCCTCAAAAATGCCATCAAATTGTGGACTGAGTTATTTGGAAAAAAAATCCATCAAGTTTTGCAGCTTAAGGATCCATGCCAGCCCATAACCACCTTCTACATGTCTTGCAGTTCTGGTCTTTGGCCTTGGCATTTTCTTTTTGGCACACGGAGTTCTGCTGGGATTTCACCACAGTCTGTCATTTCAGTCCTTGGGGTTTTTTTGGCTTTTGCCACAAAGTAGTAACTGAAGAAGGATGGGTTTCTGCTTCCTCAAGTTTTCACTTTCAGAACTGAAACTGGGCACCAGAGCTTGGCAGAAACACTTTTTCTCACTGTTTTTTCAATTCATCCTGGATTTGAGAGAATAAAAAATCCACACATGGTTTGGAGCGGGGAACAGCTGGATTTAATGCACTTCCAAAGAAAAAGTTGTTTTATGTGAATGCATGAAAAGTACTAGAAAACATTCCTGATTCTGTCAGCTTTCATGGCAACAACCTTGGTTTTTTAAATTCCTTCTGATGCTGGAAGCAGAGTCCTGCACGTATGGTGAGGACAGGAATCGCTGGAGCAGCTGGAAAAGTTCTAACTCCTTCCATTCAAACTCAATCCATGTTATCCATTCCATGTTATGCAAGATTCATGGATCAGAGACTTGTCAGTCTCCTGTTGTACAACCATGACACAGGAGAATCCAAAGGGCAACACTGGTAGAGACTTTTGGGTGTGCATCTTTGCAATCCCTCCTGCTCTCTGAGCTTTTGGAGCATAACCCTTTGTGTTCCCAGGGGAGCACAGACAGCAGAGACCTCATACCTTCAGGTAATAACAGTTGTTTATCTGGGAGTGAAGGATGGCAAGGAAGATGACACCATTCTGATTCCAACATTATTGCTAATGATAACCACTAGAAAACTCCTATCCTGGAAGGAAATTCCTGCTCCCCAGAACTCATTAATAAAGAAAACAAGAGCCCAAGAAGCCGTGCCAGAAGGGATTAGTGTGTTGTGCTGCCTTAGCCCACACACCATTTTTTCTCTGCCTTCATAAAGGATCTGATGGTTCAGACATTGCACTTCCATTTGATTTCAAGATAAACAATCTTCTTTTCCTCGAGGATCATGAGGCCCAAGTGCCCAAATTAAGTCCTCTCCCTCATCCACAAGGTGAGCTTACTGCCAGCTGTGGGACAGCCTCGTGTCTCTGAGCCTCCCAGGAGCAGAAAATCATCTTGACTTGTTTCTTTCCATGTCAACATGGTTTAAATGCAGAGAGCATTCCTGCAGCAGATGCCTCCAGCCATTCGGATAAACACACAAAAAAAGAGACTGAAAAAGAGGGAATGCTCTTCTCAGCACAAGAGTTTCCTTTCTGAAGTTTCTATCCCAACGCTAAAGTTTGTCTGGAAGGAGCTGCACTCCTGGGGTGACTGTGGTGAGAGCACTGCAGAAATTCCCGTGTCCTACAGATGTTCTGCAGCCCAGCCACCATCTGGAGGGGAGAGAGGTCTGTGTGCCAGCAGTCCCAGAGCACTGAGATGGGTGGCATGCAAAGGCTGCTGTGCTTCCCAGAAGCACTCCAAGTTATGCTGACGAGAGATGGAGAATTCCCACCACGCCCTGCCCCGAAAGCTCTGGATGGCACAGAGGAAGACTGTGCATTCAACGAATACACCCAACGCTTTACAGCACCTCCTATTCTCCCTGGCACTGCCAAGAGGTGCGGGCAGACCCTGCCCAGCCTCCAGCACGTCTCCTCCGGTGATCCCAAGCTAAGACTCAACCCCCAAAGGGGCCAAGCGCAGGAGAGGCCCCACGTCGGGAGGGGCCGCTGCTCCGGGGCGGGCGGCGGGCACAGCACTCACCTTGAGGTCGCGATGGACCACGCCCAGCTGATGGCAGTGCAGCACGGCCTCCAGGATCTGCTGAATGCAATGACTGCATGCAAACGCCAGGGGCGCCCGTTAGTTGCCGGTGCGCGCCCGCTGCCCGCCCGTACGCACGTGGGGCGGTGGGGCGAGGCCGAGCGGGGCGTGGCCGGGCGTGGCTGGCTGGGTGTGGCCGCTCTCCACGCCCCACCCCGCCCATCCTGCCCTGCCCCGCCCCGCTCGGAGCACGACGGCCTCAGGCTCCTGGCAGCGAGGGGCTGGCCTTGGCCACACTGCCTTGGCGTTGGGTTTAATTTAGTACAGATTTTTAGCTCAACGACCATTTTTAGAGGGAAAAAGTTTTGCCACTAATTCATTGATAAGGTTGGATTCAATATTTGACATCCTCTGCGCTTTTTCCTTACTCAGCCTTCGCAGAGGCATTAAAAATTTGGAGGAATGGTTGGCAAGCACAGCAGGCATGGAGGTGAGGCCAAACCCGCTGTGAGCCAGGAGTTTTAGGTGAATGATGAACTTCTGCAGGCCAATTGAGCCTCATGAGCATCCCCGGCCTGAGGGCCCGCCACGGCCTCGCCCAGAGCGGCGTTCACATCTGCAAGCTGACACACATCACAGCCAGGGGCACCTGGCAGAGCTGTGCCCACAGCGAGACACGGACAGCCCCAAGACAGCACCGGACAGTCGGACAGCACGGGGGATCCAGCGCCTCGAACGACACGGCTCTCTGGGCAACCATTCCCCCTTTGCCATGATGGATATTAGGCCTGTAGACTTGCAAACTGGAAAGAGGCATCATGCAGTATTGGTTGCAGTATTGGTGGGACTGGCTGTGTGGAGGGCGAGCGGGATAGGTAAGGGAACATCACAGACAACCCACCCTCTGCCCCTACCCAGAGGAAAAACCCCCAAAATTCTTATATCCAATTGATGGGCACCAGATACTGACCTTCAGGTCTCTGTGAACTATGCCATTTAGATGACAATGATTAACACTTTCTAGAATCTGCTGTATACAATGACTGCAAAGATACAAGGGCAGAATGGAAGGGAGAACATTTTAAAGGCACATAATCACATTAAATACAAAATAAAACAAAACTTAAAAAACAAAAGGTAAAGAACAAAAACAATTTTACACCTCTTGACAAGTCTTGATTGCACTTTGAACTGGATTATCTCCAGCTCCAACACATCCAAAAAACAAAGCAAAACAAAAAACCCAAACCAAAAAAGACATTTAACATGGAACATATGACACCTGCAAGACAGAATCATTAGACTGTATTTTCATTCAGCAGTATGGAATCTTTTTCCAGTTTCCAAAACTGCTACAGGAAAAACAAAGTGGAGGCAATAAAACAATTGGTGGCATGTTTTTGTTTTCTTAATTTTTTGTGGTGAAGTTTAACATTACAACGAGTACTGAAACAAGAAAATGCTCAGAAATGAGATGATGTACAGAAAACAAATGAAACAAAAAAAGTCAAAAGCTAAGGAAAAGCAAAACATTTTCCATTTTGAATAGAATGGTTTCTTTAAAATTATTAGTAGAATAAAGCCAAGTAATTCCAAAAGGTGGCATGCATTTTCATTTAAAACAGCTTCAAGCTTTAGTGTGGTTAGGAGTCACTTGTGAAATCAAAATCCACATTAAAAATTTAGACAAATGTTTTCTTCTGGTGCTTTCAATAATTTAACTAGCACCTGTTTTTCCATGCCCAGGTTTGCAAGTTTTGGCCAGCCTACAATGCCAAAAAGCACAACTCAACTATTCATCTCTTAGAGCACTGGAGCTTTTCCAGGTGTTTTTTTTTGGCACCACAAGAACTTATAATTTTTTTAGGGCATCCTTGTGGTGCAACTGAGTGATGATAAGTCACATATATTAGTCAAGAGCCAACAATTTGATGCTGCTCATCCAAAACGTTTTGACCATGGAATTCAGAAGGAATGGTCATAAATCAGTAACTGGAGCCCAAGCCTGGAAACCCTTCCTTAGGCCAGGAGTTGCCAGTCAGTGACCTGAGGCCACAGCACTGGCCAGAGGAAGGGCCTGCAGGAGCAGAGCGGAGCTACATCCCAGGATATGCAGCCCTAGGGACATCAGCTACTCCTACAGGGTCACACACACACACTAGAGAGATAGAGAGGTACATACATACAAATATAGAGATATAGATATAGATATATATATATATACATACAAATATATATATATGTACAAAATACAGAGATGCATCATAACTGATATTTCACTTGTTTGGCCAAGTTTTACTGCATATATAAAATGCATATATATATATATATATGCACAGCCCCTTCCAATGTTTCATAAATCTACAACAGAAAAAATCATCATTGCAATTTTTCCTTTTAATTGCCCAGTACTTTAACAACACACAAGGACACCAAATACTGGCCTTTGGCATCAGTGTTAGAAATTTTACTTCCATCATGGCAGGAGAAAATAATTTAGAAATTTTTTTAACATATCTCCTCTCCTTCAGCCTCACCTACACCACTAATTGTGTTTTCTCCAGTGGGACTTGCTATGTGTTGTTCTGTATTTAAATGCTTAAAGCAGATACGTTTCTACTATTGCTAGATTTAGTGAAGGCAAAACCAGTGAAAGCTTCCTAATATCCAGAATAATTTCTCGTCTGTTCATTATGATCCCACCACTGTTGTTGGGAACACTTAATCCTTTCTTGTCATCTGCCAATTAATTCCAAATGTAAAGGCATAATTCAGAATTAATGGAATTAAAACGTGTCAGTGGTGGTGTGTGACTACACACACACACAAAAATGGGAGGATTCTTTAAATTCCCTTTGAGATCAGTGTCTGTGAGGAGTGTAGTGGTAGCACCTATTGCTTTGAAGTCATTGACCCCAATGTTTAAGTCATAATTATATCAGAATGTTTAAGATTCATTATTCTGTGAGGGCAAAGACATTCCAACATGGGACAGTGGCCCTGATACTTTATGTCAGCATGGAAATTATGGTAATTACCAACTTATTCTTCGAGTTTTTCAACAAGCACTTGCAGAAAATTGCCAGAGATTTCATATTTGAGCTCAGACTATGAGATGCACAGTATAATTGCTTATTGATGAAACACAACAAAAATGTTTAAGCAGCAAAAGGAAATTAGCACTTCTGGACTGGGAACAAAAAATGATATTTAATGTAAAATTCCTGTATTTCAAACTTCCATCAGCAAATGTACAAATCCATGGATGAGAGAGTTGAACTGTCACATCCAGGTTGCAGAAGAGAAAAATGGGTAATATTTTAACTACTTCACAAATATATTAAGATTTTAACAAACTGAGGTGCAATTTTGGCTTCACAAGACTTCTCCATCCTACAGTCATGAGCTCAAAACCCAAACCGTGCCCCTCCAGGTCTAGGAGAACTCCAGGAGAAATCCTGGATTCTCCCAGACTGTGCCAGGGAAACTGATGCCAAACACCAGGAGATACTTAAGGAACTATCCCAGAACTATCCAAGGGGACATTAGAAAAACCAATTACTTACCTGGCATCTGCTTCACTATAATATTCTCTTGCAACTATATCTTCAAACAATTCCCCTCCGGTGACTCTGTTACAAAAAGCAAGATGGGAAAAAGGAGATTTGAGAAGTGAAAATGAACTTGACAGGGAGAAATCAGAGAGGAATAACCAAAACCTTTGCACAGCAGTGCCAGAGGCCTTGCAGCACAGGGCAGGAACTGAGTGTAGCTCAGAGTTCACAGGGGTGTGCTCTGGTGCCAGAGGGGCTGCCTTTTGTGCCATGCCTGGAAAGAGGATTACTGAGTTGGAGGGAAAGTATCAGTACAAGCAGAGTTCCTTGATCAGTTTAATGGCAGGTTTTTCCTGCAAGATTTTCACTTCTCTTTGTCCAGAAAGTAGGAAGACTTTAGTCCAAGTGCAACTTAAAAATAATTTAAGAGGCATTAATAGTAAGAGGGAAGAACTGTATGATCCAGAGGATCAGGAACAGAAGCACCTGTGCATTGCTGACACTCAGGATTTCACTGCACAACCAGTGGATTAATGGCAGGAAGTGATTAAGAAGGAATCAAACTGTGTTGTTATGGCCTGAAGATGAGCAGAAGTCCAGAATGAGTCCCAAGCAGGATGCTGCCACAGGCTTGGGGTGCATCTGGAACTGTCCTCACAGAAAGCAGTAAAATCCCTCCTCAGAACACATCACTTCTAGTCACTCTTGCTTGGAAAAGGGAACTGGAACAGCAGGATGAGCAGAAAAATCTCTGCTATGCCATCCAGTCTCTTACTTTGTATCAGTTCTCCTAAGAGAAGCAAAGCCAGTGTAGCCATGTTTGTATTTCATTCCTGTTTAGGAATGCAGATATCACATTATATTCTCAATACAGTCCCAAACATAAAAGCTTGAGTGGGCTACAAGAATCTTCAAGATGTTTAAAAATCTACCCTACAATGAGCACAATCACTATTGAATACAATTAAGTTTAATAGTATTAAAAGTTAAAAATGAGCATGTTTGGAGTCTGCAGAACTGTGACATTCCCTTGCAAACACTTTGGGGAGGATCCCAGCGTTCAGTCCCACCAGATGATGACAGAAGGACCTGCTCAAGCTGCAGCATCATTCCTTGCTTGGAGAAGGCCAGTTCAAGAACTTTATTTTCATGTTTCCAGTCACATCTGGGTTACACCACTCCTTCTCTGAGTTTCCACCCTACTGACTTCGAAGGTAGAGACTTTCAGGTACCAGAATGCTATTTTGTACAAAAGCCTGCAGTGAAATCTGGAGGAGGTAAAATACCTTGTTGTCTAATTTTTGTTCTCTTTCTTTTTGTCTTCTGCCTTCCAGAAACTGGCTTTGGTTGCTGTAACACAGCATGTTTGATTGATGCATATTTTGACAGTCTCTCATATCTCCTTTTTGCATATGTATTTGTGTGCCAGTTCTGGTAAGGAGGAATAACTCTCACTTTGTGATGAATGAAAAAACAAAGCATCCTTTGATCTTACTCTTTCCTCAAACACTCCTTTTTGATCCAAGCTGAATATCAAAACAAAAAGCTTTAGTCATCAAAGTGCTTTCAGTGGGAGAGAATCCCAAATTGATGCTTGTTTTTCTCCAGCACAGAGGAAAGAAGGGGACATGAAATCTCACTTGCTGACACTAAACATTCGCTTGGTATTCATAACCACTGTTAAACGATGGAAAGATGAAGGCAAGAACAGAGCAGGCGAATCCCAGTGACAACCAAACAGGCAGCCAACAATTCCTGTGCTCTGGCACTCTGGAGGATACCTGAGGAATAACTCCCAGCAGGGAATAATGCACAGAGACTAATGCAGGACCACCAAGATGGGTAGAGCTGGAGTACATGGATTAGATACAAGGGGTTTATTTCCTTTACTCTTACTATTTACTAAGCACTTGTTGCTCAAAGAGGCTGCAGAATTTCCAAATATATATCACTACTCCTGTGAGGGTGTATTTCATGACAGGAAATCCCTGATAAGAGCTCTACGAACTTTCAGGGGGATCCACTGGTTCTCACAAATTGCTGTGGTTGTTCTGAGCAACAAACAAAGCACGTGGGTTTGTTTTAACAGGAGAGGGACAAGGAGTTGTAGAAACACCAAGGCCTCAGCACCAGGTGTGTCTTCAGAGAAACTTCAGAGTTTTATAGTTACAAATGGAAGAGATGACTGAAAAGTAACACAAAAATTAACAAAACCAGCTAAAACAGGCTCTGCTGATGATCACACTGGTGTGGTTTCCTCCTCCTTATTTCTTAAACTGCTTCCATAATGAAGGTGCAAGGAAGCAGGTCCTACAAAACTACAGTGGCCATACAAGTTTTCCATTTATCTGGGGCCCTCCTACCTCTGACAAAGACAGTTTCAGGCAAACACTGTGTTGCAATTAGGCTATTTTTTTAAATTATTTTTTGTTTATTCTACACTGTACAGTCCCTCCACTTGGAATCCAAAAGCTATGCCAGGATTCTTAATGTGCCAATTGTTGCATCTCATCAAGTGCATTAAAATGGCAGATGCTGAAAAGAGAGAATCTCATTGACTTGCACAAGAGAGTCTTCAAGTGTTACAGCTGTTTCCATTCAGATACAGCAATTAATACTGACAGAATTGATTGGATTTGAACTCATCTAACATCATTAAGGCTGAAGACAGTCTCACTCGTGCTTAGCAACTGGAATGGTCTGACAGACGTAAATCCTGACTGCACTGGCCTTAACCAGTAAGGGAAGAGGAGCAAAAACTTCATTAAGTTCATTATTAAATTCATGAAGTTCATTGTTCAATGTCCATTTGCCTCCTGGATTTTCAGACTTCCACCTTTCCATTGGACAAAACTGTTGACACTATTGGAGGCCTGTGACAGAACAGCTGAAACAGTGTTTTTATCCAGATAAAAGCACAGCTAAGGTACACAAGTGAGGCAAGAGGCTTCTCCTCCAGACTGCAGACACCTCCATGGCATTTAGGCCAGAGAGATGATTAGAAATTCAAACCAGAAAGTGACAATAACTGGTTTTTCCATCCCCAGAAAAGGCAGTCTTCTCCTCCACTTTCTTACGTGGGCTGCAGTCTAACAGAAATTTCTCAAGGCACAGTGGCACTGAATCCCACACAGTCTGAAGGAAATCATTAAGAAAATGACATGATGGCGTGTGGGGGTGGAGTGACAGTGTTGCACCACAGTCAGGCTCCTGTTGAGTCAAAATTGAGAAAAGAAAGGCAGCAACTTGGCCTCCATGTTCAAGGAGTGCAAACGGTACTTTTTCAACCCACATTTTTGTAACTGCAGCAGAAGATGAAGTTTCATTAATCAGCAGTAGCAGTGAGCAATAAAGCAATGATTTCTTAGTCAGAATGTGAAAAATTCACTGTGAACAGGCATTCTTTGTCATTTGGCAGAAGTCCTTCAGCAATGCCACCTGTTGCTTCTCCAAAGACAATGATCAGTCAGCAAAGTCACTGCCTTTACCATTTAGTTGTTTTCTTCATTGAAAAAGAAATAATTTTTACAACCCCCCCCAAACCACATGATCAAAACATACAGGCTGTACATGAATGTTTGGGTCTGTCCCTGTGTTTGTCCTGACAGGGAAGCAGAGGAAGTTCCAGGCAGTGCAAAATGCTTCCTGCAGGAATCCAGTTTTCTGCCAGGACAGTATCTTTGGGTTAGGTATTAATTTTTTATTGCAGAATAAGGGCTCCTATTTGTTCTGTTGCTATCAAGATATAGATACTGCTGTCTGTAGCTCTGAGGTTGTTCACATGTTCCAGTCCACATGGCAACCATAATGCCCTAAGTGTGGCATTGTATGACCAATTTAAGGCAGACATGGACTAATTGCAGTTGCAGAGGCCACAGTTGCAAACAGCACAGCAGTGCAACAGAAAAACTACAAATCCACCAATTTATAAAAGGGGTATTGTGTCCAGAACTAAGAATTCTGCACGCACTTCTTGGAAATGTTTGGGACTAAGAAGATTTTCCCAAGTGCACACAGAAAGATTCCCTTTGTAGCCTTTAAGGAAAAAACATCCCAACACAACAAAGCCCAGTGCATGTCACAGAACAAGCATTTGTGTTGTGCCCTGGAGCCAATTCCAAGCCAGCAGTCCCAGCACTTACCTGGGACACACAGGTCAGGTGGAAGCTCCTGGTGAGCACAGTGAGGGCTGGAGGGAGTCCTGACTCCTGAATTCCTTCAGACAGACTATTTAATATTCTGTATTTCTACTCTGAAAGCCAGTCTTGAGGAAGTCTTTACAGATTTCTTTAAGAAAAATTAAGTCAGGAAATGAACCAGAATGTAACCTGAATGTAACAATTGCTTGTGGAAGATGCAGGTTCTAACTGAAACATTCCATGAATCAGGAATAAAACACTGAAAGAACCTTTCCCTCTCTAAACTCAGGCTTACCTCTCAGTCCAGCAGCAGATTTTCTGTAGAGAAACTGTTGTTTCACATGGGGGTTTTCAATGTTTCCTTTACAGACAACTACCTCGCAGCACAGTCTATTTTCTGAGTGTCTGCCTAGTTTTGGCAGGTATCATGCAACTTTTACATATATACCTAGATTTTACACTAAAATCCACTCCAGCAGTGTATTTTTAATAGTTTTTTATACAGAATCCTCACAAGTGAGTTCCTGCACATGCAATGACCAAATGTTCCTGTCCTTCCAGCTGTTGCCATATGTGTGTGTCCAACTCATTGCACAGAACCAGGAATTCTCTTGTAAACTTGCTTCTCCAAGTTTAAATGCCACATGCTAAAAACATGCTAAAAACATGCAAAGCACATACTTACAAGTCAAAGACTAAGTAATGGAATCCTTCTTCTGATATGCTGTCGTGAAGCCTCACTGTGGAAGGGGGGAAAAAAGAGAAACACCCGTCACCTTTTGGTTGTTTTGGATGTGTGTGGTTGGTTTGGGGAGAGAAAGGAGGATTAGAACTCTACTCAAACTCCATGTCATGTTTCCATACACCTGAAATGCCCTGAAATGCAGATTTGTTTTGAATTGGGTTTGAATTTTGAGAATCCACATCGCATTGTGGTACAATTGTGAATTAAGTCCTGCAGCTTTCCATAATTACTTCAAATGAAATTGCAATTTCCAAAGCAAATACAGGAAACTTGGTCAGTAGTTTGATCCCAATAATTATCACTTATAGAACAAAATAAAAGAATCAGGTTAATCTAAAACTGATCTGTGGTTAAAACTTACCTGATGAACAAAGTGTAAAAGAAAAGGATTTTTGGATCGCCCCAGATGGTAACTCTTTGTATTAATCATTTTTTATACAATACATGACATTTTTTAAAAATATGATCAAATAAACATGACTTTTCAACTTAATAATATTTAGCCCAGGGAAACATCTTGTGTTTACACAACACTGAAGAGAAAAGCAGCTCTTGCCTGACTCAGTGCCCAGAGCTCGTGATGATTCAGAAGAGCCAAGTAGGTCTAAATCACAATTTGTGGTTTTGGCTGGTTCATTAGTCTAGATTAGTCTGTGTTTTTAGGAAGTGCAAGCCAACTCTTTCCCCCTACTCACCCCCTATAAAACCCATTTTAAAAATCCCAACTCCAAATCAACTTTCTTTCTGGTTGCCTTCTTTGAGTTGAGATTTCAATACCCACAAATGTCTGGTGTTTGCAGCAAACCAAATGAGGTGAGACAGCACAGCCCATCAGAACTCAGAGCTGAGACCCCTCAACCATCTGCCTGTGAGAACAGCAGCAAAGACACTGCCCATGAAATGGGTGTAGTGCAGACCCCGGGGTATTTCACAGGTACAACACAACCCTAGAGCAGGAAAATGTGGAGAGCAGCTGCTCACATTCACCTGACACACATTTCTCTACATACACCTCTCCAAGACAGCTTAAAACTTGGAGAGATTTAATACATGGTAAATTGTACCTTTTGACAGACAATTTCTGTTCCTGAAACAGATTCATAAGGACTCGACTCATGGCTCTCTGTGAACACTTCCTAAATGACAGCAGAGCTCTGCTCCTCACTGCTCACTAACACATTCCATTCACACAGGTAGAATCCAATATGATATTTAACGTCCCATTCCAGGGATGGATACTGAGAACTCCCAAAGAGTTCTGCTGGCTCACAGTATTTGCTGCCCACTGCTTCAGAGATCTCCAAAGTGTGCAAAATAACCCAGGGTTTTGAAATGGCTTTGGCAAATTGAATCAAAGTATTACATCTTAAAATTTGGAAACAAAATCCACTTTAAACTTTGGTATTAAACCCAGACAGCCTTAGCTTGAGCTTGCAAAACAAAACTGGGGCCAAGAGGAGAGATTTTGTCTTGGCCAGGGGCATCTGTCATAGCCCTGTTACTGAGCAGACCAGGATGGCACCACGGGAAGGGGTTTTCTGGAGCACAACTTGCTTTGTCACACCCTTTTCTAGAGGGCTCTTGGTTCAGTGTCCCCACAGAACGGTGGATCTGCCCCTCTGACTGGAAAAGGGCTGATTTGAGATGATGGGCGATGTTTTTCTCAGCCTGTGGGGCCAACTCCTCACCAGCCAAACTCCAGTCTGGTATCTCCATGGGGATATCTTCTTCAAGGATCACATTCTGCCTTTTCTTTTCCTCCCAAAAGCCTGAATCACACAAGTGAGATGGAACAAATCCACCTCTGAATCAAGATCACATGCCCCTGATTGTTTCTGGAAAGGAAAACAGGCTGAGGCAGCCAGGGAAAAGCAGAACTGCCTTTTGGCAAGTGGCTGTGTTGGCTCTTGGGTGGGTTCAGACACCGGGTTATGCCAGTGAGTCTGAGAGGTGACAATCCCAAGTGATGGAGGGCAGAGGAGCAGAATCTCTGGTGCAGAAGAGGCAGAGAACCCAGAGAGGGGGCACAGCAGCACAGGGGCAGCCAGCCCAGCCCAGCCTGGCACTGCACTGTGCCTGTAGCCCTGGGGATGAGGAGGAGGATGCTGAGGAGCCCTCCCAAAGCTGCAGGGCACAGGCACTGGTGCAGTCTCTGCAGGCAGACCCCATTCCTCACACCCCCACCAGGCAGCACTCAGGGACAAACCAAAAGGCTGCAGCAATTACAGAGATTATTCATCCAATACAAGAACTCCCATCAGCAACATCACAGTCACAAGGCATCCATCAGTAGGAACAGTTCTATTTATCTTTTTTGAAAAGTGAGACAGTTAGACCTGATCATTATGCACTGGAGTGGCTCCCTCAGAGCTGCTATGAACAAACACAAGGCAGGGCAGGAAGGACATCGGGGTAATTCCCTTCCCTGCTGTAGCCCTGTGGGCACTCTCCTCCCAGAGAAGGTGTTTAACCACCTCAGACAACAAAGTTGTTCTTCAGCAAACCACCTGAAATGCCTGACAGGAACCCAGGGAGCACACAGCTCTTTCTGCTGGAGAAATACTGCATGATCAGGAAACATCAGGAATATCCCTGTGGCTTCAGCACTGATTTTCCTCTCGAATACTTTCCAATCACTCTGCAAAAGTCATTATAATAATTTTAGGGAGAACTCCCATTAGCTTTATTAGCTTTGCATTTAGCCATTAGCGTGGGCAAGCTCCAATCTGCCTGAATCAAAGTAAAATGATCTCCATTATTTGACTTTTTGGGCTGAATTGTAGTATCTTGTGTCTCTTGATATAATGGCCAAGCAACCTTGTTACCTCCTTTCTGAATTTCTGCTAATAAAATAAAATAAAAACCAAAACAACTAAATAATAGTATTCCACATACTTTCAATGAAAATCAAAACCTTCCAGGTAAGGAGTCAAGTCAAACTGTGTGTAAAATCAGAGAGAAATTCTCCAGGATAAAGGTATTGAACCATATCAAACTGTTGTCTAAACTATTCATTGGTGTGAAACTGCTGGAGTGACCACTGTGCCAAACTGGGTATCTGAACTAGTTCCTGTTACAGGGGCAGACTCTGCCAGGATAATGGTTAACAGCAGGTAATGGCAAAGGGACTCCTTTTCCCTTGGGTATAAAGACTGAGCTCTGTGCACCGATCCTGTAACTCAGGGAAGTCTCATGTCTGGGGAAGTTACAGGGGTCAGTCGTCAGCAGGAGAGGTTTAAAATGGGTTGGAAAGCTACAAAAGTGTCACATTTGCTGAAATACACAAATTATTTCTCTAAGTTCCTGCCTCCCTGCAAGAAGAGTGAAAAAGGGGCACACTCCACATGTAATTACAGTATGTATGCAGATCTTACACAGACCAGGAAAAAAACCCCAAAACTTTTCAAAATGAACTTAATTAGTTAATGGAAGGACCTGAATGCAATGACTTCATTTAACTTTGTGTTTTCTATGAACTGGTGCCTGCCTGCCAGCATGGGATAAACTGCTACATTTGAAATGAAAAGGTAGAATAAAAACTGAAAAAACAATAACCAGGTATGCCAAACAATAACCAGATTTTTTTTTTTTTTACTAATATTTGATCCACTGGATTCTCTCTTTCAGACACTCCTCTTTAAGCCCCTGTTCTGTGCACTGAGACCCTTCTCTGAACACACCAACTGTGTCAGTCCCAGCCAGTGAGAAAGCTGGGTAAGTACTCAGGGACTTGGCACCAGTTGTTTGTGAACAACATTAAACATGGAGTGGTACTTTGCATATCTAAGAGAACAACCCTCTCCATGCTGGTAAATACACCAGGGGCATCCTGGAATACTGACTGACATTAAATGCCTTTATGCAAGTCAGCAGGGCTGTGTATGCCATTAACTGGGAATCAAAACTACAGAGATTCCAAATTCATTCAAAAGACACACAACTTTTTTATTACAGTGCAAATTCCCAGTTATTTAGGGCCAACAACTTGAGAAAGAAGTCCTATTCATCTGCATCTGAATTGGTGTAATAAAAAATGATGGGGGAAGTAATTAGGCAATTTAATATTCGGAAAGACTGTCCCCAAGGCACTGTAAGAGCAAGTGTTGACTACTTTGAGCAAAATGCCATATATTGCAAAAATGCTCATTAGTGAGCAAGGGGTTTGCTCACTAATTTGTCTGTGTTGTGATTAAATGCCAGCAATATTTACATTCATTGCCTTCCCCAAAACCCCTCGAGCCTCCTGCACATGCAGAACTTGGTTTGCCAAACTGTTCAAAAGTTAGTAAAAGATTCTTGCTACACAGAAAATTTCTTTTTTTTTTTTGTTGAAGTGGATAAAAGCCCAAATTCTGCAGCGAGGCTGAGTAACTGCAGGTGCTGCTGTCAAAGCAAGTGGCCCCAAATCCCCAACTCTTGATGATGAGCCCCTTATTTCATTCCTGCTGGGTGAGGACTGACAGTCTTTAAAAACGAAACACCCCAAATAAAATTAACTAATTGAAGAAAGAACACAAACCCAACAGGCATTCCAAAATAATAATTGTGTGTCAGTAGACTGGAGAGAGCAGTTGTAATAACTGGCACTTATTTCTTTAACCAACAGGGTTTTGTTGGTTTCCAGTGGCCCAGAACAGGTGTGTGTGTTTGGGTGTGTACACACGCCCTGGGGAATCACATCCCACACCCCTGGAGTTAAAAGGAACAGCTGGAGTTACACCCCTTTGGTTATTCATGTCTGAAAACAGCAAAACTGCAGAGAGCTAATGAAAAGAAGAGCAGGGGACTAAAAGGTACACCTGTAATACACAGTCATGTATTCCCATTCCTGGGAATCCTGTACTTCAGGTTGAGCCAATTCCTCTTTGCAGCCAAAGCCCTGATTTTGTAAGTTTAACAAGATTTTTTACAATGCAACAAAAAGCCTTACAAATGTCATCAGATTAAGCCTGATGAGGATAACTGCATGGATTAAAAGCAAGGCTGGCACGAATTTTTGCTAAGAGCAAACTGATGTCTCAGCTGCCAGGGTTGATGCTTTAAGCACTAACATTTTTTAACCATTTTCACACTCATCAGAACGTGTAAGAAGAATAAAGGCACAAGAATTAAAAAGGCACAAGAATTATAAAGGCACAAGAATTATAAAGGCACAAGAATTTCATGGAGTGTTAACTAATAAAAGGGCAAGCTGTAACATAGAGATGTTACATCAATTAAAATTAACAGGCTCAGAAAGCTACACCTTGTGCTTTAATGGAGGGAATGTAATTGTCAAAATTAGACTTTGTCCCTTTTAATACTGGGCTGGCCAATCCTAGGAATGAATAGATGGATGGATGGATGGATGGATGGATGGATGGATGGATGGATGGATGGATGGATAGATAGATAGATAGACAGACAGACAGACATTCATTAATTAATTAAAGTTCCTAAAACTTTTCATTTTTTCAATTTTAAAAGCTGATTCATTAGTTTATTAAAGACCATCAAGTAAAACCAAAGGAGAAGGACTGTGGTGTTCAAGAGAACTTAGTAAAGTTTTTCATCTGAAAGTTGATTGGAACTGTGGTGCCATCAAGAAAAAAGAAAAGATAAAAGATGGTCTTTACTGATGTTTATGTTCAATATTAAAAATATTTCAATAACTGAGTGATAGTCCAGTTCTTGTATACAAGTTGAATTCAGTGACCACTCTTAACTATCCTAACAAAGCATATTTGTAATTAACCTGAAATACTGATTTAACCAAGGGTAATACTGAAAACACAGTATTTATATGCAGTCTGGTTTTTGGTCTCTCAGTGCTTTAGGACAACAAGGACCTTGAAGTTTGACAACAGGTCTCTTTGGCAGGTGGAGACAACCAAAGCATCAATCCCTTCTGCCCAAAATTATCATTGTATTAAAACAGGAGGGCTGAAAAACCAGCTCTGTGGTCAGAAAGATGATACACAAGGAAGTACTTTCAGATTTGTGACTAAAGAGGCATTTTCTGTTGTGAAGAAAATACATTAGGGAGAAAAAAATTAAACTGAAGATTTTTCTGGAACCCATTTAGAAGAGAGTCCCAGTCACTTTGGTGGCACATGATCAATAAATGATGGTGAAGAAGATGTTTGTAAACGACCTCTGTTAATGAGGAATTTAATAAATGATCATGTAATGTCACAGAACAAGCTGCTTGTCTGCTATTTAATGGACTGCGATCCTTAATTATTAAGGATTTCATTTCCCCCAGCTGTGACACAAATGGCCACAGAGAGAATTCCACCTGGCTGTTCAACTCTGGGAGCCCAACAAGAGTCAGTACCAAACGTGCTCCTGCTCCCAAACATTTGCAAGGCCCTTCCATACGGGCCCCATCTGTTGGGCAGAGCATTCCCACCACCCCAGCCTGACCTGACCCACTGTCTGCATTTCCAGCTACAAAAGAACCAAAACTGTTTCCATGAGGCTGAACTTTCCATTTCTTACAATACTTTCCAAACAAGAACATGCATTTGGAGAGAAACACAAAGCAACAAATTTCACTGTTTCAACATTCCTGTGCTGAGGGACAGAAAACACAAACACACTGGAATTGCCTCACTCAGCTCCCAGGATGGTCCCACTGCCAAGTGGGGGGTGAGGACCAGAGGATAAAACCCTCTCTTGGAGGGCTAAATACATGTTATACTCTGCATAAAACAGGCTGAACGTGGCCTTTCAATGGGTACATGTCAAAATTATCACTACTGTCCTGCTCAACTCCTGCAGATACAGAAGGTCAGAAAAAGCTGCTCCTGGGCTTTGTTTTTTTTCCCCAAAATTACACTTAACTCCTTGTCAACACTAAGTAACTATATACATATATATACATACATATATACTATATATATATATATATATATGAAGCCATGGAGTTCATTCTACCTCAATCTGGAATAAATAACCTTTAAAATGGAAAGTGTAATTTATTTTCAAATGAAGTTGTCTCAGGGAATTGTTGCCATCCCTCCCCTGTGGGAAGGCAACAACAGAACACATAAAGGAACTTTATTTGCCCTTATTTTTTACTGCAGACTGTGGAGTGAGCATTACAAATACTACTTGTTAAGACCTTTGCATAGAAGAGAAAAATGCTCTAGTTCATGTTATTACCCTGCCATAAAAACAAAGTTTATGTTCTCTTAATTCAGTTTAAAACAAACCATCAGCTAATTTAAACTGAACCAATTTTCCAGTTTGGAGAACAGTAGATGGTCACAAAAAAGCAACTACATCAGTTTAAAAATAAATCAGCTGTTGATTAAGCTGGGCAGCTTTTAAATGCAGCCAGACCTAAAATTGTGCTTCCTACGTGGTAAGTTGAACATTAATTCCCACTGTGCTGGAAGAGCTCCAGCAAATGTACCTCCTGCTGCCAGCCCTTCATTTAATCATTATCTTTGTGGGGCACAGCAGTCAGTGTGATCTTCAAACACCCAGGTTTGCAGAGAGGATCATGCCCTGTCAGACAGGAGTTTAAGCCCATGACAGGATAAATGTAGTCACACCTCTGAGTGACGAGCCACAGTCTCTGAGGCACATCGTGGTTAGGTGTGTGTTATTCCAACACAGAGGAGACCTCAGAAACCAGAACATGCTTTACTCTGAAGTGATGGCAGCTTGGCAGGCCCTGGACCTGCTCCACAACCAGTTTAGTTCTAGAACAATAAAGTCAACTTCATAGAAAACTCTGTATCTTGCAGAATTAACCTATTACTTTCTGATGTTACCACTGTAATTTTGCTGCTCCCTTCCTTGATCTGACCAGCTTTTTGTGTCTGTGCATGAGAACGAGGCTGAGCCACTTCCTCAGGATGAGGTCCCAAATTTTATGTTACCTAAAAAGGATGACACAGCCCCCCAGCACGATTACAGTGCCCCCTCTGTCCCTGGTGCCCTCTTTCATCAACACCAACCCTGAACACCACCCCGAATGGGAGCACCAGGATGATCCCAGAGAGCAGCTCCACCCCCAGGAGCTCTCAGCACCTTAGCAGAGCCTGGGGCTGAGCAATGCCAAGTTCTGTGCCCACACAGAGTGTTTCCATCACAGCCCCTCTCCATCCCCATCCGCTGGGCTGGGCCCAAAACCATCTGGATTATTTTCTGAGGGAAGTGCCTTCCCCCTCTATCAATTACCCATCACAGCAAGTCACGAAGACAGCTCTAAATTACTGTCATTTTCCTAACGAGCAAGTTTACAAGAGAATGATAATCCCAAATGATTCAAAGGGTTTGTTTTACCAAAAGCAGGGAATGCACATTAACTTTAGAGATGACAAACTTGAGGCTGATGATGAGAAACCGCCATTGTCTTTTAATCTTTTAATCACAGCCTCACAATAAATGGGAATTAGAGAGTTTGCCCTGTCCCGTGGGACCAATTGTAAGATGGTAATTAACTCGGTGACAACCCACATAAACTTGGGAGGAAGAGCTGCAAGGGACAGCTGAAGCCAGGCTGTAGTCACCAAACCAGACCACTAGCTGCTGTTGAAATCTCTTTCTAAATATTCCTCTCATTTAGCACATCCAGGAGCTCCCAAAATATATCTCCTACAGCAGATAGCTGCAAGCCACTCAGCTGCAATTATGGTTTGAGCTCATCAACCAAGTCCTTCCCGGCAAAGCTGCCCAGTCAAATTCAGCATAATCCCAGCAATAACACCAAGGATAAATTGATGGGATACTCTCAAGGTCACCTGGCAAATAAATGAATTAAAAAGCACCTCTTGGATGGCTGAATTGCTGATACACGAGTGCTGCTCACTGCTGTGCAGCAGGAGGGCAGGAGCTGTGGATTTGATTACAATCCAACCCCAGCACAGCTCCAAAATACGAGTATCAGGAGCAGAGTGTCATGCCTGGCCCAGCGTGGCTGGAATGAGAAGCTGGATGTATTTAAAGGAGACAGACATGCAGAGGACAAACTAAAATTAGCAGCACATTGCCATGGGCAGTCCATGAGAATACTAACACTCTGGTGAAGCCACTAAAAAAAGAACTTTCAAATTTGGAAGGTGACTGGGAGAAGAGAGGTATCATTAAACCCCTCTCAACTGAAACAAAAAGCCTGGATCAGCAGTTTTGGAGGAGTAGGAAAGTCTTTGGTGCTGAGATCTGAACAAACCCAGCCTGAATGGGACAATTAGGAGCTATTTATCCACTGCCAGTGGTGGAGGTCGGTGGCATTTACAGGGTCAGAGCAGTCACTGTGTGCCAGGGAAAGCCAATTCCAGATCCCATCCCTTGGAATTCCATGGCTTCCACAGATGCTCCCAGCAACACAACCAGGAGGAACAGTGAATTTGGGACTTTTTAAAGGCAAAGGTTCACAGGAGAGAGGAAAATCCCAAAGGCCACTTGTTACAAGAATGCAGAAGATGGGTATGAAGTGCAAAAGGCAAGAGGAAAAGGAATTTCTGCAAGTGGCACGACAAGGGAAAGTCAGCCCATGAAATGCACTTCCAAATGCAAACCTTGCAACCAAAGGACAACTGTATTCCAAAGAGTCTGTCCCTGTTTTATGTCACAATATTGAAACATGAAAGCAGATTTTAAGAAAAAAACAAGAACATCTGAACAGGGATGCAGCTGTATCTGGGAATACCCACTTTTCCTTCCAGCACTGTTTGCTGATCAGCAGGAAAGACTTTGGAGAATGAGAGAGTCTTCTCAGGGGGGCAGATTCCAAGACTAGAGGCCACAGACACATGGTGGAACATGGAAAATCCCAGCCAGGCAGAAAGACACTTTTAGTTATTGATTTATTTCTGTAGACAGGAAGGTGGTCAAACACTGGAGTGGCACTTGCAGAGGCTGTGCAATCTCCTTCCCTGGAGAGACTCCAAACTCAGCAGGATGAGCCCTGAGTAACCTAATTTTCCTGGATGTGGCCTGAGCAGCAGGTTGGATAATTTACAGAGATCCCTTCCAACCCACATGATTCCATGATTTTTTTGCAGGGGACAGGATATGTAAGTGAGGAAAGATGTCTGGGCAGATGGGAGCAGCCCCCCAAATTGCCTCTCCTGATGAGCTTCCTGGCTTTGCATCACCTCTGGAAAAGGAGAACAGACACTCCTAAGCTGAGCTCCCAGAGCAATATTCGTGATTTATCACCACCTAAGTCAAAACATGCTCCATGGTCCAAAGTCAGGACACCTTCATTGTGCCTCATGCTGCTCCCAGCTCACATCCTCCTCCTCCTCACCAGCTGTGCTGTCCTTCCTCCTTCCCCTCTCTCTGCCCATGCCTGAATTGACCCTTTTCACACAGAGAAGAGGAGGGCAAGGCTGGGATGCAGCTCTGAGGTGGCACACACAGCCCAACACTCTCCCCTCGGAGGGGCCTTTTCCAGAGGAAGGGACACACCAGGGCTCAGGACACTCCAAGGGGGCACATTTAGGCTGAGAAGCAAATGCTGTGTCGATGGTAACTCCCTGTTTTCTCTTGGGAAAGGGAGCAGCTGAGACAGGATTGTCCCAGAGTTCAGCCCAGAGCCAAGGATGCCAGGGCTGGAGCTGGACTGCCATGGAAAGCACCCACAGCAGCTTTACCAGCCACGCAGGAGCTGCACTAAGGCCATCCCTGCCACTGAACATACTGCAACCCTTTCCCAATTTGGCTTTGGGGTTATTTTTGCCCCAGACTCAAGTAAAAGTTCACAATATTTGGGTATCAATTCACCAATTAGACCATTGGCACCATTGGCTGTAAAAGCAAAGGGAACAGACCTTACAATATCCCCTAAAAATGCTCTAAATTGTCTGTGCTGGCTTTACTGAAAGAAAAAGCTCAGTTTAGCTGAGGTAGTAGAGATCTCTGTTTTTGGAGGAAAGGGTCCAGAGGAAAATTACATATTTGTGGTTTAGCTGGGAGTCATGGTGTCTCTCCCTATGCACAACACGTGGTTGCAGATTCATAACAAACAAAGCTTTCAAACAAAAAAAAAAAAAGAGCAAGTTCTCAAAGATCCATCTTGTGTGTGCAAAGAGAGAGCAATTCATTTCAAGCCAGCTTATTTACTTGAAGTCAGCAATGCAATTATGAAACTCTGCCTTCCAGAAAGCACATTCAGAAAGGAAAACAGAACAAGAGATCAAAATACAAATGGGAAGTGTGGCAGCCACCAGAGCAGGTTCCTCAAGAGAGGTGTTTAAATCCCACTTCCCTGCTCCTGGGAATTACTCTGTTTTACATTTCAGATGAGTGGCTGCAAAAGCAGAACAGACTTTATGGAAAGAATAAATGTTTAAAAGGATCTGGACACACTGTGAGAATTTTTTCATGCATTTAAGAGAATGCAAAAATCAGTTATAAGCCAGCATGGAAAATGCTTCAAGGTCTGGTTCTCACTTGATTTATACTTAATCATTACCTATTTTGGTGCAAATTAGGCATATACTTTCTGAGGAAAGAAAATGACAGATTTTGTGGCACATCTTAGCAAGACCTCATTTCCTCAGTGTATTATGGATGCTGCTCCAGCTTTCAGGGCTATCACAACCAGCAGTGCCTCACTTGAGCTGCAATAACCTCGTGCTCCATTAAAAGGGAAGGGAATTAACACAGCGTGGCAAAGAGCAGAGTCATTGTCTGCACTCAAAGCCATTTCTGGGCTCCAGAAGAGCAAGACCTAAAGATGCAATGCCACTTTTAGCAGAGTGAAAGGATTATGCTGCAAGGGAAACAGAGACAAAAGCTCCAGCACCCAATAAAGCTGCCTCCACCCTTCTTTGCTGGCACACTCAGACCACATTATCTGCTCCAGAAGTTCCATGTTGAAAATTACAGACACATTGATTAGCACTGAATAACTTACAGTCTTTGAATTACTGGGGGTTTTTGATATTCCACTCACTTTTAGGGCTGCCAACAGCTCTACAGAAAGCTGTTCCCCACAAATTCCTACAAATCAAAACTTCCAGCCTCTTTCCCTTAAACACCAACCAAATATTCACAACTTCACCAGCTAAAAGGGAAAAATGCACAGTAATAACAAAAAGTGCTGAGAATGAGAGAGCCTGCAGAAAACCCCACGATGCCCTCCCTGTGTGTTCTTGCCTGGTTCAGCCTCGTTACAGTACATTTAATTTCACAAATAGCAACTGCAAAACCACCTTCTGTGTTCTGTTGTTGCACTTGACTGGTCAGCTACTTCCTGCAGCCACAGCTGAGCCCCAACACTGACTCTGCTGTTTTATAATACTCATTAAGTTGGCTTTTACATTAAGTATGAAATCATGTTATGCCACTGGTTTGTTTGGTTTCTGGGTATTTTATTTTAATTCGCTCAAGGACTATGGTTCACCTTAATCATCATGGAAATTGCAAATTTCATTAATTCAGCAGAATGGATGAGATTTAAAATTGTTGAAATGATCAGCTCATCTGAGCAATAAAAATGATTAAAGGAAGTGAGAGCCTCTAACACATCAGTCCCATGCAAACAAAAGCTTCACATTGAGATGAAGAGCTATATTAATTTAATTATTTGAATATCCCCCAGGACCATGTTTATCAAGCATCAATTTCTATAGTTGGGGATTTGTATGATTTCCACTGCATCAGGAAAAAACTGTCTATTTTTGATGCAAAGAGTGAAACCTGAAAGTAAGCTCAGAAAAAACACTGTGCTAAAGAACTGCACCCACCAAACCTGAACAGGCCTGACTTTCACTCTGTGCTCGGTTTAGGGAGTAACTTAACTGGTACCAGCTGAGCTACTCACAACTGTAAGTCAAATGAAATCCAGGAGGGATTTACTGCAGCCACATTTTCTGTGTGTTTCTGGTGTTTCTCCCCACATTCCTGTGCCTTTATGGACTCCCAAGCACATACTTGGTGAACACAGAACATAAAGGACACATTGTGGTGGTGCACAAAGACACAAAAGCCCCACGTATCTGTAATTCCCCTCTGTCCAAAAAGCACAAGGCAATATGCAGTTTGTTTTCTCCCCCCCATGAGGAACTGATGAAACACCCCAGGCTGGGCAAGCAGAGCTGCAGGGACAGGCTCAGGCCCACTGGAGTCCCTGCTTGGCAGCCCTACTTACCCTAAGTACCCTGACTTACAGAGCCATCCAGGGACAGCCTGTCCCGGTGCCAAAAGGGCTTCATTTATCACCTGAAGGGCTGCCACATGTCAGTAAAATCTGCTCTTGCCCTTGGGGAAGGGATGAATACTCATCCCAGTCAGCCTTGACTGACAGATCCTGCCTGACGTGGGAGGCAGAGGGAGGAGGGGGCAGCAGGCAGGGAGAGATGTGCTAATTCAGCTTGGGGAAAACACCCCACTCAAACCAGGCTTGAACCAGCAGTTATCCAGACTGGGTCAGAGCTTGCATCACCAGGCCAATGCAGATTTTATTGTCATTTGGGATCTCATAAACCAAAATCAGCAAAATGTCCTGTAAATCAACACCAAAAGGCAATAATAAGATGGTGCAATACTGTTACACCACTGAAAATATGTGGATTGCAGGACTAGAAATCACACAGTTAAAAGATGAGCAAGAAATCAGAGTTTACCAAAGGAAGATAAAGAACAGCAAACAGGAAAATTTCACCTGTGTGGTAGGAATCACAGAATCCCAGACTATTCTGAGTTGGAAGGGACCCACAAGGATCATCAAGTCCAACTCAAGTCAATGGCCCATGACACTGGATTTACTGGTGAAGAGACGTGATGTTATCTTGGTGATTGGCAATTTTCTTTCCAATTTTTTAAATAAAAAAAAATAAATTAAAAAATTGGAAGCATTAGTACACATAACTGCTGGAAAAGTAATAGTTAGACAAGATGACAAATCCTTTCTGGGTACTTGTTCAGCACAGGAACTAAGCTTTAAATGCAACTTGATGTGCATCTTACAAAGAAAAAGCACCAAGTTCTCCAAAGGGCAAGGCTTCACCTCCATTTACATCCTTCATTTTCAGCTCTATTGCACACACTGATGTTTCAGTGCAGTGCTCAGTCCTCTCAGTGCTGGAATCCAGGCTCCAGCACAAGGCACTGCAGCCCAGGAGCTCTGTTGCTGCAGGAACACAAGCTGTGCTTGCCCAGAAGTTTCCTACCACAGTGTAACACCAGCCAGATTACTCAGGAAATGCTGGAAGAGCAGAAAACACCAGTATTGCCAAGGACTGACTGGAAAGAGAGGGCTCTGAGCCCCCACAGTTTCTTCCCCAAGGCCTGGAAGTTCAGCTAATGGATTTTGCCTCATTTTAATCCCCACCCAAAATTCAGCAGGACTCGCTTTCTGCTACAGTGATACAAAGAACAGAGGTGAGAAAAGGCAGAGATCACAACACAAGCAATGAGTATTGGGAAGGAACAAATGTACGTGGAAAGGAGGAGGAAATTCTGTGCAGCTGAAACAAACTTTCTTGTACACATTACTGGAGTGGGAAATGGAGATTTGAAAAAAGGACAACAGGAAATTCTGTTCTCAATCCACTCAATCCTGTTTTTCTGACATTGTTCATTAGGCATTGTGACTACAGAGCTGGATAGAGCAGAAATCATGGATTCATTAAAAGAATGAATAAAATAAAGAGATGCTGAAAACTTAACTGAATGAGTTATGTGCAAAGCAAGTGTCTGGATAGAGAAGTTCATCCTCCAGGGATATGCTGGAGTTCTATTTGTACATGAAGTGAGACCAATCACTTCAAGGGATCTTACCCAAGTTCAGAATCACTCCCTCAGCAGAAATGCATAACAACAATTAATCTCCCTTGATACATAATTAAATACCCTATTTGTGAACATTTGGCAGACATGTTGATTCCTGAAATAGTAATCTGATGTCATGAATAATTCCAAAAAGTCCACAGAAAATATGTTTGTTTCCTCACAGTTGTTTTGTTTACAGTGATTACTTGGGGAGAGCAACTGAAGCCAAAACATTACCATGTGGATCTCCTTATTTTCCAAATTTCAGAGTTTTATCCTTTTGAAAGAAAGAATTCTGATTTAGTCTTCTATTTTCCCAACATGTTTTTTCGAATCATTTGCTCAAATTCTGCATTTAAAAGGAATGAAAACACTCATGCCCAACTTTAAAACTCCCCTGCCAATACCAAAGGAACTTGGAACTACAGACTAATGTGGAGAGGCTTTTTTAAAAGGCATCCTGAGATTTCCCAACTGCATCACGGCACTCAGGAAATGAAACCATCATCCAGTCAGATATGAAATGGATATAAAAATGGCGTTTTTGGGAGGCTAAAAAGAGATATTTCAATTGCTAAGAAGTTCAGTCCTGAAATCTTCCTTATGCTGATGAAATAACTAAAAACTAGATGTTTTTTCTAGTTAGGTACTAACTGGATGCCTCACTTGGAAATATGAAACCAGTGATGTGTGAAAGTTTTCGGTAACTCTCTGTTTTCTCTGGAAAGGTAATTGGAAAGTACCTCCAGTGTTCAGAATTTTTTTAAAGCCCTGTTTCTCTAAAGCAAAACCTCTGGCTCATCTGAAAAGTACAATGTGTTTACTCACAGGCTAAAATGACAGAAGTGACTCACCACAGCTGTGCTGCCTCCCTGACTGGAGGCACAGGGAGAGAAAGGTGACCAACAAGGGGTTGGCTCCCTGCAGCTCTGGGACAGCCTGAGACTTGAAGGGTAATGAGCAGAACAGACCATGCAGCACTGCACAAAACAGTGCTATTATCATGGGGGTATTATTTTAGAAATAAAGGTAACCTGGAACTGACACCTTCCTTCACACTAAGTCACTCTTTGAAGGGAGACTTAATAAATCTAACTTGGGAGAATAAAGAAGAATAAGCCTGAAAGACAAGAGGAAGGATTAGTGAATTCTAATTTCAGAAGTCTGCTGCCCTGCAATGAATGGTCATTCAAAAAGAGAAGGAACCAAGATAAAGCTGCACTGGAGGAAAAAGCAGAAAACCAGGGATATCATCTTTGAGAAACTGCCCAACCAATTAAACCAGATGTCTACTCTCCTCCAGACATCACACTGAAAAAGAACTCTTTATAATTTTTTTCTTTGTTTTCTTAAATAATCCTTATTGTTGACAAGTTCCTTTTACACACACAGGCAGGGCTGGCAGAACAGTGACAGCAGGACTGAACCATGACAGAACACAATGCCTGCTGCCAAACTCTGGGATATGAATTCCAGCTCATGCCTATTACTAAAAGGAAGGAGGCATAAAATGTCTAAAAATGTCCCAAAGACCAATACTTGTTAGTTAAAAATGAAAAGGAGAAGAATCACAGAATCCCAGACTATTCTGAGCTGGAAGGGACCCACAAGGATCGTCGAGTCCAACTCTCAAGTCAATGGCCCACACAGGGGATTGAACCCATGACCTTGGCATTATTACAACCAAGTTTTA
>JAWWEV010000134.1:2318459-2349335 GCA_035583235.1 Hafferia zeledoni
AGCCATCCATGGAAGGCACACATGGACACAGGCAGAGACAGGAGCCATCCATGGAAGCAGCACATGGACACAGGCAGTGCTGGCCAGCCAGGCCAACAAGCCTTCAGGACTGACACCTTCCAGACAAAGGCCACACAGCCATAAAAAGCCCTCACTGCATACAAGAGATGCTGTTCTGACTGCACAGCTCCATCCCTGCCTGCCTGAGCTGCGTGGATTTCATTCCTCAGGAGGATGTCCAGCAGGCTCTGTTTGACATCTGGCAGCAGCACCTCGGTCAGAGGGGCTGAACAGAAGACAAGTGTGCAGTTGCTGCCTGTGTTACTGCAAAGGGCACTTCCCTTTCCTTTGGGAAGCCCTCTTAAACTCACACAGAAAAATAACAATGTTGACCCTCTTTTCATTATCTGAGGATACTTTCAGGCTATTTGATAAATCAATCATTACAATCACTAACAAAAACTAAAGGGAGAATTAAAAGAAATTGATTTATTTGGATTAAAATGCAGCAGTTTGTACAGGTTTCAATTATCAAGTCTGCTACAAAGGACCTTTAATAATTAATTTGTTCAAAACGTCTAATTTTAGAATAGATTTGGATAAAATGCCATAAATATAATTCTATTGCTTTATAGACTTTACAGAAATTTAAAAAGGATGCAAGTGTAAGACCCAGAATTCCAGCTGGTGGCCCACAGTAGAAAAATAACACTTAAAAACAAAACAGGAAGAAAAAAAATTAAAAAAAAAACTCTGTGTGAAATACAAACCTATTCACAACTGTTCACAAATTACACACCTCAACAGCAGGTAAACTGCTCTGGCTTTGAATCCCATCCAACTTTTTTTTCTTTGTCTATTTAATTTTCTTAACTCTACTTTGGCTACCAGCAGAATGAATAATATTCTGATCTGCTTTCAGTGAAAGGAAAGAAATACCACACAACTCAGTGAATTCAGTGATTTCCCATTTTTCCTCCCTCCAGGCTGCTGCCCCCAGGAATAACTCAGTCCCAAGTTGAGGCTGTAAAGGCTGCCCAGCTCACCTGAACAATCCTGTGCAGTTCTGAACTCCCACCTGCAGCTTCTCCAACTTCACACAACTAACCAGTCTTTGCTTATTAACTCAAAACTCTTGTATGCACACACCACTGCAAGGAGATCTTAAACATTCCTTGTCAATATTTGATCCTCTGGGCTCATTCATCCCATCCAAACAGCAGAGTTTAAAAGCTTACACCTTCCAAGGTCACAAAATTATTCTGCTTAACTATTCATGGTGCAATAAACCTCAAGAATTTTTGGGGCTATCACTTTGGAGGTTCATAACTTTTCTCCACCAGGCCAACCAGCACTTGTGGAAGTGAAAACAACAACTGGCCAGTCTGGAGCTGCCTGCCTGCCAAAACGTGCCTGGGGCCCATTCTGGTGCACAGTTACTGCCCTGAAGGGCAGAAATTGCATTGCTTTTGCATGCAGCACTTCAGAGATAAGGGAGGGAATCAACTACTCTACAGGAATTTCAATTCTTGTATAAGTTTTCAGCCACACAGGCCCTATACCTGTTCTTAAGGGTAGAGTTTTTCATTTATTTAAGTAGCAATGTCAAGGTTTGCCAGTAAATTTGGCAACCTTCATGCAAAAATGTCCATAACCCTCTAATCCCACTGCACCCATCGCTATTTGCCTTATTTACCAAGGCAAATACTAATTCATGAAGCCAAATGATCTGTGGTTTGATTATACACTGTCAATTAACTCCAAAGTATGGATGTAACTAGGCATTGTTAAACACTCATTTTCATTCTCAGTCTATCAGGAGGTCCCCCAAAGCACAGAATTTTGGGCACCTTTGGCACTGCACAGATGTTTTAACATCCATCTGCTGTTCGCTGCACAGAAACAGGAGCCTGCCACAAAGAGCTGACCTTTAGGGCCCAGAGTAAGCAAAACAGCCCTAGAAAGCCCTAAGTAATAGGTTTACACAATGCAACATCATCGAACGAAACGAGCGGGTACTTAAAACTCAATTTAATTTAATTATACAAGTCGTTTATGTGGACAGCATTTTATTCATGTCCCCACTTGACACGTTCACGGCTATTTTAAATACAAACAAGCTCAGAGAAAACACATGGCAGTATTGTTTGCTTTGCCGTTGTTAAGCAACTGCAAGTTTATCAGGTTTCTACCACCAATTACTTGTTCATTCTAACTTAGAAAGCAGGATCAGTGGGTCAAACCCTCCAGTAGCTTTAAGCCCTGCACATAAAGCTTTGCTTGCTGCTACCGAGGAGAGCCCTGGTAACTCCCACAGGGAAAACAAAACAGCCAAGTTCGAAGAGATTTCCCTCTGCATTTGTACCTCAGCTTTTCAGTGGAGAAGAAACACGGTCCAGCAGGACCATGTGAGCTGCTGCAGTGCAGGAATCCATCAGCAGCTCCTCAGGGAGAGCAGGAGCCCGTGTGGATTGAGTCAGCTGTGGTGCCCCGATCCAGGGCAGAGCACACAGCCCAGAACCCCCGAGCCTGTCCCAGCACAGGCAGGAGCTCTGTGTGTCCCTGTGAGTCCCTCGAGGGACAGCTCGGGGAGCTTTCTGTTCTCTTGGTGAGACACAGAGTGGCAAGAGCCATCACTGGACAGCTCAGGAAAGCAGAGCAGGAACCAGGGTTTGTTTGCTTTCACAGCAACCCATTGTACCGACCTATCAGCAAACACGTGCCAGGCCGCAGAGCTCATCGCCACCTTTTCTCATGACTTTCACACAGTGCTACAATGAATTCAAAGAATCACAGAAAATCCTGAACTGGAAAGGACCCACGAGGATCATGGAGTTATCTAAAGCCAAGAAACATCCTGAGCCAGGTACAGAACTGAGCATGCAGGGCACACTGAAGCTGCAAATCAGGTGCAGCACCTCAGTGATGTGAGCTCACTGTTCCATGGTTCACCTCGTGCAAAGTTAAAAATTATTGTTCCCCACCCTTAATTATTTGTTTAGAGTGTGATAAAGTGAGATATCCACCATCTCTCACAGCAGATTCCAAGTTCAGCCCTTCACTTGTACATTATCTCAAAGAAAACCATGTGTAACAAACACGTTTACCTTTCTGAAACTCCATCCTCCATATCCCCATTTTTCTTTTCTTCACTACCTCAAGACCTTTAATTTCCAATTTCTCTCAGCAAGGAGAGGCTACAGTCTGGCAGTTTGCTTAATGGGCTGGATCCTGTATAGACTGCACTTCTATTTAAAGATACATTTTTAATTGCCCACTCCTATCTCAATTTAACATATCTGCAGTTAAGGGTCATGTGTCAATATTTCTGCTTAGAGATCAAATTAGGCAGTTCAAAAGGTTTAATGGCCATGCAAAAGTGATTCCAGACTGAACATAATTGTCCATTCATCAATAACAATGAAAATTTGCTCCTTTATCTCTTTTTAATGATTCTAAACATACAAGATAAAAACCTGATTTTTTTCAGGAAAAAATAAAATCAGTATTCTGATGGCAACTAAACACACATGAAATCCACATATTTAAAAATTTCTACCTAGTCAGCTATAAAGAATATAGTGACAATTTTCTATCACTGGATATGAGAATCACACAGTTCAATATTTACACTGACAATTTAAAAGTATTTCTGTTCTTTCCAATATAAATATTACTCTTCTACTCTGCTTTATAAGTTTGTTTTATGTTTGTCTGGTGCTGCTTTATGACCCATAAACATCACCTGCCCAAAGGGAAGCAGGGGAAGACAATCACTAGCCTGGAGCAAAGCACAGCCTAGGAAGAAATACTATCCAGTTCCCCCAGGCTAAGGAAAATTTCTTCTTTAATATTCCCCAGAATGTTAATCCAACTCACTTTTCCTCCACGAGCAGCTCACAAAGCTCTGGTTTCCCCAGTGGGCAAAAGCAATCTAAGGGTTTTAAGAAAGTTCCTCAATTGCCCACTTTTCTCCGGATGAACTCTGATTTTTTGGTTGCATTTTTGGGTTTGGTGTTTTTCCCTGCCAGCAAAGGGGAACCCCTTTCTTCCCCTTCGTACCACAAGAGCTTGCTCAGCATGTTTCATTGCACTTCTGGGATTTTCACAACTTTTCAAACCCCTTGACCACTTGCCTTGCTCAGAAAGTCATTCTACTTAACGTAATTATCCTCAAAAAAGCTTTTGTGTCTGAACCATGTCAAAATCTATCAGGATAACAAGGTACTCATGCAGAGACATCTATCTTCATTTCCAAGGATAAACCCCACAGCATTATTTTATCCAGGTTCACCAGTCATTCCTTGAAATTATGCTGTTACTCAGTGATGTTCTGTCATTCCAAGAGAAATAACTGAGTCCCAGGCTGCTTCTAGAACAGTCATGAACATTCTGCATACTGTAAAGTCTAAAATCATTTACCAGGTAGCACCACTGAAGCCTTTCTTATATTACTGCTTTTAAACCAATTTAACAGCAATGATGTTTTTGCTTCAGGCAAAAAGACAAGATGTGTTTTTTCCTAGTTTTGCCAGCCAGGTGAGAGCAGTTTGGCTCCACTCCTTTGAAGCAGCCTGGTGTTAACAGCTTAGCAATTTCTTGAAGAGCAGTTTATGCACAGAAATACCAGCTGAGGAACATCCCCCACGGATTTGTACAACCATGCAGTAACTAATGATGGCTTACAGGCACACTTAAGTGTGGAAAGAAAAGTAGCCTGAATATTTAATGTGGAAATGACTGTAAAGCTGCATGAGAGACTCCTCAATGCAAAGTGATAATTTCTGCTCTGCAGTTAAGTGGCCTTTTCAGAGATTGTTGTTATCTTTTCCATGTGCTTTTTACTGACCATTCAAAAAGCATAATTTGATTTGAAGGCAAACAGTCATCTCTCCAAAGAGTTTCTTGTGAAGAGTTGGTGTGTATAAACATATACCAAGTAATTACAGCAGGAAAACATCCTTCCCACATTACAATCTGCCTCCTGCAATGAATGGGTTCTTGTGAGGAATTCTGTGCAGCACAAGGACATGTTCTATCCCTTGAAGGTTGATTCCATAGTGTCATGGCAAAGCATCATGAGCAAAGAGAAACAGCCATTCTGCTTTCACAGCTTTCCAACATTTAAGTGCAAAAACCACCCTCTCTTTCCATCCTCGCCTCCTCTCTTTGCTCTTTTCTCCTCCTGCATGTTCACAAGCCACCTCTGTCTCATGGAGACCACTGAGATGTGGGAAGGAGGGTGAACAACACTAGTAGGGCCATGGCTCACAAATATTCCTTATGAATGGAATTCTACACCTTGCAAAATGTAAAGAGCCTGTGGCTGAATTCCCTTAGCCCACAGGAGCCTATATAAAACTCCATTTCAGGCCTGTAAGGTGTATGTTGTTAATGCCTTACCTATAAATATCTCGAGGGAAGAGTTGTGAAGGAAGAGCTGCTAAGGAGCTTATCAGACAGAGATAATCCCCTCCAGGAACACGCACAGGCATTGAGGAAGGTGAACAGGCATTGCAAGATCTGTATTTCACAGACAACATGTGGCACCTCTGCAGATCTGAACACCAGGAACCATGGCAGGCATCCTGGGTCAGACTTCCATGAAGGGGAGCTCCATGGGGTAATCTCTGCTTGGCACCTCCTGCCCCAGGAGTGACTGTGTCACATCCCAATCTCACTGCACTGGGAACTCACCCACCCATGCACCAGCACCTCTTGTTTCTCCTACAAGGATTTTGCAGAAATTAAGCTGCACATTCTTCTCTGGCTCTCATGAAAAATTCTGTCAGAAATGACATTGTTTCAAGAACACGCTCATATGATCCAACAGTCATTTTGAATACATTGTGCCAAAGCTGAACCAAATTAGGACAAAAAGCTACACAGCCTTACACCTTTCATCACCACTACCCTTCCCCCCAGTAAAAAGAAAAGAATACTTAGTATTTTCACCATCAATTCTCCTAGTTTTTCTACAGTGTTTAATATTCATCAAAGCAGTTCACCCTCTGAGTCTTAAGATGTCAAATATTGCTCCAGGCTACTTTCAGTCAACTAACAGCATAAAAATTCTTCCATTTAAATACTGTTTTATTGTGGCATATGAAAATAAAGACCAGTAAGTAACAGAGGTTAAACAGTATTGGACACCAGCAGCAGTTTATTTCTGCAGATAAAAATACTTGTTTATCACTCTGTTGTGAAACATCTTAGAGGAAAACAGAAGCCTCCATTTCCCTCCCTCGTTAAAACTCCAAGATGCTAATCCAAACAAGCCATTCTGACCTCAGCCCTTTCAAATTTTTGATGGCTTTTACATAACAGAGTTGAGAAGTGAAGCTGACAGGGCCTGTCGTGTCGGTGCCTCGTCAGCAGCAGGCGCAGCCCCTGCTCACTGCGCCACTGCAGAGAGGCCTCACTCAGAGCCACCACACCTGGCGCTGCAGCAGCTGCAAAGGATGCCCAGGCACACACAGGGTGCCCCTTCCACCCTCCAATCCCACGCTGCCTTCCCTGCCTCTGGATTCCTACAGCAAACAGCAATAACACCCATCTGTCTGAATCACCCTGGTGATGGTTCCATGTGCTACAGAGACATAAATACATAAAATGTCAGGTTTCAAATTAGCCAACCCCCCAGCTGGCTTTAGCTGCCAGATCTCTCACAGGCACTGATCACCTGTGCTGCTCACACAGGGGGTTCTGCTGGAACCAGGTAATTCCTGAGCAAAGCAATGTGATCCCTATCCCGGGTTTGAAATGTATGTAAACACCAGCACTCCTAAGGTGTGTTTAGTCCTACGGTTTGTTCACAGGCTACAAGGCAATTAAAATGGGTTCTCTGATTCAAACAACTGAAACTCAATGAATTTCAGACCAAGCTGACAACAGTCCAGAAAATGATGTTGGGAACAGCACAGTTGCCTCCTCTGGAAGAAAATACCAATCTCATGTCACACCCTCTCTGATACCGAGACATGTCATGCTGAACCAGGACCTAAAGCTTCCTAAGTAGCACAGTTTCACCACCTGGCAATTTGATTTTTAACATTATGCCAAGAAATTTCACTAGTACTAAAAGTACTACCACCAAAGAGAGGGTAAAATGACTGTCACTGTGTACCTTTCTGTTGCAGCAACCCTTCCTTCCAAGCTACTTCTACCAACTACCCCATATAATACAGAAGATGTCTCTTATGAGTATTCTAGAGATGGGAATGTATTAGCTCTGGTTCTTCACTTCAAGATTAAAACTCTTCATTGGAATCCTCCAAGCAAATCATTAATCAAATAGCCTGGCAGCATTTTAAAAATCTAAACCCCAGCACAGTTCAAGAAGTAGCATGTGTAAAGTAATTCTGTGGTCTAAGAACAAGTGGCTGGATCTAGATCACATTTTGGTGGAGAATTGTCACTCAGGACAATTATTTTAAATTCTATTAATAGCTAAAATAAATCAGACGTATCATTTCAAACCTATCAACATGATCTCAGCAATTAAAAAACCCAAAATACTTCCCCTCCACCTAACAGAGCAGCATGATTTCCACTAAAAAAGCACCATCTCAGATTTAATCAAAGAATATCCCTCATAAAAAGAGAGCTTACACTGGCAAAAACTTCTCCCCAAGGAAAAGTCAACTGACTTAAAAACAAATAAATATCTGTATTGAAGAGTAAACAAGACCTAAGCAAAACCTTCATTGCAACTACCGAATCATGAAGCCCATTGCAGCTCCAGGTGCTGTGTGAAATCTGTCTCTGGGTTATGTAGCAATCAAACCATTTTCTGACAAGAGCACGTGTACAATTCTCTCCTGGTGCACGTCAGACACACCCACAGCAGCCCGTGAGACAAGGACTGGGCATGAAGGAGGAGGAACCAGGAGTTTGGGGCAGACTGTTTGAGCATTCTGTGCACAGCTCCTTCCCTGGGATCAGCAGGACAGTTCCCGCTCCCCTCCTTAGCTCGGCCCTGCCTGGCTGAGTGGCAGCAGAGCTGTGCACACATCACAGAGGGATGACACGCCCTGCAGTTGTCCTGTCGGCTCCCGTGCCCCTGGGATAACCCTGGACAGATCCCTACCAGGGGGCACTGCCTGAGCAGCCTCTCTCCACAAGGAAATGCACATGGAATTGGCAAAGTTACCAGCGTGGCTCCAGACAGGAATAATGGAAATTGCAATTTTACACACTGTCACCTGTCAAAATTACAGTACAGATTTCACCCACGCCTTCTGACCAATTTACACTCTGCTTGGATTGAGCAGAGCTGGGGAAGGATCCTGTGCTTGGTTTGACACAGGATGCAGTGTCACAATCACACAGACAGAATTCCTGACACCATCTCAATCTTTTGCTCATTTTTAACAGACAAAAGACAACTCTGAAATTTCCCTCTATACTGTAGATTTTTACCATCTTCCCAAGGGCAATTTTGTGGTTCCTGATTTAGGTCCTGATGTTCAAGGTGAAACATCGGCCAAGCACATGAGTGAAAAATATAACATGCTATTTCCTAAAAGAAACATCAGAAACTAAAAGTTTAAGGAAACTCTTGGTCTTTTATTGCAATTTCTCTGGCAGAGGGTACAAGAGAACCATCTGCCATTTTAATATTGTTGCCTCCCATCTGTCCTTGGCACCGTGGAATTGTACAAATCCCCCAGTTTCACAAGTTACTATTTAATCCTGTTGAGATGACGACTCAGAGCACTCAGTTCAGAGCAGGAATTGTGTACCAGGATGACACTACGAACACAGCAGAGCTGGGTGTGGGCTGTGGCACTGGGCTAAAGGCAGCCAAGACCTCTCACCTCTCACTCACCTCGCCCTACCTGTGGCTCCCACAGACACAGGGGATTAGGCTGCAGCTTAAAGCAAAGCCCAGATAAAGGAGAGTTCATCGTGGATTCTTCCCAGATCCCCACCTTGCCGTGCTCCCAAAGCTTACAGGCTTTTGCTGTGGGTGATTGCTGGGACATGGAAAGGATTTCTTGAGAAGCTGTGCACACTCCAGCTTTCTATCCACCACCTCTACAGCAGAGCAGAAATAAACGGAATTTAAAAAAATTTTTAGCCTGTTTCCACCCAACTGGTACCATGATAACTGTTTGTCATTTCTCAAAACACTAAGTGTCCATTTTAGACCTCCTTAGATGCGAGGGAGGGTTTTTTCCTTATTCAGGTAATGACAACAGACTCACGCCCAACAAATGAAAAGATGATTTTTCACTTTTTTTTTTACACTCTCAAAGGACTGTAGATCATTCAATAACTTTTCATCCTACTCAAAAAAAAAAGATAACCTCCCCCCAGGCTGACGAAAGCAGGCAATTTAACTGCAGCTAATTATTTAGGCCTTTGCACAGTTAACTATCAAGCTAAATTTTCCCACCACCTTTAAAAGTTGCTTTTCCCCTTTTACACTCAACCCTTGCCAACTTGCAAGTCAATTAAAGGAGGAACATTACAAGTACTCAAAGCAAGCCTGAGAACTCGATGACAGGTTTGACAACATTGCTCCCTCCTGCACAGCCGTTCGCTCTTATATTAGGCAAGAAAGCTTAGTCATTAAGGGAAGCTTCAAGCACATTTGCAGTGCTTGTCACTCAACAATCCACCACAGAAAACCAACATGTTTCATGAGATCAGGCTGAAGTAGAGGCTGAGCAGTTTATTCACCTGTGCCACAGAAAGTCCCGTGGAAATGGGAAGAATCTTCCCAAACTAGTAAGGTAAACATATCCTTGTAAATAGGCAATTAAAAATTAACTATACTGTGAATTCTTATTCTGATTTATATTCTGATGCAAGATCAAGCTACACCTTCATAGTTTCCTACTATGACATGATTTTCTTCATGCCTTTTCTTTAGCACTTATGCTACAAGGACAGAGCAATGGAATGCCAGGATAGTGTTTTCCCTTCTTGATAAGGCAAAATTTAAAAAAATTTAAAAAAAATCACACTTTCCTCCTGAGATAACCAGCTTTTTTCCTTCTTATTCACCAGTAACTGCCACAATTTCCTCACAAAACACCAGAAATACCAACCAGAGAAAAAAGCACAATTCCCATCACCAGAGGCTCATGCATTCTCCCTCCTCAGGAAGTTTCTGCTGTCCACTGTCAGCGCTTTAGGAAACACCAGCTGTCTATAAAAACAGTTTGAGAAACAGAGGAAGTGACTTCTAAGGAAAAAGAGGAAAAAAAAGGCAAAAGAAGTCATGCAACACAGTGCAAAACCCTCTGAATCTCTGCTGAGCTCGTCAGGCATTTTTATACAAGAGTTACCATTTTAACTATAGGACCTTTTTTTACATTGAATATTCACAAAACACAGCAAAGAAAAACAAGCACATTTCAAGCAAAACAAACAACATGAAAGAGACGGCATTTAAACATTACCTTGCGATGAGGTTATAAGGGCCCCATCTCAGAGACAGGATGTAAAGATTTCAAGAGAAAAACAAACACAAAGCCCACCAAAACAAAGCCAAAAACACACCACCAGACCTACAGACTCAGCTGTCCGTTTTATCAACCTTCTCAAGCATCAGGCTGAGAACAACAGTTCTCAAAGCAGGAGCCATTTAATTAATATCTTAACAAAATTAATGAGATAAGTGTGGATGAAAAGGATAGAGGAACAGCCCAGACTCAGACACCACCCTTATCCTTCTGTTATCCCACCAGAAGTTGCTGAGGATTCAGGTACCAGACTGAACATGATCAAGTCAGAGCAGTGGAGGAAAATTACTGCCCATGAGTGGCATTTCCTGAGGGCACAGTTAAGGCCACCACGGTTGGAAAGAAAGCACAAGCTTAAGCACCCCACACAGAGGTTCTCAGGCCCAGTCTACATGCTCAGGGTTTTGGTGGCTCCTTCACAGACTCTTCTCTGGATGGAGAAATAATCCATGTGTTAAAAACATGGAGAAGCACGGGAATCCTTCAAAAACATAAAACATCAAATGCAAATATCTGCTTTCTGGGCATCCCAGCATGGAAGTCCAAGGACAGGTATGTCAGCAAATACTCAGAATTCACAGTGATAATTTCATGTAGCCACACATGATGATGGCATAAAAACCCCCTGAGGAAAATCAGCAGTCAAATTCCCAAAGGAGCTGACAATCTCCATTGAACCAGACAATTGTCAGGGGTTTGACCTCTTATTTTGGAGCCCCTCTGACTAATTCAGATTGGTGTTGTATATGTCATTCTCACACTGAAATGCAGTTTTGTATTAAAATTAGAGCCATTTTAATTTTTTTCCCCAATCACAGCTGAGATCATCCATTAACTCTGTGCTATGAAACACAGATCCACGTGGGGCAGCTTTGGGTACTGAGCTTTGCCATGCTAAGATTTGAGTGGAATGCCATTGTAGCATTAGGTGTACAGCCCTGTGCTCATTCCCATAATCACATTTTCTATCTAGAACTTGCATGGTCTGCTGAATACTAGAGAGATGCCAAGAATATGCATCTGGTTCCACTGACTCTTGCTGTTTAAGTCTGATAATATCACTATTAACGTGGTATGATTGCAGAATTCTGTCATTTACTGATGGAAGGGATGCTGATTCTGAATTACCAGAGATTTGTTTCATACCTCCAGTTTGTATTTCACCACCAGAATCAAGCTGTTATCTTTTTTTTCCCTTTCTGTAAAACTAACTCTTCCAGCTTCCAAAATGTCCTACAGGGGAGGATTCCTCTCCTGGTGATCTCCTTTTCTTCCTCCTAAATGAGGAGGATCCAGGGCAGGGAGGGCACAGGGAAAATCTCAACCAAGACACTTGAGTAAAAAAACCAGGAGTTTTGTTTGTTGTTTTGGTTTATAATCTGTGTAGCATCAGTTTCTCATTGTTCATTATTAAGTAACAAACTCAACATCAATCACCTCATTTCAAGATCAGATTGAAGAGACTTGATATTGTCATAATGAACTTTTCTGTTCCCAAAAGACACATTCCCAGCATCCAAGACTTTAACCCTGCAGTACCCAAGGCCTCTTGCCCAACCCCTCAGACCAACTTATTCCCCAGTAACTGCCACAACTTCCTCTCAAACCCCCAAAATTACAAACTAAAAGAGAAAAAAGCACGATTTGTATCACCAGAATGTGCATTTTCCCTGCTGAGGAAGTTTCTGCTGTCCACTATCAGAATTTTATAAAACACCAGTTGTCTATAAATTACAGCTCGAGGAACACCAAGGGAAGGGACCTCTAAGGAGAAAAAAAAAAAATGTAATTCAGGAAAAACCCTCCAAATCCCTGTTTCGCTCATCAGGCATTTCCACACACTGTATCTTATTGACCAAACCCGTCACCAACAATTAGCAACGTTTTGAAAGTGTTTCAGCTCATGTAGCCCGTGAGTCAATACAACTTCGGACAAACAATGAACCACTCTGCTCTGAGTGCATGTGCACAGTTTGCTTTTTCTTGAGCCATTTTGTTGTCTGGATGAGCATCTGTGGATGCAGAAACATGTCAAGACTCAACAGAAACTATTCCTAATTTAGCTTGGTTTCATGGAGCTGTTTTCCCAGCAGTTCCCACTCCACCTTGCACAGAGGCAACAGTAACAGCAGGTGATAGAGACACGCCGTGTAGGAGCAGCACAACATGCCTTGATGGAAAGAAAGGGGTTTGGACTTTGGTCTTGATATACATGATCTCGAGAAACTGTACAAAAACCCGGCAGCTAAACCTACATCTTTGCATTTCTGCTGCTGGCTGGGTGCAGCAAGGCCTCTAAAACAGGACTCTGGGGAGTTTTCCAGACAGGGATCAAACCCTCCTGCTGTTTAGGATGCAGAAACAAAGAAAATGAGGCGTTTGGGGATTGGTGAAAATGGAGGTTACCAAACTGGGTTTGAAAGTGGCAGGTCACTCACTGGTAAGAGGTGACAGGAAACATCGTGGTGAATGGGAAACCCAAAGTGAAATCACTAAGCAAGTTGCTTCAGTATCAGCCTCAAAATCAGCCAAATGACTGTAAATAAACACTGGAATTCACCACACAAGATCCTCCCATGCAGACAACAGTGATTACTAAAGACACTCAGACAACCTCACCTATTTTTTTTCTGTGGTGAATTCCAATGCCCCGCTCCAAACATCCACGTATTTAAGTATATAAATTAGTTTAGAGCATGCATAAGGAAGAATGGCCATAACAATGGCAAGTCTGTCACTCAAGAGGAAGCTCAAGAAGATGGATGTGAGAGAAAACAACGCAGGCTGTCCTTCACAAATACACTGGTTGAAGATGAAGCATCCTCTGAAGGACACCCCAGGCACACACAACAAACACTGCCCACGACTAAATGTGGGCTGCACATCAGGGAAGTCTCTGATGTGAGAGAGGGCACTACTACATTCTGTCTTCATTACACCAAAAATAACCAACCTCCTCACCCCCCCAGTTCATTTTAAGATGGAGCCTGATTACTGAATCAGATTATTTATTGTGTTGAAGGACTCAGCTTCACCTTGGACACACTTGAATTCCATTTCCTATTGTTCACCTAAGGCCAACCCCAGTAATACAGGGTCAAATATTCTCTCATCCTACAGAAGTTTGGCAGTGGATAAATGTGATCTGCAAGTGGAAGGCATCAGTTTCAGCCAGACTCTGTTACACCAAACAGCAAAACCAAGAGCTGACTAAAACAGATCACTAAATTTGACTTTCAGTATTTGTAAGTGACCAAGTCTTACCACTCACAACTACTTAGGCAAGATATTTGGGGGGGGGAAATCAATCCTCTGTAAATTGAACAGAAGGGAATTAATTCTATTTAAGTATTTTTTCAAATATTTTTTACTTTAGAGTGTGAATTGGCTGAGATGGAACAACTTTCTGTAGTATTAACACACAGCTCCCAAGGGAAGGGATGGACCACACGTAAGCAACTTCTGCTCTGGGAAAATTAATCTCATTACATGTTGTGATTTACATGGCTTTGAAAGCAATTTAGTACTTAATTTTGAAAGATAAATCATGTTTAACACAAATAAACAAAAAATATAAAGACACCAATTCCTGCCCTCATTACAAGTAAAATCACTTTAGTTAATAGGTCTTTTACCATTAATTACTCTCCCCCAGCAAACAGGCTGGCTGGGCACACACAGACTAGGCCAGATCTTTTCCTGCATCTAACACATACAAACACACACAGAGAACACTCTACCAGTGGCCTTTTCTTCCTCTTCTTACCCCCAAAAATGCAACAGCCATGAAAGACTTCAATTAGAAGCGAGTAATTAGAAGGTTTATAACACGCTAAAATTTACTGAGTATTAATGATGAGTATCAGCAGGAGGAGCACTCAAAGATACAAAAATATGACAGAGGTCCTTATTTTAACCTCTCCCTTTTGGAATGGTGATGCTAAAAGTCCTTCAAAAAGAACATGGCATGATCAGCAAGGCATTTAGTCCCAGGAGCTCCCACCAGTGCAAGCCCAGCACCATTTCCTGGCTGTCCACGCTGCATAAAGCAAAGAGTGAACAATCCACCTCACACCCAAGGGGGTTTATTTTAAAAGCAGTACATGCAGTATAAAAAGCTCCAAGATGAGCTTTCTATTTTCACAGCTGTACTGTTTCATAAATAATGGGGAAATGTAGTTTTTGAAGGTTTCTGTACTGGTATTTATTTGCATCTTGGAGACACTTAACAATAGTGATAGTTTTCTATTAAAAAGGATGTGAAGCAGGTCTTTAAATGAGGTTTAATAACCAAAGTTCAGCAGCACCTGGAGCTGCCCTGAGGGAAACCAAAGGTCATCTGCCCTACAGAACAAACCCCTCCCTGCAAGGCAGCCCCACAGCACTCTGTCCATGCTACATGTCAGTACTGAATATACATCTTCACTTTCTGCAGGGTATGAGTAAAATCAACAAAATTAATAAGGTTCCAAGAGAAATCTCTGAACTGGGCAAGCACTTACTCTAATGAGTGATATCCTATTAAACCCATTCCTACAGGAAGTCTCCCAAACCAAAATCACACCTAAGCACTAGCCTGAAATCTGCTATGCAGCACAAATAACTTCAAGGCCTCCCTTGACTGATTCAATCACAAACCTATCTCTCCAAGAGGTTAAAATTTAAATGAAAGCTTAGGCTTGGCAAATCCCATCAGATTGTCAAATATGGATGTTATTTAGGAACCCCATCTGTTCCTGCAGCAACATGAATATGCAACGTGACTGTTGCTGCAACACTTGCATTCCCACCGTGGAAAATTGACAAGTAAGCAGTTCCTGCCTACAATTACACGAGGAACAAAGTTCTGGAGGCACACACAGTAGTTGCTGCCCACAGATATGAGCTGGGATGCTCCAGGTTTATGTTTCTCTCCCTCTCACGTGCTGAGATGAGGTAATTTCCAGCAGAGATGTGTTGGCCTCCCTGCTGGGTGAGGGGCAGTTCTGGCTGGGGCACAGGGAAGGAGCTCCGTGCCACGTGAGGCACTGCCTGCCCCACACTGGACTAATTAATTACCATTAACTGCAGAGAGCTGCCAGCTGGAGGCCAAGGGGCTGGTGAGCTGCTCTGCAGGGCTGTGCACCTGCCTGCACACCACACACCCCCCTGTGTGTGACTGCCAGAGCCTGAGACCCCCTCCCTCCACAGGGCGCTGCCAGAATTCCTGCACCCGCTCACTGCACCCAGAAAACTCCACTCATTCCTTTTCCTTGGGTTTGTACTCTGCAGTTTGTATCTCTGCACGTCATAACCCCTGACTGAAGGGGGGTTTAGGGCAAACTCTCCATCCAGGGGAAGGTGACTGCAGCTGTGCTTTCCATGGCACTGCCAGCTGTGTGTTGGCACAATGAAAACAACCATCTCCCTACACAGCACGTGGGAGAGACTGTCCCTTCAACAACCCAAAATGATGGATTTGGCTGTAGGTGAGCAAAAAAAGCCCCCCCCTCCCACAGTTGTGAACTTTTACAAGCACACTCTGTATTCAAGGGGAAAGCAACTACCAAAAGCTAAATTAATTCTGGTTTTATGGATGCCAGAGAGCTCTCCTGGAAAGCATCACCAGGGTATTAACTCGATGCCTTTAGCAGTGATACATTCTTGGCTATTGGTAAAAATTAAAAAAGAAAGCCTTCCACCACAAGATGAAACGTTTCATCTCAACCAGCAAATACCCACAGCATCACATTTCCATTTTTAAAATCTACTTTGTTACATTTGAGGGGCTCAGGGGGTTGTTTTTTAATATCAAATCCGCATGTTTTACTCTCCAAACTTCCAATGCACTTGCTGCTTAGGAAAAGTCAGGAATTCACATAACAGAAGTTTGCTCAAACCACCAGGTCCTTTCTACCAAATACAACCAACTTACACCAACAGTTGCACAGACTTATCTCTAATAGCTTGCTCAGCACATTAACTATCATTCTCTAGACTTAAAGAGCTAATTAGAAAAAACAAATATATGCTGTAGCACAATTTGCACTTCTCAGTTTCCACTCAAGAGGCCCTGGATTGAAATAAAAGCTCAATCAGGGATAAGACAAGTTTGCAAATTTGCACAAGTTGCCCCTCCCCATCTTTTCTGACTCTCTTCTATCCAGTGGCACCCAGAAGCAACAGATTGAAGAGAAATTCAGTAAAAACTCAGTTCAGCAGAATAGATCCAGCAGCTTTCAGTCAGATGCCTCAGAAATTAACAGGGCTGCAAAGCTTTAAAATGAGTTCTCTCGTTCAAACAACTGAAACTCAATGAATTTCAGACCAAGCTGACAACAGTCCAGAAAATGATGTTGGTAAGAGCACAACTGTCTCCTCTGGAAGAAAATACCAACCTCATGTCACACAAATTCTCTGCCCTGTCTGATACCAAGACATTTCTCATAACACAAGGATTAAACAGGGGAGTTTGCACAAACATGTGCTCGAAGATACACACAGAGCTCAATACATGCAAGGAATAAACAGACAGATTGGATTCCTGTGCCTCTTCAAAACACAGCAGATGTTTCTGCAAATTCAGGGCATAATTATTTTTAATAAGGAATTAAACAGGAGGAGCTGCCACTGTTAAGTGAGGGGTTTGTTCTCCAGTAACCTGTTTCAGTGCAGAAAGGAAGTGATGTTTCTCACATAAGCTTCTGAAAATCCCCACAATATCCTCACCAAGCATTTGACAAATATGTGTGAAGGAGGAAGTTGGACCCTGACATACGAAACAGCCTGGCCTACATTTCTCAGGAGGTCAAATGAAGGACAGATACATGAAAAGCACCGTTTTGGCAGTACATGCACTTGTAAAACATAATATTTCACTGACTTCTATCTCAGTCTCTCAGATCAGATCATTTCCAATTAAATAAATTAATTTTAAAATAAAAAAAAACACCTCAAAACCCAACCAGACCAGAAGTGTGAATAACTGAAGCAGAGATGAGTTCACCTACCCCTAATAATAACCAGAGAAGTGCATAAATAACATGTAGTATATGGATCAATACACTCCTGCATATGGCAGGACTTGCACATTTTAATACCACTGCTATTTTAGTTCAGTTTGAAGCCTGTGAGAGGTTTGGAAAGTGCAGAACAAGCCCCAGGAATCCAGCCCTGGTCCTTCCAGGAACAAGTGCATTTCTGTCAGTGAGGTGAGATGCAAGTCCCAGACAAACGAGCCAGCCTGTGGTTCCACACACAATGCTTTCTATGCACAAACAAACAGACCCAATCTACAATAAAGGCCAAGTGTTGCTCATTTCCTTGTTTTCATATTTGCCCAAACGTTTCATTTGGAAGGACAATATCCTGGGCACAGTAAAACACGAGCAGGGAACACAACTTGTCCCAGAGCAGGAGGAATGGAACACATCCACATTGCAGCACCAGGATGTGGGAGCTCAATGCAAGTATTCAGTTTGTACTTTTCCCTGTCTGGTTCTCCCTCCTCTCCCAACAGAGGCAATCCTGGCAGTGGAGCTGTTCAGATGTGCAGCTAAATCTTCAGCTGGCAGTAAGTTAACACACAAAACAGAGCTTAGCAGTGCCAAAATTTCCAACTTCTGACAGAAAATGGCAGGAAAGGATTAGACAAAGAAGTCCCCAAGAATCCTCTCTTAGGTGCATTTCCTTTCCCCCAGTGAGCTCGCTCAGACTGAGATGAGAGATGATGCAAACTCCTTTTTAACTCTCCAAGCCTCCCCAGGTTACTTTACCTACCAGATTTGGGTCACGTGTCCATTGCACCCCACGGCTACACTCACACAAACCTCCACCTTAAGGACAAGTTATCAGGCCTGTTTTTAGAGTATCCCTCCAAACTTTGTGGGTACACATCGAGGACATTTTGCTGAATCATGTGACAAGCACGGCAGCAGAGGATACCAGAATTCCTTTCCCCCTGCCCTCCATGTGCAAACATAATGTACATGTTACAATTTTAACTGTTTCTAGTACATTCCTCCAGTAACAACACCAGCAACAAGCCTTAATGGTAGCAAGAGCAATACATGTATTTTCAAATTCTGATACAATCCAAGACCATCAGTGTACGAGTTATAATCTCCCTTTCTAAGAGAAACACCAGTCACAATGGAGAGAGAAAATAACTCCCTTGCAAAAAACCCAGAAGTGACATTATGAAAATCACACAGTATTTGCTATGAATAATTTAACTATGAACTGCCAGGACATTCCATTTCAAATCTATTTGGAGCTGTTAAAATAAATTCCTACCAAACAACAGAGATTCAATCTTTGCTCTCACTGGTATTTGAAAGCTCTTCAGATGTTCACTAAAATGAACAAAAGCTCCAAACCTTCACAAAACAGAACACCTAACCCACTACCCAACCAAAACACCTTTTTTTTTCCTCTTTTAATAGCACTCTTACCTCTCTACTACCCTGAGCTTTGTGCATGCAGCTGATTTAACAGAACCAATAGCCTGCTAAATTACAGTAATTTGCAACTGAGAAATACCTGCAGATAAATATTCAAACCAGTGTGTTGTGTTACAACTATGTCAAACTGAAAAGAATGCTGTGACTAAGCCGAACACAAACATTGAGCACAAACGTCAAAAAAGGGCAACCACGTGTTGGCAGGTGAGCCTCCCCACATATTCTAGGGAGAAACAGTTTTAAAACATCCTTAACGACAGGTAATTAACAGAGAAACAGACTACAGCAAGACATGGAAGAAAACAGCTACAATCCCCAGCTTAATTCTTGTCTTCACAAAGCCAGACTCTGCCTCACTGACAGCTAAATGCCCTTAAGGATGGTGCTCTCTGTGCGGGGATAACGTCACGTGTACGCAGGAACAGAAACGAGCATTAAAAATACATGTGTTGTAATAAACCAGCACAGGTAAATGTGCACTTCAGGGATTAACATCTTTAGCTAGATTAGAAAGAATTATTTTCTCCTCCTGTGGAGCACAGGAAGCCTTCTAATAGCTTGCCTTCCTGCAGAACATCTGGCACTGGTTGGCACAGGCTACCTGACTAAAGGAAATGTTAGTCCAGTGACACATCAAAAACGTTTATCTCTGTGTCATGAAAAGCTGCGCTGAAAAACCCTACCCTGTGTGCTCCACGTTTCATTCATCTCCCTAATGTATTTTAAATCACTTTAGGGATCATGAGGTGCCCTACTTGGCCAGCTTTAGACCCTGAGTGCTCTTCCCACAGCCTGATCGCTCAGCGCTGCCACAGAACGCTGTTCCAAAGGGTGGGGTTTGCAGGTTTGCAGTCCCGCACCCATCGAGCTGGACACAGGTGAGTTCGATCGGTGAGTGCGATCGCTCTGTCCCCTCTGGCTGTGCCTCACAGCTGCTCTCACAGGAAATACTCTCTTCTTGGAAGAATCGGAAAGCTGTTGACAAAGGCTTGGGAAATCTGCTGCTAAGAAGGAAAATAAATACCCGGTGACACCTGCAAGGCTCTAAGCTCAAAGCTGATGGAATGGCTGGTCCCTGAACGCTCACAAGCCCTGATAACCTCCTGCTGATTGTTACATTACTCCTGAAAACAACCACAGCCATAAACAAAGTGCTCCCAGTTCTGCTGCAGGAATCCAAGGGCCGGGAAAGGTGTGTCCAGCCCTTCTACAAAGGCTCTCTAGAAAAGAAGGAAGACTGGAACACGATCCTCCTCACAGAGATGCCATCAAACCACCTCCTAAGGCTTTTGGCTACCAGAGAAACTGTCTAAATGAGCTACTGGCAAGAATTACACCCAATGACAACACATCAGTATTTCAAGTACAATCAGAGAAGCAAACACTTGTCTAATTCTTTTTTTTTAAGACAGAAAATGAGAGCCAAGCCTTTTAAGAAAATGGATCTGTTTATATGAAATCAATTTGGATCAAAGCCACAAGACTCTCAGAAGATAAAAGATGTACAGATAACGACAAAAGGAAACAGACTATTTGCTCATTATCTGGTATTTGGAACAGACAGGGGGAAAGGAAAGTCACCCCAGAGAAGTTCACTTTTATCTGCCTGGTTCTCAAGACAATCCAAACCACAGAGAAGCCCAAAAAGCACAATAAGTAGTAAGGAACTGCCAACAACTTCACCATATCAAACAATACAGAACCCAGAACCAGCAAACTACCTTCTTCACTTTATTCTTAGCTTTTTCTGTCCTTATTCACTGTTGCACTTAATATTAGAGCAGTAACATATCTTTTTTCCCCTTCCTTTTTTTAAAATTCCAGCCCAAGCCCAGGTCTCTGCACACACGCCCTTGCCCTGAAACCTCCCTGTAACTATACAAGGCAACAGATGAGAACACATTTTCACTGGCATTGGCCAGTTCCTCAGTTTAGAAGGACTACTAAAGTAAGGTCTGGATAAATCTCTAAGAACATTTATGGCTGAGGTGAAGGAGGGATGGGGAGACGAGTATTGTTATGACTGGGCTGAATACAGTGAATAACTTTTAATTTCAGAGCTACTTTAGGAAGTAGCCTTGACTCTGCTGTATCATACACTGACACTGCTCTTCTTCAACCTGACAAACAAGAAGGCCCAAATCTGCCACTTTGTTTAAAAGGGCCAAGCACTCCCCAAGGCAGAGCCACTTCCAAGCCAACAACAACCTCTTAACTCTCTCACAGATGAAGTTTACCCAGTGACTGACCCTGGAATTGATATTTCAAGTAAGCATGAAACACAAAAATGAACAAGTACCTCCTAGTTCAGATGGAGTAAAACAAAACTCAGATTTAAAAACCAGCACCTTACTTATAAACTGCACCTCCCTATTATCAGCCAGGAGAAAGTATCTCAGTTTGAGGCTTTTTAGTTCAGTTCTTTGCACCGTAAGTACCATTCAAGCACATCTTTCTGCAATTAAAGAACTGCCTAACAAGAATCTGAAGACTTTTCTAAGAAGCTTGTTCTTCAGAAGCTCTTTAGCACAAGTCAAAACACTAAAAACCAAAACAACCTCCACAGAAAAACATCCAAGGAAGTAAAAAACCACCATCATTTCTGGGGTGTCTGAAAGCAGAGATGGAAAGGCATTCCCTGCACTCATGGACATGGCATCACACATGTTCTGATAAGAAAGGATATCTCACAGCCCAGCTTTGAAGTGTGGCCCCTTCCTTGATGGGCTTTATGTGCCAACCCTACAGAAAAATCTGTGTGGAATTTGCCTCATTTCATTTTAGGAGCCAATTTCTCCCAAATGTTTCCACTCATTACTGGACCACACCAAGGACCAACCTGGCCCTGCATGGACAAAGTACAACAGTTAAAGCTTGAAATACAGTACAATCCAAATGATGATTAATTAGAAAGGCTGAGATTTTATTAATTAAGCCTAGCATTGCAGGATTCATCCCATCATACATATACCCATAGCACTGGGTCACCTGGTGCTGATCTTGCTATGGCTTCTCACATTGAAATTTACTGATACATGAAATCACACAGGATGTGGTGCTTTATTTTAAGCATTAAAATTCACCAGATCACCTTATTTTGTCTAAAAAAATTTTTAAAAAATCGTGAAAGAATTTTACCTCAGTTATTGTAATTTTCTTAGTTTCTCTTCCTTTAAGCCTTTAACTCTACAAAGCAGTATTTTAAATTTAAGCACCACTTGAAAAATAAAGGAAAATAAAACTCATAGTGAGAGAGCGAAGACTAAAATTCAGCAAGAAGTAAATTTTCACACAACTTTCATCAACTGCAAATAAGAGTATTGACACAACGTTAAAAGATCTTTATCAGAGAACAGCACATTACCAGAACATGCCATAATGCCCTTTTATGTTTAAATTTAACGCCTTCAAGCTGCTGTTTACCTGCAGTGATTCCCTCGGGCCAGGAGCAAACAGGCCCTGAACAGGCTCACACTGACACTGTTTGCTCATTCACTCCCAAGGCCTTGGCCACGCCACAGATTGGTATCAAAACACAGATAACCTCGAGGGCCAACGCTCCCTAATCCCGGACATCCCAACACAAGCCCTGGGATCGGGAATTAACAAGCCATTGCCACAGAACCATCAGGGCTCCCTTTCCACAACAACACCCCACACGGTGTGTGTATTTACCTACAATGTATCATAACAACCCGGCCGTTGATACTCACAAGCTCCTGGAAACACACACAGCGCAGGGAGGGCAGAAACAAGCAGGGTTGGAACAGTATCACTGTTCAGCACTTTGCCAGAATTACCTTCTTCACACTGCTTAGTTCGAAAATTATCGTTCTCTTCCTTAGCATAATTTTCATCTCACTAAAAAGTTTACTATGAGGTGAAAGTACACTTTTCCTCATGCATTCATAATCAGATAGGCCTTGATGCTCGTGTTTAGATGCAACAAAAACACAGAATTCAGTAAAACTATAATATTTAAAATAAAACTGTAATAAAAACTCATCATTTACCAACCTTTCCCCAAAAATAGCAGCTTTCAAAATGCTTGGTGACACTCGAAATTTTGCTGATAGTCAAATTATTTAGATAGAAAAATGAAGAGACTGCATTATGTTAAATTGGTTTTATACATCTTTCCTTGAACCTCAGACCTCCATGAACTCAATCCATGAAACATTTAACACAGAAAAAAAAGCATCAAGCAAAAAATAAAAAAAAACCAAATCAAGGAAATAATTAAAAATGTATTAAGAAATCTATTAAGTAATACAGCTATTTTTGTCATATTTTCAACACATAGCACATGAATGCAAGAAATGGGAAGGGGGCACCATGAACACCAGGTTAAAATATACCCACCCCTAGCCGAAAGCTTTTTGGTGTTGATGATTTTGGCAGCATACTCTTGTCCTGTGGTGATTTTCATACACCTCCTCACGACGGAGAACGCCCCTCTGGAAACCAAGAACCGGGCAAAGTGTCAGTCGCACCGAACCATCCACTGCCATTTACCGGCTAAAGGGCTGCACGGAGGGGCGTGATGTGAGCAGAATCAGAGGAAATAAAAGGGATTTTCTGAATTTCTGGCAGTGACGGCCAGCATTGATTCTGTCCAGCAGAACAGGGAACTCTGGAGCATGAGCCGTGTGACCGATCCTGCTGGGCGAGGGCAGGAGGGCGTGCACAGCCCGGGGGGACACAGGGCGGCGGTGGCCACGGCCCGTATCCCCCTGGGCGGTGACCACGGCTCGGGTCCCCCTCGGCGGTGACCACGGCTCGGGTCCCCCTCGGCGGTGGCCACAGCCCGTGTCCCCCTCGGTGGTGACCACAGCTCGTGTCCCCCCCGGTCGTGGCCATGGTTCGTGTCTCCCTCGGTGGTGACCACGGCCCGTGTCCCCCTCGGCGGTGACACGGGGGGTGACACCCAACATGGCGCTCGGGGCTGCGCCTCCCACCCCGCCGCTAGGGGGCGCCCCTCTCGGGCCGCGCCCCCTCACGGACCGGCACCCCCCGACCGAACAGTTTATAGGCATAAATAAAAATAAGGATAAATAATAATAACAAACAGAGGCACGAGCTGCCCACCGCCCGCCCGCAGCCTCTCGCCGCCCCGGGGCCGTTCGGCTGGAGCCCCGGCGCTCCCACGGGGCTGTCGGCAGCATTGAGGGAGCCCCGGGCGCGGCTCACGCACCGACCCCGCAGCCCGCGGTGCCCGCACCCCCCGGGCCGCTCCTTACTTTCCGAGCTCCTCGAAGAGCTGGTACTCGTCGGTGAAGCGGGTGCAGGGGGTCGAGGCCATCATGAGGACGGGCGGCCGCCGGTGGCTCCGGCGGCCGGGGACGGCGAGGCGGTGACGGCGGAGGGGCTGCGAGGCTCGGCGAGGCTCCGGCTTCTCCTCCTCCTCCTCCTCCCCGCCGCCTCCTCCTCCTCCTGTGGTGACGGCGCTGCCTCCGCGCCCTCCTCCGGTCTTCCCTCTCCCCTCCCCTCGCCCTTTAGGGAAGCAAACAAACAAATAACTAAATAACTACACAAACAGGCGTCCTCCGCGCTCCGCCGCGCCCGCCGCGGAGAGAGAGGTGGCGGCGAAACGGAAAGCAAAACCGGGGCGGGGGGCGCGGCGTTCCGTCACCTCCCCTCCCCTCAGCGAGGGAGCCGGTCCGCCGGTGCCGTGCCTCCCCCTAGCGACCCCGGCCCGCTGCCGTCGGGGGCGGTGTGGCGCTGGAACGGGGAGAACCGGGGAGAACCGGGGAGAAGGGGCAGCCCGGCCGCTCCCGGCCCCGAGGGGAGCGGCGGCACCTGCGGCTGAGGGGACGGAGGGCGCGCGGGGGCGGCGGGAAGCGCGTGAGGGCGCGCTCGCGGGCAAGCGGGCCGTGACGTCACGGCGGCCCCTGCCGCGCGCGGGGAGGGAGGGGGACACACACCGGGCACCTCGTGACGTCACAGCCCGCCGGGGCGCGGGGAGGCGGGAGCGGGGGGACACACATACACACACATATACACACAGCGGGAGCATCATGACGTCACAGCGGCCACGGAAAGGCGGAGGAGGGAGGGGGGGCACAGACACGGCGCGTGCGCTGGGTCGCGACTGTCACCGAGCCCCGCATAGCCCTGCGAGTGCATCCCTGCCCGGGCACCGCACAGCCCCGGGAATGCATCCCTGCCAGTGCAGCATCCCTGCCCGGGCACCGCCGGGACACGGCACAGCCGTGCGAGTGCATCCCTGTGAATGCACCCCTTCCCGGGCACCGCCAGGGCACGGCACGGCCTTGGGAATGCATCCCTGCCAGTGCATCCCTGCCCGGGCACCGCCGGGACACGGCACAGCCTTGGGAATGCATCCCTGCCAGTGCATCCCTGCCCGGGGATCGCCAGGACACGGCACGGCCTTGGGAATGCATCCCTGCCAGTGCATCCCTGCCCGGGCACCGCCGGGACGGGCAGGGAACACGGGATGTCACAGCGAGCCGCTGCCCCGCTCAGCTCAGCTCAGGCTCCGCTGTGACAAACACACAAACAGCGCTCACCGCACCATCAAAGGCTCCAGTGCATCACTCAGTAACCTGAGCTGGAGGGCACCCACAAGCACCACCGAGTCCAGATCCCGGTCCTGCAAAGGACGGCCCCCAAAAATCCCACCTGGTGCCTGACGGCGTTGTCCGAACGCTCCCGGAGCTCTGACAGCCTCGGGGCTGTGATGCTTCAACACAGAATGGGGCGTTATCAGGCCACTTGAAGGGCTTTTGTTCCTTTCTGATGAACTTGAATTACTTTTGTTCCTTTCTGATGAACTTGAATTACTGTTGTTCCTTTCTGAAGAACTCAGCGATGGTGAGACACTTAACGAGTTAAATTAACACCTGCACAGTGCTTTGATCATTTAGCGCTTGGGTACAACTGGAGCTCCACAACAAAAGGCAGCCTCAAGTGTCTCCATCCTTGTTTGGATGCGTGAGAAGATGAAGACAAAATACACCCAACAAATGTTTCCCTTACACTGACACTCTGGAGTTTCCAGAATGCGGATCCGGAGCTGTGATCCTGTAGGAAGAGTTAAAACCTGTCAACTCCTCACGAAAGGAACGTGAGTGTTTCAACAGGAATGCTGAGGGTACCTTTGCTCTGGGTGAGGCAGCTGTGCCTCCTACAACACACCGAATTCACGGCACTAAGGAGGCACCAAAGGGAGCCTTTGGAACTCGTGAGCAACTACAAAGCATTTCCTCCATCAGCCCCTCTCCAGGGAAACGCTCCGTGCAGCAGTGTCAGTACAGAGGGAGTGCAGGATGTTTCAATTTAGAGCAGTGAGAACGGCTCTATTCCCACACCCGTGCAGGGAATGTGATTTACAAAGTGCTCACAACAGCAGCACGTTCCTGAGTCCCCTCAAACAGAAGCAGAACATGCAAGTTGTCCATAATTTTGTATACAATCTGCATAAACCCCGAGGTGGGCTGGCAACTGTATCTTTGGGCACTTATCTGCCAGGTGCCTTATCCACATACAATAGACATGAAAAAATTAAGCATATTCCCCTGGCCTATGTGATTTTTCCCCCAATAGTATCTTCTGACAACAAGCATTTGCCCAAAGTATCTGCTATTACTGTGCCATAGTTATTACTTAATAAAAAAGTGTTCCAAAGACATTAAAGTTCATTTCCATTCACTTCCTTTTCTTGTTGATGTTTTCATGGCTTTTTAAAAGACATTAAAAGGAAAAGTGATCAAACCTGAGATTTAAAATAACATAAAAATTCCTTTTTTCCCCCCGTTTCCCAATCTGGAAAAAACAGATCCAAGAATAGGACAAGATGTTCCTACAGAAATACCAAGTGTGAATTTCATCACAGGAGCTAAGGAAAGAAAATAATTGTTTACAGGATCAGTATCACAGGATTTGATTTCCCTTAGGAGAGATACTAAGGAAGTGATGAGTAGTTTGGAAACACTTGAGTTCAGAGGGGTTTTTCTCTTAAGTTCACTCTTGAGCTGAAAGAAAACCATAATTTGCAGGTGTTTAAGCACTCCATACCTTCCCAAATTCCTCCTGAGCAGCCCAAAGCAGGCAGGATGGAAGCCAAGAATCTGGCCCACAGAGTGAAGTTCTAAAAACTGGGGAGAGCTTCAGGGTTCTAATAATTACACATTTGCCTTTATACTGAAACATTCATTGTGGCAAAGGAAATTGTATTTATTTCACAAGTTTGCTGTTCAGCCAGGTCTTTGCTTTGCGTGGCTTTATTTTTAGACAGCCCAAGTGAGGTTTTCATTTTATTTCTGACCTTGCAAACCCAGATTTTCAATTTGCTTATGTGTTGGAGGAGTCAGAGAACTCTCAAAAGGTCATTTGTGTAGATTGCTCATTATGAGGGCTGCGAGGAATATTGTATGTTTAGTTCCTGAACAAATGCAACAGCCATTTACAGCAGAGGCCTAGACAGAAAATGCCCTGAAAACCGGAGTGATCTGGGGTTTAGATAATTCTGCTTTCTGACCAGATGGCCTTGAACAGGAATCTTTGCTCCTTCCCAAGGCTGTACAGGTTCTTGGGGCAAAGCACTCGCTGCCTGAGGGCAAGTGATGGAAAACACCAGAGCAGTTACAGGAACATCACCTCAGTAAAGCAATGAAAACATCAAACAGGTGTGTGGGAACCAGGAAAGGTGTAAGAACAGGGGGGAAAAAAAGGAGAAATCACACAGAAAATACACAGGATTGCAGGTCACTGTTTCAGTTTGAACTGGAGGCACCAGATGTCAGGCCAGGATGGAATTCTCTGTTGTACCACGTGTTGTATCTCTCCTATTTTCTCACTGGAGCTGTTGGACTTTCCCAAATAAAGTGCCAGAGATCACTGTACCCTCTCCTGGAGGTGCTGGTGGCCCAAGGCCTGTCTGTGTCTCCTGCTGGAGCAGCTCCCCCACCCACACCTCCTGCAGTCCCAGCTCCACAAACTGGCCCCAGTCCCAGACACCCCAGGTCTCTGGGGGATGGCAAAGCAGATCCATGAATGTCTCCTGAGGAAAATGAATTATTTCTCCACTACTCCCACTCCTGCCCAGCCAGGGCAGTGTGTGCTGCCTGTCCCTCTGCTGCTGCCTCAGCATTCCTAGGGAGGATTCATTTGCTCCTCAGAGAACCACAGAGACATTGGCAGAGGAGCTGATTTGACAGCTCAGTGGTTCTGTCACACTCCTGGGATGCAGAACACCAAAGGTTCTCTCTGGCCTAAAAAAGCATCACTCCTGACAGGCTGGCAGGCACTACTGGCCACTTAACTCCTGCTTCTGGAAGTACCTCAGGGAGAAAGAGGTGAAAAATTAATGCCATTTTTTTCATCTTTCTGCATGGGGCAAGGAGAAAAATACAGGCTGGGAAAGATGGAGATGTTTTCATTTGTTAGCATTGGAAAGGCAACAGGAATGCTCCAACAGGATCCAGGTTTCATCTCAGAATTTTAAAGAATACACTTTTCTTCTCTCTTTTTTTTTTTTTAATTGAAGTATTTTTAATTAAGAAGGCTCCTTTAAAATAATGCTTCTCAAGAGAGTGATTTCTTTTTAATGCACTTGTCCTGGTTATTTTGAGCTGAGTAATTTTAATGGTTTCCCAGCAAACAAAATATTCCATTATTTACACAGTTCTTCTCACAAGCAATTATGAGAGTCAGTAACACTCCAAGAATAAGACCTTTTGCCACTGGAGGGATAGATATTATTAAAAAAGAGAAACTGGAAGCTGTGAATGAATTCTTCCCTGTGAGGGTGGTGAGGCACTGACACAGTAACCAATTTAACTGTGCTGAATCTTCACTCTCAATGCTTTGGGGATTGTTTGGGAAATATTTCCAGGCATTTCCTAAAACAACCTAAACCTCCTCTGGTGAAACTTGAGGTTGTTTCCTCTTGTCCTGTCTCTGGTTCTCCCTGATTTTATGGGGAACATTTTATGTGAATATTCAACTCCACCTCCTCCAGAAGCTCCTTCCCCATCCTGACTTCCAACTAGAAATCCTTCTACGTCAGAATTACAGGGAGGTCTTTCCATTTACTCAAAAGAAAAATAAAAAAGACCTGGTAAAACCCAAAGGAAAACAAGAAATGGAATTTCCTGGATGATTTCCTGAGTAGCTTCTCAGTTTCTCCATCAGCAAACCATTTGCCAGAAATCAATTAAAATATGATGGACACATGAAATTAAATATATATAAATGCAGCAGGAAATGGTAATTAACAGATATTAGTAGACAATGGAGACACTAATTATATGCACTCACCAGTGAGAAAGGTTGGGTTGCCTTATCCTGGGAAAAACAAGGATGAGCAGATGCATTATCACTGCAGGCAGGCAATGCAAAGGGTGGAAAACCACTATTCCAGAGGGAAAAAAATAGCATCAGATGTAGGAAATAAATTCCCTCATTTAAACATCATTTCGAGGCAACATTCAATATTTTACAGGTATTTAAAATTTAAACAGTGGTTAAAGATTTAGACAGTGCAAAAGTGTTTTAGAAGTTTTTGAAATTGTGTAAAAAATATAAATTTATCCCAGTATAAATTCAGAGTAATTGAGAATTAAGGAATCATAGGACTGTGAATGAATTTTGAGCTCTCTCCTACAGTGAAATGGGTGACAGATCTTGTATCCTATTGGAACACAACAAAAGAAATAGGAAATAGCCACTACATATTAAATATGGAATTATTACTCCATCCCCCTTCCTTCTCAAGTGAGGGTACAGAGGAGCAGGAACAGCACAGGCTTGTAGTGAAAATGTGCATGGAAGGGAAAACTCCTTTCAGCTGATGTGTAGGAGTAGCAAAGCTTGCCTGTATTTTATTTTAGGAGCAAGTTCTTCTATGATTTGCCACGTGGTAATTCCAGAATACCCTAATGAAGTGAATAGGCTATAAATACATATATTATTCTGCTTACTGATATATATGTGCACACACATAATGGGTGAGAGATCCCAGCTCCTGATAATTAACTGGATCCATGTGGAAACCATCTGGACCACCCAACTTCCTGCTTGGATTCTCTGGTGTCTTACTCCTTTCAACACTTGCTGAACCCTGAATTATCACAGCTTTTTAGGCATGTTGGCTGTAATTAGTGTGGTGCTGGGACACTGCATCCAATCTGTAAGCCCTTTGGCTGCCTCCTCTGGGGGGTTTAATAATAAAGAACTAAAGTCAACTTGTCCTTTATTAGAATAAACCCTTCCTAACATACAGTGCTGGATAAATCAGGGGTTTATCATCACCTGGCCACTGTAAGATGGCAAGGAGTGGAAAATAAGACACACTCAGCAGGCTGAGTGTACCATCTGTGGCCAGTTTCCTGAAATTTATATTTACAATATTTATATATCACCATATACATACAACTACAAACCTCCATAGAGATTCTTCTTCTTCTTCTTCCAGGCTCTGTGTGCTGCTGTTTGACGCCTCCAAAGGAACAGCAGCTCACAACTGGAGGGCAGCAGCTGGGTTCCAGCAGGAGGAGAAGCTCCCAGTGCTGCAGTGATGCCTTCTGGATGCCCAGGAACAGTCACTGCAAGAGGCCACCCCGGATAAAAGCTTCTCTCCTAATGGAATGCCATTTTCTCTCCTTCTGTGTGGCAGGGAACAGAATGTCATCCCCATCTGTTTCTCTCTTTTTGGTGGGTTCTTTTGGTGTGTGTGTTGGTTGGTTTTTTTTTTTTTTTTTAAGTTACTTAAAAAATGTCAAACTGCCTGGGCTGTCTGTTATCCTTTACAGGGGTAGAGAGCAGAGCCTCATCCTTCTGCAGGATTTCTATCAGTGTGTCTCACACAGACATTTGCTTGCTCGCTCCTTCCTTCCTTCCTTCCTTTCCTTCCTTCCTTCTTTCTTTCCTTCTTTCCTTCTTTCCTTCTTTCCTTCTTTCTTTCTTTCCTTCTTTCTTTCTTTCTTTCCTTCTTTCTT
>JAWWEV010000134.1:2383026-2408139 GCA_035583235.1 Hafferia zeledoni
AGGTTTGTCCCTTCCTTTTCCTTTGGCCTCGGGGGAACCACATGGGGCTCAGCACAGGGGCCACCAAACCCCCCTGTGTTTGTGCCCCAGGGGGCTGGGTTACACTGCTGGAGTTTGTGGGTTAAAAACCAATTTCTCTTTGTGTCATTGCATTTATTTTAATATTTTTATTAAATTGTAACTCTGACTTATAATCTCTCTTGAGCTGGGTTCATTTCTCTTCTGGTTTCCCTTTAAAGCAGCACAACTACTTTTATGAATGCCATAAAAATAAACTATTTTAATAGGTACATAAATAAAAGGTTTAAAGTCGACTTTCCCCCCCCTCCCAAACATCAAGATGGCTGAGCTTCTGTACAGAAACTGAACAGCATTCACATGACTCCTAAATTAAATAAACCCTGTGTTACATTCAAAACCACTGGAGGCAAATGCACAATGCAGAGACCCACCCAAATCCTTCTCCTTCCCCATCCCAGCAGTGTGTACAGCATTGCCTTGTTTTACAGTACTCTGAGGACACGGATCTGATAAATAAAACTCTGAATGACAGGATGGAAATAAAATTAAAACAGCAAAGTTAACACCCCCCCCAACAACCCTGGCATCCAAAAGGGTACCTTGCATCAGCCAGGAACTTTTAATGGGAGAGAAATGAGGACTGTGCTGTAAAATAAATTATGTCTTTTACATATTGCTGTATAGTTATGTTAAAGTGTTTAAATATTACATTCACCTTGGCAGTGTGTTTTTGTCTGTGCCTGTAATAAATTATACATGGTGTGTGCTGGCTGGTCATGTGTTTTACTGCAAAGGGGGAGCTTAGCACATCTAGGAAATGTTCAAACTATTTCAGATTTGTTTGAGACAGACAAAATCTAATTCAAAGCAGCTTTCCTCCTGTCATGCCCCCCTTCCCAGCACCTCTAAGAAGTCACCCCGATGGTTTCATATGTCTGCTGTGGTGTATCATGGGTTGGTGACTAACACTGACCCACAGAGGTTCTCAGGCTTTGCTTTTCCTCTCTCTGAATCATCTCTCAGTCTGAGAACATCCACCACAACATCTCCCTTCTCTCCAATGACTCCAGCTAATTAAGGCAAGGAAGCACCATTTGTCCATCACAGCTGAGTTTCCTGAAATGAGGTGTTACGGTTGTTGTTGTCTGGAACGTGGCAGTGGTGGGTGAGGACCATTCATCCCGTGGAGGAGAAAGTCTGTCCCGTGCACACTCAGAGTGCTGAGATACCTTGTGCTGGTGAAATCAGAGAAAGAAATTCCAAGATGACAAGGTTCATCCATAGTGCAGAACTGGCATTTCTAGTCTATTCTTGTCAGAAGTTCACCACAGTTGGTCCAAGCTGACTCAGCCTTGGCCAAGGCAGGTGCTCTGAGTCTACCCACCAGCAAGACGCGACCGGCAAGGGAACAACTGCCCCTTTTTCCGACTGCCTTTTTTCTTGTTCTTCTTCTTCTGCTGCTTATTCACACCTTTACTTTTATCTGACTTCTTTTTCTTGTCGTCCTCCTTAAACCAGGGCCCCCAGACCCCTCCGTTGAGCTTGGGGTTGCTGCGAGGGTCCTTGGGCGGGTACCGCACCGGCACCGCCGTCCTGTTGAACTGCGAGAGCCTGCGCAGGAGCTGCTTCACCACCTCGGGGTACCTGGCCGAGAGGTCCACGCGCTCGTAGGGGTCTGCGGAGATGTTGAAGAGCCACACGGTTTTCCCGGCGGACCAGGACACACGCTCGTTGTGCCAGCGGTTGGGCCCCGCATTGCTGAAGGCCTGGGGGGGCACCCAGTCGCTGTAGCCCGGGTTGCCCGTCAGCAGCTTCCAGTGGTTCACCCGGATGGCCGACTGGATGGCGGTGTTCCAGATGCCGTAGCCGGCGGCCCAGGACCCATTCTTGGCTTTGGTGTAGATGGGGTCGATGTTGTGCAGGATGTCCACCCGCGGCGAGCGCCTGCCCTCGCTGATGGTCTCCCAGATGTCGTACCCGTCCAGCTGGATGTCCTCGTCGATCTGCCCTTCCGCCAGCGTGATCAGGGTGGGGAACCAGTCCGTGATGTGCACCAGCTCCTTGCACACAGACCCCTTGTTCTTCAGAAGGGGGCTGTGCACGAACCCAACAGCGCGGATCCCTCCTTCCCAGTAGGTGCCTTTGCTTCCTCGGAGGGGCCAGTTGCTCCCTCCGGCCATGGGCTGCCCCCCGTTATCCGAGGAGTATATTATAATGCTGTTCTCATAGTAGCCATACCTCTTCAGGGCGAGGGTCACGTTGTTTATGGCTTCATCCAGGCAGGCCAGCATGGCCGCGTACCGCCGCCTGTTGATGTTATTGATGGACCGATAGTGCTCAAAGTACCTGCCCGGCGCCTGCAGAGGCGAATGCACAGCCTGGTAAGCGATGTACAAGAAGATGGGTTTCCCAGGGTCGTGCGAGGCCAAGATGTGCTGCACCTTCTGCGTGTACATCTGCGTGGAGTAGATGCCGGTGTCGTGGTCCCAGGCGGCGTTGTCGTTCTCGTACAGGTCGTAGCCGCAGACGCCGGGGCTGTCGCATTTGAAGTGCGTGTAGTAGTCGCCGCTGCCCAGCAGGGAGCCGAAGAAGGAGTCGAAGCCCCTCTGCGTGGGCATGCACTCCCTGCGGTAAAAGCCCAGGTGCCACTTGCCCACCATGTGTGTCGAGTACCCGACTTCCTTCAGCTTCTGAGGTAGCGTGACGTTATCCAGGGGGAGGCAGTTGGGCTGCGTCGGCCGGATGATGGAGTGCTGGAGGCCCGTGTGGATCTGGTACCTGGAGGCACGAGGAGACAAGGTCAGAAAATGCTCAGGTGTGTGCACAACCCTCACAGAAGATATTCCCAGGCATGCAGCAACCTCCTCTGGAAGCATTTTGGTATGGGTACAGCAAAAACCAGCTTGGCCATGCTTTCACATGTAACAGGACAATGGCATCTGCTCTGAAATTAGCTCAGTTGGTTAAAACTTGGTTGTAATAATGGGTTCAATCCCCTGCATGGGCCACTGACTTAAGAGCTCAACTCGATGATCCTTATGGGTCCCTTCCAACTCAGAATAGTCTGTTTACAACGAGTGGCCCCCCCCACCTCCTTCAGCACCACCACTGACAGAGAAACGTGACTCTCCTGCCAGCCTCATTTTTAATGCTTTAATCCCCTTGTAGCTGTGGGCAATGCTGAAGGAGCTCAGTGGCAACACGCTGGTTTGGGCACAACTATTTTCAAGCCAGCACTCAGACTCCCAGGTCCCCATGGCATCCCTTGTGTCCAGCCCTGGGAATCAGCCCAAGCACCACAGCACCAACCTGGCACCAGCTGCCACCGTACTGAGAGCCCAAGGCTCTGATTTCTGCCCATCCATCACGCACTGTGCACATGGGCTGTGACTCAACATTTATATCCTGAGTAAGATCCCGGCCAAGCCTCAAGCAAAGAGGTTTCTGAGTGGTCACTCCAAAGGAAGGGATAATTCCAGCACTGATCTCCTCCTCAGCAGTCACCTGCTGCACCAAACAGCTCCTTCCACGCACTGAGCCAGCCAGAACAGCTACACAAACAGGAGCACAGGTGTTTACAGGTGCTCTGTTTCCTCCTCAGAAAGCTTTCATGTCTCCATTTAACAATGATTATAGAAAACTATGTGGATAAACACAGTTTTTACAATGCCTCATAACTTGCCAGCAGTAAATGCATCTACAGCATATAAAAATGCTGCACTCTGAGCATGTAGGAGCAGTTTAAAGGATGGGATAATAAATTCTGCAGTGCAGCACAGTCTGTGTGTAAAGAATACATATGGCTTCCATATGATTAGAAAATGAACCCAGCATGGGCAGCAGCAAGTCCCAAAAATCCAGGACAAATATATCAGTTCAACACTAAAAGAAGAGAATCTAAGAGCAGATTGTAAACCAAAGACAACTCCTCCCTGAGGGTGAAAATAAATTCAACTCCCAGCCAGGTCCGCCAATGCCGTGGATCTTCCCCAAACCCACTTTTGATTCATTTCTGGTAGCAGGAGTTGGGCCTTCCTGGCACATTCTGCCAGTGCTGCCAATCTGACTACCCAGAAAATCAGAAACATTGGGCTCTGCCTGCCCATAAATAACTCAGAGCCTGCTTTTGTGTGGTGACTTCCTGGCCAAGACCTCAGAAGGCACCACAGCTGTCTTCAGTATTCAGAATTCTGTGACTCCCACTTGATTCCTGAACCAATTTCCATGGAAGCAGGAGCTCTGGTCTGACTAATTCCTTGCAGAAGCTTGGGTGTTGTACTGGACTAGAAGTGCTGCTGCTTTGCTCTGCCTCCCTGGCCCTGCTCACAGCATTGTCTCTGTGGCCACTCTGGGGACCTGGAGCCCGGCCACCCAATTGTCCCCAGACAAATGTCTCCAGACCCACAGCTGGTGCTGACAGAGGAGACACTGCAGCAGTTAAGGCACGTTGCAAAATGAGGGGTTTCTGGCATCTATGCTTTTTTAAAAGAAAGACCAAATCCCCACGTCCATCCCATGATTCCTCTGCAATGTTCTCCTCCTAAAACAGGCAGAGAACCACCAGGAAACACGCAGTGCCCCCCACTTCAGTTCATTCCACCTTTGAGAGTCCTCAGGGAACTTGGTCTCCAGGGCACTTCATTTCCTTTCCCTTTTCTTTGCTCTGCCTTGTTAAATCTTTTCAGTAAATTCCCATTTTATGATCCAGCTGGAAAAGCCCTTGCCTCACCCTGCTTTCCTAGCACTGACAGCCTCCTCCACCTCGAGATCAGCTCCTGATTCCAGCGGGGCAGTTTCTCCCTCAGGCTAATTCTGCTGGATCCTCTCTGGGGGGATGTTGTAGTGACAGATCCTTCCACCCTTCCCAGCACAGGAGCTGAGCCCGGGGGCACAGCCAACAGAATTTGTGCCACATTGTCAACCAGTTTGCCTCCTGCCAACGCCTGCACAGCGAGATGAGAGTCACACCGAGCTCATTCCCACACGGAATTCCTGGAACACCCCAGAGATTCCCCAGGGAGGGCTTTGCAACGACAGAGCCAAGCATGGCATTCCTACACCGCTGATCTGGCAAACACTGACCCAAAACCACCAAGAACCATCCTCAGTTACCCAATACACTGGCAACAATGCACAAATATAAATATATATAAATATATATGCACATATATTCTCTGTTTGCATGAGACTTTGGTGTGTTTGCCATATGTGTGTGCTGTTTTTGGCACAGCTGGACATACCTATAGGCACACAGACAGTGATATGCATTTTTATAGTCATATATATATATATTATATAAAGGAATCCACAAAACAATCAATTCAAACAATCAATTCTAAGTCAAAATATTTCAAGGCAGAAATGTTTCAAAGAAATATCAACCTGATTATGAGAATATTTGTCACTGTTACAGAACTGGCTGAGATTTACTCACTCCTCTGTGCCACATTCCTTCCTAATTGATCCAGGACGTGCCAATATTGCTCTCTCAGGGATGGGATTTCATTTCCAAAGGACTTGCAGAGCACTCTCCGGAAAGCAAAGGAATCTGAGCAAGAGACAGTGATGACATGGAAGCAAATGGCATTAATAGCAACAGGGAAAGTGTCTCAACATGACTATTTTGAAACTGTGTTTAGACTGCAAGAGAAAAAAATCTGAACAAGAGAAAAAAATCTGAACAAGGCAAAGCATAAAGGGAACAAGAGGCAGATGCTGATTTGGGGAGTTGTCTGGAAGATAAAATCACCATCTCACCAGTGCCATAAAACATCTGTGAGATACATCCTGTGGATTTCATCACCTTCTACCACAAGTTGAGCAAATTCTTTAGAATAAATGGGTTGAATTTAAGCCCCAAAGAAAGATGGGACGAGGAGCAGCCTGGAGTTCATTATTCCCATTGCAGTAGCAACCAGTGAAACACAAGGAAATGCTGATGGGCCACAGATCTATTTGCATTATTTTATAGACTTTGACCTTTGGGGACATTATTTGCATGAAGGTAATAAAGGGATAATAGACTCAGGAATGCTTCCTATGCCTGTGCTGTGCTCTCCTTTTCCTCACCCCTCCAAGTTTCTGGATCCATTACACACCTGAAATCCAAAACTAAGGAACTGAGTCAAATTCATGCAAAATGTTCCACTAACAAGACACATTTCAATGATTAAAAATTAATTTATCCTCACTCCACGGGCTGTCTCTGTGCATGTCCTACTCTCCTTTTCATTCTCCTGGAGATGTTTGCAGCCTCAGCCCTGCCAGGGCAGCTGCTTGGCTTGCATGGAGTGGAGATCCCACAGGGAGTATCCTCAGGACTTCCCCCAGCTCCTCTGCCTCGTGGGTGCCATGAGAAATGTTTCAGAGGCTTCTCCAAATCAATAAATAAGCAAATAAACCTCCATCCTGAGTGTGAGCTCATGACTGCCCTTTCCAACAGGAGGTTTCACTCCAGTCCTGAGGGATGTTCCTAATTCTGGAATAATGTGCATGTACAACACCATTGATTTCAGGCTCCCCAATGTTCAAACACTGCATTAATTGTCTTCAAACGGAGCTTCTTCTAAGGCTCACTGAGGATTAACAGAGAAGCTCAGCTGGAAGTTTCTAATTTCAGTAACTTGTGCTGGCAGAGCTCTAGCCACTAGTGCATGTGGAAAATGTGTTTTTATTGTGCTTGCAGAGCTCAGGGTATGTTGGGGAAAAAAATCACAAGGGTTAAAATAATAAACTCTAGCTGAGGAGTCAGACTATTTTAGATTTAAAAAAACCCCAACAAACACTTACCAGGAGTTGCAAACAGAGCAACTGCACTGAGGGCTGCAGAAATTAAAGGCATCACTAATGATAATTGTGCATTTCATTGTGGAAAATAATCAGATACATCAACCATTGTCCCAGTGGTTTGAATCAGATAAGAAATATTTTTATTGGTGTGTGCAAAGGGTCCTGCACCTGGGAGATGGTGGGGGGGTAAAAATCTCCCACATGAATCCAAACACGTCCCTTGGAAGGTTTTCTCTGCTCAAGTCTTCTGTCACTGCTAAATATAATTGAGAAAAATATAATTTGCTATATTTAACCTATTGTGCAATCATTTTTATCTTTAAGATTTTTGGGGGGAAGTGGGTAATGAGCACAGATGGAGCAGAGAAGGAAAAGCAACATTAAAGCCTAAATGCACCCCCCAAACCTTCACAGGCTGTGTCATCCCACATAAATCACACACACACATTCAGTCCATCCTCAGCTGTACTCCCTGAATTTTTATGTGCTTTTATATCCACTTCTAAGCCAAGTGTTTACAGAAAAACCCTCACTCAGGTTATTTGCTGTCTCAGGTTTTTGATCAGTTAAGGCTCTTCCATCCACTTTTCTAAAAGAAAAATAAAGTAGCAATTCACTCATGGACAAATAATTACCAGTTTTGTTCCAATGCCCTTTTTCCAAGGACCTGTTACACCAAGGAGGGATCCTTGTCCAAGGAAATGCTTGAAAACTGGGAAAGCAAGACACAAAATGTTGCTCTTCATGGCTTTATATTCCAACCATCTCCTCTCTTTTCCCTTCCCAGCTCCTGTGGATGCAACTGGAAACCCAGGAGAGAGGCAGAGCAGGAAGGAAACTGTTGTGTCCAGAGCTGTGAGTGAACTTTAAAGGAAAATATGTGACCATGGGACCAAGCTGGGAGGGAACAGGAACCTTCATCTGTGACCCCTCCAGGTCACCCTCCCTGGTCCCAAGGGGTGTTCAGTGCAGGGAAAGAGAAAAATCCCACAAGGAAACTCAAGCAGAAGTGTCAGCTTTGAATTTCAGCTTTGAATAACCCTGCAAATTAAGCTGCAATTAGTGCTGTGATGCACTAATTCTGGTTTTTCATAAAACATTATTCAAACTGGCAGCTCCTCTGCTACCAACCCAGGCAGGGCAAACTTCAACGTGTCTCATTCTGCCTAAAATAATACATTAATTGTTAATAATGGGCATTTTTACATGACCAAAAAACCCAACCTGTCAGGCACATGTGTGGAATATTTCTCAGCTAAAAGACCTCAAGGCTGAAACTCCAAACCCTGTGGCAGTTTAGGACAATCAACTCACCTTTCTTTAGGAAGATTTTATTCAGTGACTGCACCCGAGGGACATGAAGGGTATCTGTTATATGATTGCCTTGAATAAGAACACACCTCTCATCAAAATGACACCTTAAGGCAGCAGCCAAACAGTTCTTGTCCTTGAACTGCCAGCAAGGATGGCTGAGGGCAAACTGAGATGTAAAACACGGGTTAACAACCCCCACCCCGTGGGTTTATGTGGTGTCATTGCAGAGAGGTAATTGCTTTGTAATTAAAGAACATTACGACATTGGGAAAAATGAGGGTTCTGAGGCCCTTCAGAGACACCTCAGGTGTTTCAGACACTTCACAGCACAGCCAAACTTTGGGGCAGCTGCAATTTCTTATCAGCCACTGAACAGCTACATAAACGCACCATTTCTGGGATGACACTGCAGAATGTCACAGCTCTGTGGCTTTACTGAGCTCAAGTGCATCACAGGCCTTTAAGGCTCTTTGGAAACCTTGGAATAAAGACACCAACTTGAAATTAGAGATAAATTATTATTGTGAGAGCAGGCTAATCAAGTGGCAATGGCCACAATCTCCATTTAATGTTTATAATATTCCTATTATCCTGCTCTGTGAAGTGTCTCAAGCTCTGCTGTCTCCAAGGATCTATCACAGAACAGATTCTGGGCACCATAATCAACATGCAACTATTTAAATAAAAGGATAATACCATCAATTTCAATTGAATACTCTTCTAGATAAATGTTTGCTCAGTGTCAAACACTTCTGTGAATTAATGCATCAAACTCCTGTTCTGGTGTGGAGGCTCATTGGGAATGCTGATGAATTAAGAAATATTAATTAAGATTGTTATTTCTGTTCATCTCAACTTGGCTATCCTGTTTGCTCCGCTTATTGCAGCCTATCACATAATATCAGTGTAAAACATGGACATGTGGATCAAAAGGCAATTTTATTCTCTCTCCCTTCCCCTCCTGTGGTCACACAGCAATCCAAGAGAGCAGGGACAGAGAAATGGGGCAGAGCCTTTCCAGGCAAACCTGCAGCCCTGGTAAGATCAGGAACAGCTTGATCTGGACTGATGAAAAGAACTACCCCAGTCCCAACTCACCTGAGAAATATTGCATTAAAATCCCTTTTCCAGCACTGACCACAACAGGCAAGTGCATTTTGGATGCAAGCAAAGGCACTCCCAGAGAAAGGAGGAGTGAAGGTGAGAAGTGTTGCATTAACTCGGGTTCCTGATTGACAACACGGGGAAATGGAACATCTTTGTTTATTCACACGGCAGATCCCACGTGGAAAGGAACTGCTTCCAGTGCCACTGTGGGAGTGGAGGTGGGTGTGCTGTTGTATCACAGGCAGGAGGAGTGGGGAGCAGCATTCCAGGGCTGTCACTCACTCCTGTGACAGCTTGAACCACCACATCAGACATAGCACAGACTGCAGCTTGAAAAGGGAAGGAAAATGTCTGTACTCACAGCACCACGTTCTCCTTGATTTAGGGATTTCTGTAAAGCAGTAGGAGCATGAAGACAAAGGGAATTCTTGCCCCATGAAGACAAAGGGAACTCTTTCCCCATCTATCCTTAAATGCTGAGCTTGTCAGTCTGTTTTGTGGTTTGAGCTCCAAAGGAATAAAGCAACTTGAGCTCATTGTGGCTGGAAAAGACCTTCAAGATCCAGTCCAACCCCTGGCCTAACAATGCCACTTCCAGCACTGAGCTCTGTCCCTAAAGTGCCACATCCACAAGTCTTGTAGATCCCTCAGGGGTGGTGACTTGAGCTTCAGCTATTTTCCCTGATACCCATCCCAAACCTGCCCTGCTGCCGCCTGAGGCTGCTCCCCTGATGGCACTGGATGAGGCTCTGTGGCACTGGGTGCCTTGGCATGGGCACCATCCTGGCACACCCTGAGCCTTCTCCAGCACAGCCTGGAGCTAATCCAGGACAGAGGAGAACAGCACAGCTATTCCCAGGCCACCAGCAACAACAGGATTTGGGGAAATGCTTCTTGATTTCCCCCTAAATCCAGCTTAGCATAACAAGGAGCGCTCTCTTGGATGCTGCTGCACTCCCTAACCCTGCTAACCACCAGTAATTTCTCATTTATGCTGCTCCTCACTCACTCCTGGCTGTGCAGGAGTGTCCAACAGCCCCATGGAAACTGGAGACACGGTGCAATATTCCTGGAAATAACATGGAGCACAACACAGGGGGGTGGCAGCAGGTGCTGCCTCGGCCTTGTGGGGCCAACAAACATCCACAAACCACATCTCTTACAGGTCCAGCAATGCTGCCTAAACCAAAGCACACATAAAATATTGGCTCTGAACTGTTAATGTATTAATGAAGCTGTGCCTGATTTCAGATGTCAGCAGGTGATGCTGATCCCAGACAAAACACCACGGCAGTGGCTCATTAATGGAGTGAGCTGGGGAAGGATAAGTGAGGTGTAAATGGGAATTTTGGCAGTGAGCATCCAACATGCCCAGCAATTCCCTTTGTCCAGACGGCACCAGCACTAAATGCCTGTCTCCTGTCTGGAAACACTGATTTAACAGAGTGATATTGGCATCAAATACTCTGTGATAAGTGATGGAAGCACAGGTACCCCCCTGAAAGATTAAAAATAAAGGGTAGAGGTAGTGATTCCTCAAGAAACATTAGTTGTTGAGGAAAAAGGGAAATGTATTTATCATTCATCAAAATGTTGGTTTCATTAAGTAACTACAGAGCTCTGCCTTGAGAAGATCCCTTTGTATGGACAGACATTCCACACTTGCATAAATTCCTTGGAGACTGAAGAGCTTTCTTGAATGGGATGGATTTAAACAACTAATACTTAAGTTCCCTCCCACAACAATTTTAGAAACCAGTCTGTGTTTTTACACCAATAGGAATTCCCAAAAACATGTCCCAAAATCTCCACGAAATCAATGCAAGCTACAGCAACTAACAAAAAACAGATTCCCAACCTGCAACATGAAACTTCCTCTAAAAGAAATCTGATCCTTTGAGATCAAAAGGGCATGTTGTGTTTTCTCACAGGTGCCAAACCAAACCCAAATCACCACAGAAAAGCAGCTCCTACACATTTGTTGCCCTCTGTTGGGAATAAAGGAGATGAGAAGGGTGAGGATGAAAAACCCACAAACCCTCAATAGAATCAGAGTGGAAATTCATGGTCTCCTTAGGGCTTGATCCAGTTATTAACGTTACCCAAAGCTTTCAGTGAAGCCTTTCATTATTTTTTGTACATTTTCCTTTAGGAATTCCAGTACACAATATTTTGGACAGAGAGCCAATAGTAGGCATTGTTATACAAGGAGAATATTTAAACCCAAGTACATTTGAAACCCACCTAATCCAGATGCCAGTTTGCACCAAGAGTGGAAAGGACACCACGAGCCAGACAATGTAATTTCCTCTCAGGTTCCCAATGCCTGGAAGTTCAGGGGTTGGTTCCCTTTGGAACACCATTCAAACCCAAACCATGCAGGAAGTTTTCTGCTGGCTCTTCATTTTTTGGTGTGTTACACAAGTTCCCTTTCCACTTTATTTTTACAACAGTTGCCAGTGCTGTGAGTAAACTTAAAGGACAATAAATTCCCACTTAATGTTAATCCTGAGGTTGCCTAGAGACATTTGTATTAAAAGCACAAAGTTCAAACAACTTTTCATTTATTCTATATATACTTTTAGTCAGCCACTCCCAAACAAAAGAATTCAAGAGGGGCAAAGAGAAGAGCAGCTCCTCTTCCAGTGAAGGTTAATGAAAATCCTGATTTTCACCAGAAAAACCACATTATGGCTGGGTATATCTATGGATCTTATGCTGCATCTGGAATTAGAGCTGCCAGTGATGCCCAGGCTGCTCCAAGGCAATCCCAGGCTGGCATTTGGTGCTTCACAAAGCACACAATTTTCTAGTATTAAAATAAATACCCCATGTAAGGCATTTAACAGAGCCCATGGAGTGTCCCAGTCCAACATAACTGAACAGCTCGGCACTAAATATGATTTCTGGAATCCTCCAAACTCTTCCAGTTCAGGAGAAGAGTTTGTTTGCTTTTTTCCCCCTTCACTTCTTCCCATCTGTCTTGGTTCCCATTCCTGTGGGATGAAGGAAAAAAACCCATGCCTGAAAAGAGCCAACTGCAATTCCAAGTTGGTTGGACAAGGAAATTCCTCCTTTTCTGCTGAGATCACCTGCATTCCCTGTGCAGGATCTGAAGGATCCCAAAATTAAGACATTGCCTTCACTTTGATTTAGAGCATGAACAAACCTCCTTCATATTTCATTTGCTCTCATCAGTGTTCCTCCTGAGCACAGAAATACCCTTTGCAGCAGCTGCACTGAAGGATTTATGTGCTGGAATAAAACCCTCTCTGGGTCACTGCAGCTCCTCAGTGAAACCATGGAATGGTTTGGGTTGGAAGGGACTTGAAAGCTCCTCCAGTTCCAACCTCTTGAGGGAACTCCCACCAGCCCAGGCTGCTCAAAGCCCATCCAATCCCAATTATCAGCCTTATTTACACACCCCTAATCCAGCTCAGATATTCTGCTGGAAAGAAACACAATACTGGAGCAAACAAAAGAAATCTCTCTCTTTTGCTCATCCATCTGTTTTCCTTTTCTTTTTCACTGTCTTGTCTCGGGGTGGGAAAAAAAGAGGAAAATTCTCATTCTCTCCCCAAATCTGCAATTTCCAAAGTTTGTTGCTGAGACAGGAAAATGAAACAAAACAACCTGACAGTGTTTAAGGTTTCAAGCTCCTCTGGAGCTCTTGATGAGCCCAAAATGCAGACACACCATGCCATGATCTCACCACACAGGAGGATTTCTCCCACTCAGGAATGTGCTTACAAAATCCCACCCTGGTAATTCCTGCTCCAAACTGACCAAGTTTTCAGCTGCTGGTTTAGAAACCATCTGATGGCTTTTCATCACCTGCAGGTAACTTATTTTTTGAAGAGAAACACAAAAAAATAAACACTATGCCTGCCATCTAAGTGGGCTGTCTGGGTTTATTTAGACTTACTGACCTTAGCAAGTTCTTCAAGAAAATTCCTGCTGCTGCCTGAGCATCCTTTGCTGCACAGGATGGGAAGGCAGAGGAAAAACCACTGGGCTTTTATGGTTTTTATGGGTTGACTCTGCATGATGACTTTGGGGGAATAATTAAAAAAAAAATCAATAAAAAAACCCATAAAAGAACAAAATAAAAAAGCCCCATCAAATAAATTTCTAAAATTGCGCTTTTGAACTGCAAGAACCACTGAACTAACTCTTTGTTTATGCTGAGTTATATTTACAGTAAACTCCTCTCCAGTTCATTTCCAAGCCATGCCTTTCCTTTGCCAAGGTTCCCTAAAACGAATCAGTGAGATTTATGCCACGAGATTTGCATAAAAAAGTGGTTTATAAACACTTCTCAAGGATGCCAAGGTAAATTTATGTTCTGTGCCTCCTGCATTTACACCCACAAGGTGAAGATTTTCCAAGACAAAGCCACCACCACTGCAAACCTGGAGCAATTCACGCCAAGGCCACTGGTGGGATGCTGTTAATTAATTAATTAGGAAGGGCAGCAGACCTGATGCACTGGAGGGTGGGGGGCAAAACAAAGTGCCTGCAATTAAAGCATCGTTTTTAGAGCCCAAACTGCTGAAAGGTTTCCCTGAAAACTGTTTAAAAGCTGCCCAGTTTGGAGCAGGCAGAGTGTCTGTGGCACCAGCAGATGGTGAAGGGGGAATATTTTCCTGCCATTCCTGTTGCAGACACCTCTGTGGGAATATTTGCTGCAAGTGTTTCCTTCCAAAATGGGCAGGATTCAATTTCAAGAGGGAAGGATTGTTTGGACACAGTTTATCAGCTGCTCCCAAACAGAGCAGGCTGGGACCCCACTTCTTCCATTGGCTAAATTCAGAATTTCCCTGGTGTAAGCCAAGGCAATTAGGCTGGACAAGGTGAGGGTTCACACACTTTTGTTGGGGTTTTTAAAGCCAAATATTGTGGCCATGCACTCTGATTGCCAGAAGACAGAGTTGCAGTGAGACAGCAGATTTATTTATTTAATTTTTATATAAATTAAACTTTTTTTATATAAATTAAACATTTTTATATAAATAAAACATTTTTTAAGAAATGTCCTTGCTGTTGAACGACAAAAAATCTCTTCTATGATATGCCCATAAAATTTCTCCAACTAATCCTGAAAAGATTTTTGGCAAATTCAAGTTGTAAGATGATGAATTGGGAATAAATGCATTTAAGCTCCAGGCTTTTTCATTTTTAAAACACATCTGTGTGCAATTAGTAAAAGCAATTGGGCTAATTGGCATTTTTAGTGATTATTTTCATAGGGGTTATGAAAGGATTTTTGAGGTGAAGTTTAAACAGATTCAAACCTGCTCAGACTGAACTTGCACACCTTGAATTACATTTGGAGAGGAGAAATTCCAAAAAATTCCAAAGCAAACTGAATGAGAGGAATATCCTGACCCAAACAGGAGGCAATCCAGGTAGAAAAAGCCCAAATTGTGCTTTGGGGGAGGAATAACCAACAGCACAAAGTTGTTTTCTCCCAGCAGAAAGGTCTGGGTTTCCTGACAGAGGTGGCTGAACCAAGACCTGTGTGGAAAGATGGAGAGAACTGATTTTCCTCAGGCTGGAGGAGGGAAGAGCATTAAAAACAGACTCACATGGACAGGAGATTTATCCCCTTTTGGGAGCAAAGTTGGTTCTTCCCTTGAAAACTGCCAAGAGAACAGAGGCTCAAACTAATAAAGATGGAACTTGGAGCATTAAAAAGTTCAGGCTTGTTTTTTTTTTTCCAAACACTCTTGGGAGCAGCACAAACTTTGAGTTTCTTCTTCTCCCTGTTGGGATCACTTTTCTTCTTCCAGTTTTAATACTGACAGGAAGCCACAGGGTACAAATCATGTATTGGTTAGAAAATGTCCTTTGACAACAGGCTTTGAAACTGTTTTAAAATACCATCAGAACTACAAAAAGAGTGTTATCCATGAAACCCTTCCAAGAGTATTTACTGCTGTGATCAACTAGAATTAATCCAGGTTTTAAATACTGGTAAGATCAGTATAAATATTCTTTTCTCATGCACACCAGTAAGTGATTAACAGAACATAAATTCTTGTAGCACCTGGAAGGGGCATTGAGGCTGCTGAGCCAGAAACTCCCTGAGGAATTAGAGAACTGAAGGACAGGGGGAGACAAGGAAAAGACTTGTTGGTTTGGCTCTTCCTCTGCTGGTGCCAGAGATCAAAAGGAAAATGAAGAGATTTGAGTCTGGGCAGCCAAAGTGACTGGAAGTGGAGAGAGGACTCCAAAACGCCATCCTGGTGGGATCCAGGAAGGCTGGAGGAGGTTTGGGAGGCTGCTAACTCACTCTGGGATGACCTGAAAGGCTGGAATGTTTTCTGGGATAGCAGGAGAAAGGTCAGAAAGGCATCCTGAGGGCTGGGAGGGAAGTGCTGCACAGAGAGCCACTATTCCTATGGCCAGAACAGCTTCCTGTGGTTTTCCCCTGGAAGGAAGCTGGGGAAGGAACTGCTGAACTGGCCTCATTTGCTCAATGAGGGGAAACACGAGCCAGGGCACAGCTCTGTCACCTGGGGAGGACAGTATTGCCCACCCCTCTCCCCCTGTGTCACAGGGAGGGGGTCACATACAGCCCAAGGGCAGAAATTATATTTTTTCTGCTGCCTCTCACCCTAAATATACTTATTATGAAGCTCAGTAATTTGCTGAGCAGCAGAAATGCCCCCCAAAATCCCTCCTGACATGAAATAACTTCATCCAGAAACTCATCCCTCTGCTTTTTCCTTCTAAGATGTCTCAGGCTGCACCTTGTTTATTGAGAAAAACAAAGCACAAACTTAACTCTGCCTTCCCTGGGCTGACTCACTGTAGATAATGGCAGCAAAATACAGGTTTTTGTTCCTGAAGTGAGAGGGGGTGACTCAGCTACAAAGTTACACAGGTTGAATAATAAGAATCATCTCCACATTACAGCTTTGCAAATCAAAAAGCACTTCAAGGACTTGAAAAGAAAAAAAAAAATCCCATGTAACACTTAAGGGAGGAGCTGCCATAACGTTGTGGTCATTAGCAAAGCCACTAATTACATCAGCTGGCCCTGGAAAAGAAAGAACATTGAAATATTCAATATAAAAAAAGCTGATGGAACAGTTTTCTTGAGTAAAATGGACACTGTGGGAAGGTTTGGGAATTCCCTGAATTTCTTGAACACTTGGCAACGTTGTGTTTTTTTTCATTTCCAGGAGGAAACAACCAATCCAAGGGAGTTGGTGAAGTCAGCAGGAATTTGGGAAGCTCCAGAGGTCCCTCCCAAGCCACTTTTCTGTGCCTTATCAAGTGTGATACGACAACCAGAATTAGGGAGATAAATGTGATGGTAAAAGCTGTTTTGACAAAGTTGACTGAAGCTGGAGAGGCACAATTTGTGAGGCACCAGGATGTCTATCAGAGGATATTTAGTCTGCAGATCCCTCACTGCTCCCCCCTACCCTGAGACTCATTTTCTCCACATTTCCCCCAAATTACAGCCTTTCTTCATATCTGTAATTTTCTCCCTCTTGAAAACAGAAGGGAACTCATTTCTCCTGAGAGCTTATTAGCAGAGATTGCCTCTGCAGCAGCACCTTGGGACCCACTTGGGCTCTGGAAATGCTAAGAAAAATGACATAATGTTATCTCAGAAGGGCACAAAACTCCCTTTCAGGGAGGAAAAAGGCTCTAAAATGCATAAATGAAGATAAAAGCAGCGTGAATCAGAGAATGGACACAGGGCATTGATCTGGAAAACAGCAAATATTCTGATAAATGCGTGTATTGGGACTGAAAATGTGCTCTGAGAAGCTGAACTAACATTTCAATTTGAAAAAATAGAAGTAAAATCAAAGCCAGAGCAGTGAAGTTCAACTCCTGCACTCACACCACATTAATGGCACAAATGTCCTCACATCAATCAGGTGCTGAAGTGCAAGAAAAAGAAGGACTAAGTTTGCTTTCCATACATGGATTTTCTGCCCCAAGGTTGAAAAAAAATAATAAAGTCATTCTGGGGCCACAACATGCCTGTAATATTAATAATGTCTATTTTAATGCTTACCTAACACAGTCCCTGCACTTAGGAAGGTAATTTGCTATTTGAGGCATATTAAAACACGTGTAATTATCCCAGATTTGTTTTCCAGCCCCAGCAACATCCTGTCCCTCCAGCCCAGAGCTTGATAACACCTTGATAAGGGCCTGAATTAATAAGCAGGTGAGAGCTGACACCACTAATTAACATATTACAGGTGAACTGGAATGCTGAGACAGATTTAATTCCTCTCTCATTATGAGCTAGCAGGTACAAGAAAGGTCCCTGCTTCAAATTTTTCTCATCCCAGACCACAAAGCTATTTTAGTCAAACCTCAATGGTTAAAACATCTCTTAGATTAATCCTTTCAATTTGTTCCCCATTAGGGTTGTCTGGGTTTGTGTCTGAACTCTCCATATTTCCTCTCAGCCTCCCAATTTACAGCCTTTTAAGGGAGAAAACCAATAAATTGGGCAGCTTTGCTAAAAAGATCAGAGATAGAGGGAAAGCAAACACATCCCACACAGGAGCACTCCTGGTTTGCCTTGTGCTATTTATATGAATGGAATAAATTACCTCCCTGCTCTCAGGACAGAAAAATCTGACTGGGAATCAACACAAAACAAGGCAAAAAAGGGCAGAAATGCTCAAATCCAGAGCTAAGACACAGAAATTATGAAAACAACCCCCTGGGTTTGGTATTATCACCCACACAAGTGTCCCAGAGACAAAGAAAGGTGAGAGATTTTTCCCTTCTTAGTTCATAAATCTGGAAAATCTTCCTGTGAAGTGTAAAGTGTTGACGTGAAAACATTCATTTAATTTGGTTTAAATCTTTTGATGTGAAAGCCAAGCCCATCTTTTTATTTCCTGTTTTATTTTCAGACACCCATCTCAGTTTCCCATCCTGGTTCATTTCAAGGGTCTCAGGAAGGAAGAACGAAAAGTGAGAGTGGAATAGGAGTCCAGGGCCACCTCTCATTCAAATAAAATATTCAAATTATTGTTACAGGCAGCAAATGCACCATCAATGACAACACAAACCCCTGAGGAACAAAGCTGAGTGAGCTGAATTATTTATAAAATTATTTAAGCTTAACTTTTCCACAGAGTATAATTTCTCTTTTACAGTTAAACAAAACCAAACCATGGGATAAAAGTCTGTAAGTTCAACTCACAATCAGATTTTCTCAATTTATTTCCAACTGTTTCTTTAACTGACTGCACTGAGTATAAACAGGACAGTGAAACCCAAATGCCCATTCCCACCATGTTGTCCTGTACATGGCCCTGAACTATCAAACAACATCCTGAAATGCTGAAATTCAGAAAGTGATGCAAGAAAAAGTTACCAACAACCTGTCCTACACTTTGCAACTTCCTCCATGCTGGATTTGTTTGCAAACAGTTTCCTTTCCACTCTCCTCTTTGTGCATTAATAATTCCAGGAATATGGACATAAATCCAGGGATATTCTCCTTACACCTGGAGCTGATTTTCTGCTGAAGGAACAGTGGAGAGAACAACACAAGGAAAGGAAGTTCTTGCCTTGTCAGCAGAATCAAACCATGACACGCTGCAAGAGTTGTGGGGCCTGGGGGGAAAATCTTGAATATTTCCAGAGAGGAGAATCCAGAAAACAGGAATTTCTGGGAGAAAGCTGCACTGCAGCTTGCACACAGTGTTTCCTGAGAGTGGATGCTGCAATCCCTTCCAGCATGGAATGCTGCTCCATGCACAGGGCAGTTAATGGGGACTTCAAACGAGCTACAGACAGATCCGGATCCGAGCTGGAAGCGCCGCCATCCAGTTCCTCCCCTTCCTGAGACTGCTCCAACTCCATTCTGTCATTCCTGACATATTTCTCTTGCCTGCTGATGGAGAAACTCAGCAATTTCCCAAGCCAGTTACTGCAGTGTTTCCCAGCCTTTACAGTTTTCCCTGTGATCAGGCCTGCAGTTTTCCCTTCTCCACCAAGCCCCTCATTCCCCGTGCCACCCCTCAGGGCACTGAACACACAGGATGCCCTTTCTCTTTGCACACTGCAGATTTACCACATCCCTTCTCATTTTTCTCTTCTTCAGACTAAACAACTCCCTTCCTTCTGATCTCTGCCCAGTGATCTCTCTGAGATATCAGATCCCCCATCTCTGGACACCCTCCAATGATGCTCTTGGGGAATGATGCCCAAGTTTGGGCATGAGTGTTCCAGGCTCCCCTGTTCCCACAAACTCCTATCCTGTTGGCCTTTTTTGTAATTGCATGACATGTTGGCCTCATATTCAGTGCATGATTCACTGGAATTCCAGCCACCTTTCTAACAAAGTGCTGTGTAAGGAGCTGCTCACCACGCTCTGCTTGTAAAGCTATTCCTGCCTCAGCAGAGGATCTTCTATTTATCACTGCTGGCTTCAACTCTGCTTTTTTCCCCTCCAGATTCTTTCTCTAATTTGCCAAGATGATTTGTAGTGTCATTACAGTCCCTACAGCCACATGCCTAACACACATGTACATCTACAAATGTGTCACATTTCTATGATTATTGACATCATTATTTATATTAAAGCAATGCTCAGATTATGCTTACTGACCATCCAATCTCCTTGTCTGCTTTGGATGAGCAAATTCTCCAAATTCCATTTTATTTCAGGGGAAAAAAGCATTTATTTCCCCAGACTTCCAACATTTCTCCACACCTTCCACCTCCACATTCCATGCATTGTGCAAAGCTCACTCCTCAGACCAGAGTGGGCTTCCAGGACTCAGCCAAGGGAGATCAGACTCCTCAGTGTCCTGTGCTGGGCTCCACAAGGACAGATCCTGCTCCTGAAGAGGTGAGGAACATTCCTGTTGCCCAAAGGATTCCAGTGCATGGAATGGCCCCAAGGCCACCAGTCTGATGGTCAGCAGAAAACTGGGAGCCTGGAGGAGGGAGGAGGAAGGAAGTTTTTGGCATTCTGCTGCCTACAGAATGCCAAGAACATTTCTGGCATATTGTATCTCAATTCCTCCTTATCAGTCAGGATTAGTTCTCAAATTCCTCTTCTAAATTAAGTGTTATCCAGTAAATAGCACTAAATTTCATAATGCCCCCATGGAACTGGGGCAGCCACCCCAGCTCACAGCCTGTGTCCCAAAGCAATACTTGTCCTGTTGGTCACAAACCTACAAAATTCCTTACAACTCTCTGACTCCACTCCAGTAATTGTTCAATAAAACAAGAGATGGCTCTCTGGGCAGGTTGGGTAACCCCCTCCCTTTCCCCAGCAGGGAGAACTTGAAGATTTCATGTCTCAGGCACTGCTTTTTATGCTCTTCTCTGTAAATTACAGAAAGATAAACAACACAGATGTGTTTATTTTTTCATTTCTTTCGTGGATGAGCTAAAGGCACTCAGAGTTTAGTTGTGTTCTGCTCAAATGGCTCAGCTTTTGAGGCACACCTGTTACTTTCACAGAGAAAACAACCACAAAAAATACTGTAACGCACAAACAACTGGTCTGGAGGACAATTTATGCTCAATCACACACTATAAAAAAATAAAAATAAAAAGGCCAAACATGCCTAGAGCCTGCCTACAATTTCTCAGAGGGCAACAACCTCCTGAGCATACACAGAGGGCACTGCCCTGCTCAGACCGGCACTAGGGAAGAGTCTCCACATCCCACCCATGGCCTCCTTCACACACAGGACAGTCACCAACAGAAGGGTCTCTTCACCTACACAAGCCCCAGAGGAACTGCCTGGAGGCCTGTGAAGAATTTGGGCTGTTCAAAGTCTCTCTGCCTGAAGTTTAACTCGCACTTGGCAGTGTCAGCCAGGGCTCCTTAATGACTCTGGTTTACACAAGTCCCTCTGGTTTTGACCCATCAATCAGGACAAGTCTGGAACATTATCTGGTTGAAGGTGTCCCTACCCATGGCAGGGGTTTGGAGATGACCTTTAAAGGTCCCTTCCAATCTAACCTATTCTATGATTTCACATTAAGCATGGGAGGCTTCTAGCCTTGAACTGACACATTTGGGAACTCAAGAAATGACAGCACTTGTCCTGGATTTGAAGTTTCCTAGTCCTGGCATGTTAATTAAGGTGCCTGTGCTAAGAAGGCATTAAAAGCAGTTATCACAAGCATTGATCTCCAGCCAGAATGGAAACAGGATTCTCTGAGTCTGCCTTGTGAATACTCTCCCCAGCCTTTAACCCCTCACCCATCCCTGATTTCTCAGTCAGGCGAGGCACTTCTTTCTCTCTGAAGCTTCTTTTTCCCAAACTAGAACAACATAAAAAAAGGCTTTAGACCAGTATATTAAGAAAAAAAGAACGAAGTATAAGCAAATTTCTTTTTTCCTATAAAAGGCTCCAAACCCAAAGCAGGCAGAGTTGTAGCACTTCCAATAAAAGGCACAGGGTTCCTCAGGCCTTGCCTACCTTTCACTGTATTTAAAGAAGGATCAAAACAGTTAAAGTGACTTGTTACTCTTGACTTCCATCCTTTTCCATGCTCAGAGTCCTGTGCAGCGCCCTGGCTGCCCTGGGAGCCGCTCACCCCTCTCTCCAGCTGCGGGATGAGTCACTGCAGAGCAGTCTGACATTCCCTTTGGAAAGCTCAGCTCCCAAACCGCGCTGCTCCCAAGCTGGATCCGAGCTGCTTGGCGGGGCTCCTGCCTCCCCACCGCTGCACGCCCTGAAGGCACCCGAGACACGCCAAACGCTGTCCCGAGACACGTTCCCTTGGAAGCTCCTGTGGAGCTGCCCCTGGGCAAGGTGTTTCTTCTTGTGAATGAGCCGCGAGGTGTCTCAGAGGAACTTCCGAGACACAGCCTGCACAAAGGGAAGGAAAGCCCCAAAGCAACACCAAAACATGTGTGGAATTCTTGCTCTAGATAACTTGACACAAATCTCCCTGGTCCAGCGAGTCTGGGAACTAGACCGAGACTGGGAAGTGTCTCCAGCTCTCCCATATGGAGATGTGAGACACCAGGCCAGTTGCTGGTTTTACTTAACATGTGTTTCTTTGACCAGCAATATTGACATCGCCTTGTTCCTGTTTATACTCTAGGAAAGGAGAAAAGAAACCTTCCCCCCCTCATTATGTTTTGCTCTTTTAAGAGTTCCCTGTTCCTGTCAAAAGGAGTTAAGCTAAACAGAAACAAGGCAGTTTTGTTCCACAGTAAATGAGTCCACACTTGGAGCTATCTGGAAACTGTTCCTGCAGTTCAAATGCATAAAGTCCCTCCCTTAATCCTCATTAACCTTCAATGCAAGCAGGCCCTGAGGCTGGGTAATTAATTAGTTAGTTAACAGACCACAGTAAACACAATTTTACGGATACCACTCCGCTGCTTTCAACCATTTGGGTGAGGCACCTCTTCGAGTGGCTTGAGGGAAAAGTTTCTCAGAGAGAAGTTGCTAATTGTTTGCAAAGTGACCAGAGCGATGCTGCAGCTACCGGGATGCTGAGAGGGAATCTGGGTTCCCTGTGCTCATCCACGTGAAACAAACTGTGGAACCACCTCATAAATTCAGCATAACCCTTGGAGAGAACTCACATTAAGTCACTGCCAGGGAGACAGTGATGCAGCTGCAATGAACACAGAGGAGAAAACGTAAGGCTGGCGGCTCCCCGAGACGAGTCCTCCTCTAAGCGCCTCGGGAATGGCACTGCCAAGGCACTGATCGCTCCCCAGCCATGGCAACGATACTCGCCAAGCAGCACGTATGTTAGTGATGCTGCACCCATGGCCGTGCCCAGCACTCGCAGTGCTGAACCCTCCCCTCCTGCCTGGCTCACACAGCTTCATTTCGAACATAGTACAAGTTCGTTTCATTCGGGGTGTTAAAATGAACCGGAGAGGCGCCTCTCTGCCCACAGGGTACCCCCGAGGCGAACCGCCTATGGTCGCCCATCCATCCTCCTTCCGCCAGGCACAGCGTTTAGGCTGGAGAGGTGAAGGATGGAGAAGGAGCAAACTTACTTTCCGGTGATCAGCTGGCTCCTGGATGGCGTGCACATGGGCTGCACGTAGTAGTTCTCCAGTTTGACCCCCTCTGCAGCCAGCCTGTCCAGCGTGGGCGTGCGGATCTCGGAGCCGTGGTACCCCACGTCCCTGAAGCCCTGATCGTCCGCCAGGATGAAGATGATGTGCGGCTGCGAGCGGCGGGCGCCGGGCCAGGGCTGTTGTCCCCGCGGGGTGTCCCCGGGGCCGCCTCCCCACGCCAGGTACCCGCAGGTGAGGAGGCTGAGCAGGGCCAGCCCGGCCAGCCCCGCCGCCACCATCCCGATCCCGCCCGGGCAGGGGCGGCGCGGCCCGCGGGCCATCCCGGCTGCGGGACGGCAGCGAAGCACACCGAGAGCGAACACCCACCGAGTCCCAACAAAGCCGGGCGGCCCCGTCAGGGGGGGGACACCGCGGGCACCCCAACCGGGGCACGTTCGGCCGCCGGAGCCGGGAGGGTGGGCAGGGCCCCGCCGGGGGTCACAGCACCCTCGGCCCGCCCCCGGCCCCGCTGCCAGCCCGTCCCGGGGCCGGTGCCCATGGCGGGGCGAGCCGGGGCGCCCGGCACGGCCCGGGACGGCAGCGGGATGGGACAGGATGGGATGGGACGGGACGTGCCGCCCCCCGCCCGCCCTCGCCGGCGCTGCCGGGCCGGGCCGCTCCCTCTGCCCTCCTCCTCCTCCTCCTCCCCGCCCTCCCCTCCGCATCCCGCGGGAGAACCCCCCGCCCCGGAGCGAGGTGGTCCCACAACACCCCCCAAACTTCCATTGTTCCAAGTGTTTCTGACATGACCACAAACATCTGGAAGGTATGAACGGCCCGGATTTGTTTCCAGCCACGAAACAGCCCCAAATCCCAACCCCTCCAGTTCTGGCCAGGCTGTGGCAGACGCCAGGAATGCGCCTTTGCGGAGTACAATAACTTGTAAGAATTTGGGTTAAAGTACGAACGTGCTGCAGTTGCAAAATACAACTTCACCCCGTCCTGGAAGACACCGAGTCAAACAGAAACTTAATCACACACGATTAAGCTGAACCGAAGTAAATCTGCAGGTCTGACTTGTCTAACATGAGTCAGCATGACAGGAACAACTTCTACTCAAAGTGGGGTTTATAAAGCATTAACTCTTAAACAGCCACTTGGACCAAATCCTCCAATTCCTGCCCCTCTGTGCTAAGCTCGGGCTGGTCCCCGCAGCCCTCTGTGATCCCTCCTGGATTAAAAATCGAGTACTGTTGTCCAGAGAAAACTTGAATTTGAGTCGAATTTAACTGGTTCTGTTCATATCAGGTGGTACAAAAGTGTCCCCCCTCTAATATTCCCACTGAAGAAGAGCTATTCAGAAATCCCTCAGCGTTGTGCTGAAGTTGGCAGGGAAATGGGGAAGTAAAAAGTGGATTTTAGTGGGCTATGTAAGGGCTTGTCCACACTGAAAAGCAATACAACAAAATTACACCTGCACTGTACAACCTACTGAGTTTAACTCCTGAGGTAGAACATCTTCTGAAATCAGAGGAACTTGATAGCACAAACTCAGGCTCTTAAAAAAAAAAAAAGGGGGAAAAAAAGAGGGGCAAAAAAAGAGGGGCAAAAAAAGAGGGGAAAAAAAAGAGGGAAAAAAAAGAGGGTAAAAAAAGAGGGTAAAAAAAGAGGGTAAAAAAAGAGGGTAAAAAAAAGGGTAAAAAAAGAGGGTAAAAAAAAAAGGGTAAAAAAAAAGGGTAAAAAAAAAGGGTAAAAAAAAAAGAGTCAAAAAAAAAGGGTAAAAAAAAAGGGTAAAAAAAAAGGGTAAAAAAAAAAGAGTAAAAAAAAAAGGGTAAAAAAAAAAGGGTAAAAAAAAAGGGTAAAAAAAAAGGGTAAAAAAAAAGGGTAAA
>JAWWEV010000134.1:2415179-2425600 GCA_035583235.1 Hafferia zeledoni
TCTGCCTGGCTGCTCTCCAGCCACTCTGTGCCCAGCCTGGAGTGCTGCAGGGGGTTGGGGTGGCCAAAGTGCAGGACCCACCACTTGGCCTTATTAAACCTCAACCCACTGGAATCAGCCCATTTCTCCAGTCTGTCCAGATCCCTCTGCAGAGCCCTCCTGCCTTCCAGTATGTCAGCATTTCCTCCCAACTTGGTCTGCTTAATTCCATATTCCAGCCCTGCCCGGGACTCGGCTCCTGCAGGCCCCAGCCCTGCCCGGGACTCGGCTCCTGCAGGCCCCAGCCCTGCCCGGGACTCGGCTCCTGCAGGCCCCAGCCCTTGGGATAGGCACAGCCCTGCAATAAAGCCAAGGTGCTCTCCCGGGTGGGGTCACGTTTCCCAAACCTCCTGTCTCCTGCCCTTCCCATTGGGGATGGGTCCCCCCTGCCAGCCCTGGCCCATTGACAGTGTCATTAAGCTCAGCCCCAGCAGGGACAAACCCCTTTAGCTGCCAAACAGCGATATTTTTGTGCTGGCTAATGAGTTTTGTGGCACTGCAGAGGGCGTGGGGAAGCCAATACCCACCCAAGGCAGGGGTAGAGCATTCAAAGGCAGCGTTGTGAGAGAGGTCTGGGTGTGTTTCTACAGATCAGCGTTTCCTTTTCCTCTGGAAGTGCTCAGGAGGGAACAGGCTGCTCCTGTTGCTTTGCTGTTTGCTCTGAGCTCACAATAAATGCCCAGGTTGGTGCCACAGGCTGCAGGAGAGGTGAAACACTGCAAGGATGCCCCGTGTTGGTTAAAACTTGGTTGTAATAATGCCAAGGTCATGGTTTCAATCCCCTGTGTGGGCCATTGACAATGATCCTTGTGGGTCCCTTCCAACCCAGAATAGTCTGGGATTCTTTCCTTGAGATCCAGGTGATCTGTTATTCTGTGTAGGTGTGCCAACAGCTCCAGGCACCCTCCCAATCCCAGCCCAGGGGAAACACCTTCCTGGAGTGAGCAACTACACACACAGTGCCTACAAACAGGAGGAACACAGTTTGACTAAGGAATGGTTCAACCAGTCCAGAAGAAACTCAAAGTGAGCTGTGGATGAAGCCCTTGGAATGACAAGCATCCCGATTCTGCAGTTGCTGAAATAATTGCCAGAGCTTAGAAGGAATTTCACTATTTCAGTGCTCTCTGTTCCCCAAAGATAGGCCTTAAAACTGCTGTGAAATAGAAACTGTCACCACATGCAAAAAAAAAAAAAAAGAAAAAAAAAGAAAAAGCCCTGAGAAACTCATTCCCTCAACTGGGTGTCTGAAGGTTTGGTATCAGCCTACAAATCTTGGGTTATTTGATCTGGAAGTGAAGTTTCTTCCCTGGGAATGGGACTTTAACTCTTAAAGCTGAAATAATTTGCAGCTGCCGGTACATCAATGTGTATATATATAAAATATATATATATAAGATGGATAAAACCATAGTTGTGTCTGTTAATTTTTGATGGCTTATTTCACAAGTTCTTTGACCCACAACTATATGAGCAAGAACTGCTACCACAAACCCTCAGGATTTTGGACAAAGTAGCAGCATGTAAGGTCTAAACTTCCTCTACTAGAATTGCCATAAATTCAAAACATAACTCTTATTTTGAGCATCAGAACTGTGTGAAATACAATAAATGAGAATGGATATGTTGTCCTTTTTTCTGACTATTTTTAAGTCTATTAAAACTGCATCTATCTTTCTGGAAAAGAGATATTAAACTACAAGCTCTCTTTCTATCATCATGGAAAATTCCTTCTAATATTGTCTCTAAAGTAAACAATTATAAATATATTTATGGACATTTATAACATTACCAAAGCTCTATGTCTGGAGATCATGGGTCAGGCACTAATTTTCAGAGGATTTTAAAGAACACTTTTAACACATTTGGGTCTTTTATCTCTGAATTTTGAGGTTTTAATGCATTGTATTTACAATTTTTTAAGAAAACCAGTAAGAACACGCCCTGTTTCTCTCTTGTCTGGGTTCAGCTGGACTGAGGAAGGCATTAATTCCCTTTTTTTTGGTGGACAGCAACCCAGACTGATCTTTGGGTAGAGCACAACTCTCACAATTATTAACAATAAATGCCAAAGCCTCAGTTCTGTTCTGAGATGGCTCATTTCAAATACACCAACCACCCATCCCAAGGGCCTCATTCCAGGGATACAGCCCCTTGGATAAGCTTGGAGGCAAAGAACAGCAAACTTGGTTGCTGTCCATGTTTTATGACTAATGCTGGGGATGCATTAACTCTCCAGGGGAAGGGATTGTGCTGGTCAGGCTTTGATTGTGGCCTTGATCCTGCTCTGCTGTTTCCAAAGTACATGGAAAAGAGTCCAGGGGGTGGAATCTGGGAGCAGAAAGATGGAAGGGTGTGAGGTTGGAGCTGCCTCACAGACAAGTAATCCATGGTCAGTGGAGACTCCTCCATCACTGAACACACTTGCCTGGTGACACTCCAAGGATTTCCAAACTACAGGACTTGCTCTCCACAGAATTCCCAAATATCCCACACTGTCTGCTTAGGGATGCACAGGAAAATGCCCTCTGAGGGAGCTGCAGTTCTGAATAGTACATGGATTAAACTCCCCACGAGGTCACATGTTAACTACAAGTGACAGGACCCCAAATATTGTGTGCTTTGAGTCCTCTCTTGAGTCCCCTCCACACCCTGCAGAGAGACTTTAGTGACCAGTGAGGCTCCTGGAACTCTGCAATGTGCCCAGTACCACAGAGATTCAGCCCCAAAAAAAGGCTCTGGGACACAAAGCAGAGTGGCAGGGACATGGAGTGCCTGGCTTGGGGTTGGAAGGGACCTGCAGGGGTTTGTCTGGCAGCAGCAGAACAAAACTGAGATCCCCAAATGTTTTCTCCTCCCTTGTTTATCTGGGTCCCAGCCAATCCCACTTGGGAATAGCTCTGTCCTGAGGATTCCTGTCTTGGAAGGACCTCCCTCCAACCCAATTTATCCCTGGCTCTAGAACAGCATCAGCTGGAAGGATGATTTTCCCAGTGGGAATTTCACACAGACCAAGGTTATTCCACTGACTTTCATAACACCCAGGGGAGCCCCAGAGATCCAGATTATTTTGCATTTTGGAGAACTCAGTGAGGTCATTAGCACAGATTTAAGAAAACCAATATTTTGGGGGTTATATTTATGATCTTTTTTCCACTTTTTGTACTTTAAGTGTTGGCATTGAATGATTTTTCTTTCTGCCAGCTGTTCCCCTGTAAGAAGGATGAGCTATAAACCAGTTGCACACTGGGGATGGTTTAGCAATCACAGGAAGTTGAGGGCAGCAGTGAGGGACAGTAGCACTCAATAAAACTTTACTGGTTCAAGTAAAGCTGGCACAGCATTTTCTCTGTTAATATGATTAGCCCCCTGGAAATTGCTGTGCTTCAAGCAATCTCTCTCCTTCCTTTGTTGTTGCACTGATGGTAGAGATTTCCTTAAGGGCTTATTTATATGTTTGAGAAGCTCTGCAGGAAGCAAATGTAACCGAGCCCTGATGGAAGTGGCTGTAATACCAAGTACTGAACCCATTTAGGGGATGAGTGAGTGTTGCTGTTGCCATGGCAATGGAGCAGCAGTTTCTGGATACAACCCCCAAATTCACACAGGCAAACCCAAGCACAAACACACTCACATTTGCTGAATGCTTTTGGAAGGGGTTCAGGAGGATTTATTCCCCCACAGTAAATTTCCTATGCATGTAACACTCCCCATGTGCAACACTCCACAGGCTGAGCTACACCCTGGGAAGTTGGCAATGCCACGAGGGAAGGTAAAACCGGGGGAAAAACCCCACCCATATCCCTGCTTTTAATCATGGACACTCCTCTTTGTAAAGAGCAGGAAAACAAAACGAGCTTGCAGAGAAATTTCTGCTCCTTGGCAACAAACAAACCCTTGGAAGTGAAAAACTTGGGAAACCCACTTAAGGCAGGTCTAAAGAAGCAAACTGGATTTTTCCTTGCACTAGAAGGGGGGAAAAAAGCTCCCCAAGAGGATCTGAGAACAGACAAATGCAAAGGTGGCTCCTCCCTGAACTCGAGCAATTTGATTTCTGGTGTTGCATTTCCGCCGTGTTTTATGTCCATACTCTGGGCACATCACACATCTATTACCTACTATGAACTCATTATCTGGGAATTACTGCCCTGAGTAACACCAGCAGAATTTGCTTTATTGCCTCAGCACAGCTGAGCTGGAAAATGCCTTATGGATCCATCTAATTCCACCAAGACAAACAACTTTATGGCCATCGTTAACACAGGCTGTAAATGCTGTACAAGCAATTCTGTAGGAATTCTTACAGAAACCCACTGCAGTTTTTATGGAATATAACCCACCAGTGCCCCCCCTTTGGGGTCCCATCCACAGACAGGGAAGCAGGAAGGGGGTTGCAGTCAGAAACCACATTTCTGACGTGCAGAAATGTAGCAATTCCGTGTGATTCAGCCCAGATTGCACCGACAGCCTCACCCCGGGGTGACATCAGGATTTTCCCAGCATGGGAGTGCTGCCTCCAGGCATTGGAAACACCTTCTCCCTGGCAGCACAGTGAAACCAGAGCTGTGCTCTGCATCATCTGCTTCACCCTGCACTGACTGTGCCCTGATCCTGCACACATGGACACTCCCACTCCAAACTCCCACCACAAACAGGGAGGGCAAGGAAGACACGCACGTTATTTTTGGCCCAAGTGGAAATGGTGCCCCCTGAGCATCCCCACTGACCTGTCAGTGGGGCAGGAACTGAACCCAGGTGTCCTTTCACAACACAGGAGGTAACAGCAAACTGCACAATCTGGCTTGGACTCACCCAAATCAATGCCAGCCACGGTGCCCTCGCTAAGCAATAAAAACCTCTCAAGAAACAGCTTAATAAAAAGGAAAGGAAGGAATAGAAGTAAAGGATCAACCAGCAAAGACCCACCAGTGCTGCCTGATTAAAACAGGTCAGGTCACACCTTGCTCTGCTTGCTCAGGGATGCAGAGTTGTACAACACAGCCCGAGGTAAATACTGGATATCATCAGCCTTGCCCTTGTAATCCCCTTTCCTGGCAGACCCAAACCCTTCCAGCATGATCCCCCTCTGCTTTCCCAGAGCTTTTTCCAGCCATAGGCTTGGAGACCGTATTGGGCAAAGGGAAGAAGGCAAGGAATGTAAAAACAAAAATAAAGTGCAAAGGGAGGGGTTTAGTTTATAAAGCAGGCATGTTTCTCTTTTCTTTTTTTTTTAATCCCTTGACACTTCCTCCATTCCAGGAAAGGATGTGGCTGAGAAACCTGGGCTGGGGTTTAGGGGTTCATCTCTGAGCTCATGTCTTGCATCACAGAGAGCCATCAGAACTGTGGCACCATGTGAATTATTTTGTTCACACATGCTGATATAAAAAAATCCCCAAACATGTGGAAGAAATCTCAGTTATTTCCTGGTTTTAAAATATTTTAGGAATGAAATAATGATTGGGAATGATTAGTGGCATCACACAAGAAGAACAAATTTGTGATGTGACACGAGGCAAACAGGAGTGCAAAAGGAAAGGGGGAAAGGCAGAGCTTTCCTAGGAAGAATTTATTTATTTGTGGGCTAAAAGAATGACTTGGCAAACAGGGAAAATTTATGGAAAACACGTGGCTAATGAGAAAAGAGCTATAAGAACATTCAGGTGCTATGAGACTATTAAAGAAAAAACAAAAAGAGGTTTAAGAACCATATAAGGATCAATTATAAAGGAAAGGAAGCTTTGAGTTGATCCAGATTCAATTTCTGAAAGCAACAAGAGCTTTTCAGTTTGCCAGATGAGTTAAAAAAATGAATATAAAGAACTGCAGAGTTTTCTGGGCCTCTAGAGAAAAAACCAGTGGTTGGCACTGCCATGTGTTCAAAACTATGAAATATATATTTTTTAAATGTATGAACCAGGTTTTCATTGCACCTTTCCTAATCCCAAAGCAATTTTCAAAACAGGACAGAGAAAACTCCATATGTTATCAATTGATATGTTGTCAATGAAATACCAAAACCATTTTAAAAAATTAAGGTTAACCACCCCTCAAAATGAGAACACAGATTTTAACAGGGAGGGGGAAGGAAAAAAAAAAATAAAGAAGTGGTAAGAAAATGAAGAAGGAAACTCAAAGACAACATTCTGTGACTACACCAGGACAAGCCTTGGCACATCCTGAGACAGAGAACAACCTTTGTGTTGTGGGCTGGATCTTCTGAAGGGAACAATGACAGCTCAGTACCCTTGTTTGTGACTCGAGGTTCCATTGCATTTTCAACAGGGAGTGGGAACAGAGGCCTTGCCCATGTTAAAGGAATATTTTGCATTCCACTTACCATTATTTTCATAGTAATTGGATTTAAACTCAGAGGGGGGAAAAAAAAATGACAGCACAAATTATATTCCTGCAACTCATCAAGGGTGATGGAAAATCAGTGGAAACAACTTGACCCAAATCTCCCAATATTGTGGGATCTTTAGTTGGTTTTGCCACTGTTTTCCAGGCTCAGAGAGGGGCAAACCTGCCTTGGTCTCTGCTTGCTGTCCATGGGATGGGCCTGGGGCTGTTGCTGTGGGATGTGTCCATTTTTCCAGCTGAAAGGATGTTTTACATCTCAGCAAACCTCTGGAGCAGATTAAAAGTGGCACGAACAAATCAAGGTGCAGATTCACAGCTATTTCATGATGTGTTCCTCCTCTCAAACAGAGGAGCCACCCCCTTCTCCTTGCATGTTTTTAGTCTTTATAGCCCCAAACCCAGGGCAAGGAACACTTGGATTTCTGCTGGATGAGGTCAGCCTGAAGGCAGCTCTTTTTCTCCTCCCTCTGCAGACATTTCCATGCTGTCCTCAGAATTTGGCCATGCCATTCAGATAAAATTATCACTTTCCCAGTCCTCAGTGTCCTCTCAGTTTTCTGTGTAAAGTCAGTGCTGGGAGGACAGAAGAGCTGACAGATCCCTTGGGCTCCAGCCAAGATGCTGCTTTGGAAGTGGTTCCTGCTCTGGTTTGGATTCATTTCATCCCCTGAGCTGCCAACTTAGTTGGAGTCCTGGGGGTGTTTTCAGGAATCATTTCTGTGAGAGCACAAAGTGACCTCCACAGTGCAGTTATTCCCAGTTTTGAGAAAACTCCAGTAAGCAATTTTTGGAAAGAGGAATTAAGGAAGTATGGCAGGAATTCAGGGTAAAAATTCAACACCCAAAAATGACACCAGCACAGGTTTCTCAGCCACAGCCAAGGGTTGGACTTGATGATCTCTGGAGGTCATTTCCAACCCAATCAATTCTATGATTCTATACCATGTGAGCCTGGCTTTGGATTGGCTGCTCCCAAATCAGAGGTTGGTCTCTGATCCACAGCAAGGGGTGATGGAATTGCACCCCAGCAGAGATTTTGGGTTGTCAGGGGGGTTGTGGTGCCTCCTGGCTGTGCCAAAACCACCAGGCACTGCACACAGGGAATGGAAGCCACGGCAAGCAGGGGGCTGTGCAAGCACTAATTACACACATTGAATTAGAACTAGAACTGGCAAAGCAAAAGGAGAATTATCAACACTCATGAAGTGATTCCAAGTGAGAAAAGCACAGTAACAATCCAATAATAACGTACCTTAAAGGATTTCTCTTCTCTCATCAGAAGACTCACTCTGTTTTCACATTTCTGTAAACAGAAACAAACAGTCAATGCAGAGAAAAACACACATTTAAGTTTATTGTTATTATTACTTGGTTCCTGCAGTGCAAAATCCTAAGACAGGCTTACCATGACCCAGGAGCAGCAGCACATGAAGGTCTCCCCCTTCCACAGGTTGCCAAAAGGCTAATTGATTAATTCTGAGATGACTCCAAGCACCTCCTGAGCTGTATCAATATTTAAAATTGAAGCCACAGAGAGGCTGCCCTGAGTTCCTTCAATAACAGGATCAGGATTGCCTGAGGTACAAAGAGCTCATCAAGAGGCACCCACAGACAGTCTGAGGAATTCATAACCTGCCTCCTGAAAGTTGAGTTTCATGAAAGTGCTGAATGTTCTTTAGCCCTCGGGGTTACAGAGTGGGATTTAGTGGGAATTACCCAGAGAAAAGCCATTATTGGGATCTCAGCACTCTCACCTGACAGCCCGAATGGATGTTACACCAAACTTTTCAAACTCATTGCATAAAAACTAGAAATAAAGTAGGAGATCAATCATCTGGGCCTTCCTGAGAGCTGTCCTTGCTCATTATCTCTGTCTAACTTGAATAAACAGTTTTTAATATATCGTTGCTGAGTGAAGAGCTGGAAGAGAATTGAAGCAAAGTGGCTTTGGCTCCAAGTTATCCCATTTCCATCTCCAACAGTGGTCACTCTGTAAAAACAAAGGCAAACCATAAACAAATGAGGGCATTTCCAGGGAGTTTATCTTTGGTACTGACTGCAACAAGAGGCCACTGGAGTTAAAGCACATCCCTGTTTATCCTTTGTGTGGAGGGGCTGCAGGAAGGGGCTCAGTTTGCAGCTCTGTCAGTTCCAGAACCAGCATCCAACAAAATCCTTCCACAAACATCTCCTTGGCATCTCTGCTAATGGAATTAAATCAGCCTCAAACACTCCAGGGGCTGCCAGATTGTTTCAAGTACAGTAGAAGGCAGGGAGAGTGCCAGGGAGAAGATGCAGATTAGCAGGAGAAAGAAATATAAAACTTGAAGGATAAAACCAGCGTTGCACTGAAGAAAAAAGAATGGATTTCAATTAACAAGTGAGGTTTTATAGCTGATATTTATAACAACATGAAAGCCCCATGGCTACACTGACACAGAGAGGGGTTTATGTTCGTTGTGCCCTGTGAAGAATCTAAATCCAATTATTTGGGTATTTTGTCAGGTCAAAAGTTCTGGAGTTCAGTGCCCAAAGTTCAGAGCTGAGTGAGTTCTCTCATAAAAACTGGAGCATTATCAAAACCATCTTGTAATTCTGTGCTTTTCTTTAAACAGACAAACCAACAAACTGTCCAGCTTGGAAACAGCAAAGCAGATGGGGAAGGACCTGCAATGGAGGGAACATCAATGTCAGATTTTGTCACTAAAATCCTACCCTGCTTTGGGTTTGGCCCATTTGCAGGGGCAATTTCACGGTTTGTTTCCTTTGTCTGCAGGTGATCCCGTGGCTTTCTGTGTCAAATATCTTCTCCTCTTGACATGTAAATACCAACCTCAGGTAGAGGGAAAAAAAGGTAAAACAAATGTCATGTTTTAAGAACTTTTTGCAATTTTGACATTGCTAACCAAGGCAGAAATCCAATACAGAAAAAAAAATAATTTTTTTTAATCAATCCCTTTTCTTCCACATGAATCCCCAGGGATTTTGCTGCCTGATAACAGAATAAAATTCTCTCAACATCCAACCCACGGTGATTTTTGATCTCCCAGCACAAAGTCCTTCATATTTTACTGGGGAAGGAATTACTGGGTAAAATTGAGCATCAGACAAGGCTGTACTAAGAGCTCTTCATCCAAAAATGAGCCACTTAAGTCATTCCTCTCCCACTTCCCTGTAGGAATTAAAGGCCACAGTCAGAACAGCGAGCACAAAGAATCTTGATTTTTTTTGTTAAAAAACAGCATAGAAAGAATTGAATGAGAAGGGAATGTGCATTGTTAATGTAAATGTGCTCCCAAGAGGAAAGAAAGCAGTTTCTAAATCGTTCTAAAAGGACCAACTCAGTAAAAACAAAAACCTGAAGAAGAAAATATTTTAGAAAAAACATCGAAAATCTCAAGTTGAGCAATTACAGCAAACTCAGAGATAAAAGCACTCAGCATCTCTGAAAATTGATCTTGGAAGAACAAAAAGAACATTCTAAGTGTTGCCTGACAGGTCTTTCAAGGACTTGAGCAGCATAAAAGCACCTGAATGTAATTTTTTTTTTACAGCTTTTTATTGAAAGAAACATTCCATGCGAAGATTTAATTTGCCAGTTTCCAGTGCAGGCTGAATTTTTATGGTTGGATTTGGAACTCTTGAAAATAAGGGTTTAGATAATGGAAAGGCTGACACCAGCCTGACTTCAGGGAGGAGAAGCACAACATCAGGTTTTCCTCTCCTGCAGGAGAAATTACAAATGGCTGCAAGTAAAATTGTGCTCAAGAAAAGATAAAAATGATCAGTAGAGCTCTTGGGGAAAAAAAAAAGCACTTGAGAATGGCAAATCAGATGAGATTATAAAGCAGGTTATGGAACAGCACATAAAACAGATGTTTGAGAAAGAGCAGGGAAGAATCTTCTTTATCCCTGAAGGAAATTGAACTCAAAACCACTAAAGCTGGAAATGACACTTTCAAGCATCTTTGGGGTAGGATGGTGTGTGAGATCAACCAGCAATCAGTTCCCTGGGTGTT
>JAWWEV010000134.1:2461457-2475741 GCA_035583235.1 Hafferia zeledoni
TACTACAACAATGCCAGTAACTAAAATCTTGATTCTTTGATTCATAATCTGGTAACTTGAACAAGGTGCTCACCTATTGTTTTAATTCTGTTTACAGAACCACATTCCCTCAGCTGTTTTCACACACTCATGGTGAGGCAAAGCAGCCCTTTACCTGACAAAGGTGGATTTTTGGCAATTTTGGTTCACAAGAATGAAAGACGACAAAGAATTGGCTGATTTGTCCTGATTTGGTCACATTTATCATCAGCTACACCTCTGCAACTCCACTGGATGTAAAAGGCAGTTAGGGACATCACATTTCCCAGTGTGATTTAAAATAACCCTTCCCCCTAGAGTTGTTCTGTGGGGGTTTTTTATATATTCATCTTCGACTTAAAATGTTTTTGAGATACATTCACTTATTCCTCCCAGGAACAACGTACCCAGAAAAAAAAAATATTTAAATTTCCTATAACTTTTCATAGATCCTTGTATTACTGCAATGAGTCATGATGGTCTGTGGCACTCAGACTGTCTTTTTGATGCATAATCTGTAACACCATCTGAACAAACATTTGTCTCCTGGAAGGAAGTTATGGATATATTACTTTTTCCCTCCTCCTACTCATGCAAAGAGCACTCGGTGAACCTCACACTTGTGCTCTCCAGTCCTCACAACAGTTTGTCACACATACAAGGGCTTTCCAAAGCATACTCTGAAGCCAGTGCTCCACAGCCAGGCCAAGGTTAATCATAGAATCAGTTGGGTTGGAAGAGACCTCTGAGATCATCAAGTCCCTTAATCCAACCCCACTTTGATTGCCAGATCATGGCACTCAGTGCCACGTCCGGTCTCACCTTAAAAACCTCCAGGGTCAGAGAATCCACCCCCTCCTTGGGCAGGGCATTCCAATGCCTGATTACTCTCTGGAAAGAACTTCTTCCTGATATCCAGCCTAAACCTCCCCTGGCAGAGCTTAAGCTGTGCCCTCTTGTCCTACTGTTGGTTGCCTGAGAGAAGAGACCCATCCCCACCTGGCTAGAACATCCTGTCAGGTAGTTCTAGACAGTGATAAGGTCTCTCCTGAGCCTCCTCTTCTCCAGGCTCAACACCCCCAGCTCCCTCAGCCTTTCCTCACAGGACTTGTGCTCCAGTCCCTTCTCCAGCCTCACCCAGCTGGTGCTGGAGCTGGACATACCCTCAGCAGAGACACTGTCAGTGCCCTGACACCCACAGCCCAGCCAGAGATCAGAATGGCACCGACTGCCAAGGCAAATACCAGGCTCTGACACAACCCAGTCGCTTGGCCTAAGAGGAAGCACATCAAGCATGATAATGAACAGAGTTGTGCTCAGCACACATTTGTTGTTACACCATGAATAAACAAGATGGAAATAGTTATTCAGATCTTCCCCGGGATTCAAAGCTACTTTCCCTACACAGATACCTGGCCCATGAGGCGACTTGGAGAGTTATTTAAACCCCAAAGTTCTGTGCTATCCAGTGCCTGGTGTCCTTGAATATTGTGCAGGAAATCTGAATGCTCAGCATGGCTCACATCACATGAGGTTGTTCCTGTAGGATTCCTTACACAGTATCACATTGCAACCCTTTCTTTGCCCTGCAGAGTCCAAGAGGTAATATTTTAAACAATGGATTATAGAAGGAAGTTGACCCTTCTGCAGGGCCAGGGTTCTGTATTTAACCCTCAGTGAAGTCCTTGAAGTATTGCACTAAAAAAGTCACTATTAATGTCATAGTTTTGTGCTTAGATTCTCATCCTAATTTCAATCAATGTTTCAGAATTAAAAGGAGACAGAGTGAACATTTAGGTCCAGCTCTACCTCTCAGGTAAGACTATTTTAATACATTAATACTTAAATATACAATACAGTTATAGTATGTAACTGACAGTAATCATAAAACAAGTTAAACAACAACAGCAAGATGGGTTGAGCTGGACAAGTAAAGAAAAGAAACCAAGTAAAAAGCAAGTGTCAGAGATATCCTGAGTATAAAGGAAATGGCTTATGAATGCAAAAAACTATGGACAGTGATGAACATTTGAGAGTTCTGCTTAAGAAGTTTCTACAAAACCAGTTCAGTGTTTCCCCCACAGCTCATATGCCTTGAAGAAGAACCAATGACCACATTTCTCATTCAACCCAACCTATATAAACCAACAACTGACTGAAGTGAAAAAACCCAAAAGTTGCTTAAGCGTATATAAGTACATAAATGCGCAAGCATCTCATGCCAAAGACAGGGAATATGGAACTACAACTTCTCTGGAGAGTTACACTCTAAAAATAACCTCAACCATTAATCCATTTTATTGTTCTGTTCCCTGCCCCTAAAAAAAATAATCCCTTAAAAAAAAAAAAAAAAATCAGTGAAAGGAGACAAGAGCATTCCCCAAAAACTTATCGTGCCCCAAACTGTGAGGTTGAACATTATGAAGTTGCTAAATTCACTTTTGGGTTCTCCCTAACAGTGGCCATGCACTTGTGAGACACAGCCTCAGACAGCCAATAGGCTTCCAGAGCACAATAGGCACACACATGTCATCCCAGGAGCTGTGTCAGTCCAAGATTTTCACACTAAATTAAGATAAAGCACCACAGCAGCAGAACTACTGAGAGAGGCAAGGCTGGCAGGGACAGGTAGTCTGCTATTATGCAACCTTTGGGCATGCAAATCACAGAAGGCTCAGTAAAAGGTCACCTTTGGGAACTCACACAGACTGTAAAATACCAGAGCAAGGTGACTGAGCAGGCAAAAGCTTTATAATTGGGCCACACACAAGTTCTGCCCTGCATGTAAAGAGAAATATTAATGTCCCATCATCCTTACAAGGCATCTCCAGACTCCAATATGTAGATGTTCTGCAAGCTGGAAAGTGAAGCAATTTGCATACCATGATACACATGCAAGATCTCAGCCATCTGATAAGGCTGCAGGCACAGAAGCACAAACCCAAACTGCTTCAGGAGCTTTCAACTGAGAAAGTCATATTTCTGTTCCCACATAACTTCCTTCAACATAAGTCCTGCCTTCTTAATTTCCTTCAACATAAACCCTGCCTTCTTGTTTGGCACATGAGTGTTCTCAGTGCATTTTACCACAGATAGTCCCAAGGAATTTCTGGAGGTTCATCCATTTTTTAATAGAAATGTGTAGATACATTGCATAACTGTTCTCTTTCAAATATCAGTAGGGCTCTTTTTTGTCAATCTGAACCAAACCACCAGCAGACACACATTTGGGATGACCTTTACCAATAATCTTGCTGTTCTGAAAGCCCTCAGCACACACAGTCAGATCTGTGGACAGTCAGCAGTTGTTAGCCTGGCTGCACTAGAGTGGAACAGAACTCCTGGCAATGTGTCACATTCTTCCCTTCTAAAGGAAGATGAGCAGCATTGTTGAAAATAAAGAAAATCAAACTTAAGTTGACAGGCATTACACAAAACAAACCAAAGGCAGCACCAAGCGAGGGAAGGAGGATTGGGAAATGCAGTTATTCATCAACCACCACGCCATGGCCCAAGCCACAGTCGGGGATTGCAAACACCAGCAGAGATGACAATCAACTCAGACTAAACAAGAAATTGCACAAAAATAATTGACTGATGCAAACATACACAACAAGACAGCAACAGAGATGACTCCACCTCTACCTTGTTGACACAGAAGACCTTAGGTAAGTCACTGCCTCTTGTTTAGTCTTTAACCTGGTCAGAATCTGCAAGGAAATGAAATGCTAGCCTAGAACAAGTGATTCTGCTTTACCAAACAGGCTTTTCCATCCCTGGTTTGTTTATTTTGATTGATCAAGTTTTTTGGGGGGTATTGTTTGGGTTGGTCTCATGGGGTTTGATTGTGCTTTTAATGTTGGGTGTCTGTGTGGTGTACCAAGAGCAGAACAGTGGTATAAACACCACCACAGTTCCTTGATTTTCAGGGCTGACCTGCATTGCTGCAGGCCCCAGATGTTCTCAGACCTGACCTGGGAAATGTAACCTCTCTACAACAACAAGTTCAGAGCATTCACTGTCACTTCCCATCTCATGCAGCATCAGATGGCAACACAAGTACCATAGGTATGATAACAGTTGTGGGGATGCTTAAACATGCCCAGAACATTTCCTGTAAATACATTTTCACCGTAAAAGACATTAATTAAATCTAAACAAAGTATTTTATGATAATGTACAACTATTTTTTCACTTCTTTTAAAACCTAGACTCAATGGAAACTGATCTGACTGCCAGCAGGCAAACTGAGCACAGATTTCCCTTCACCCTTATGCCTGCAGTGTGGGACCAGAGGGTTTACAGGTTTTACCTGTGATAAAGAGCCTTGGAAATTCTAATCCAACAATCATTGCCTGTTTTCATACACACTTATTAAAATCTCTCAAACAAAAAAAAACCCTGTTCATGATGAATATGCCCAAGTCACTGAGATTTCCCTTTCCTGCCCTCTGAAAGCTTAGAGATCTCACAAAACACAGTATAAAGTAGAGCCAGTTATTATACAAGATTAGTGTGGAAATAACACTGATCACGTTGAGTTGTGAGGCACCACAGCCACTCACCAGGCATACGAGACACCTGACTGCAAATATTCCAGCCAAAGAGAAGCAGGAGATTGTCCCAGCTCTCATGATGGACACTCAAACTGGTTCTGTTTGCTCAACCCCACATACAGATGGGCCAACATAAGCTAAAAACCTCTATTATACACCACAAGTCACAGGTAATTTCAGTTGAATTTCATGTTACTATGCAACTCCAAAACATCTCAGCAACTCGTATCTACAATTCACAACACAATTACTGCATTAATCATCACACTTGCACAGTGTTTCACAGGTGCCTTCAGGTTTGAGAGATAATTCATAGCTAATTACCATTTGGAATCCGATTTGAGGATTACTTCTAATCAATGCAGTGCATCGGGGTTGCAAAAGAGTGAGTCATTATCAGTATCATGTCCTTACTCATTACATAATGACAACAGTTTCATTATCTGCTCTGCCTGACCTTAACTTCACCAATTCGAGCACCTTTTGCCTCTGTCCCATCTGCTCTGGGAGGAAAGGGAACATCCTCTCCAATGGCTAAACCAAGAATTAGGATCTGGCGATAGCTCCTATTTTCATGCTGTGAGGAGATTCTTATGACTTAAAACACTTCGGAGATTTTGATTCCAGACCAGACAAACTGCCCTGTTGGTCTTGTTTCTATTGCTGTGCAGTTCAAAGAGAAATAAATGCACACTCCTCAGACAGCAGGAGGCACCTACAGCTCTTTTCCACACCTCCCATCTGAGAATGAAACTGAGGAGCGTTTTGGCTCCCTAAATTTTAGATGTACTTGTGCAGCACAACACTAAGAACACAGCAACTACTATTTCTTTCTTTTTTGATTCTTGGTTTTACCACAAACATTGTATCAGTTGGTTCAAAACTGAATGCAGGTTAGGCTGAAGATTTTTCTAGAATCAATGACATTAAAGCTACTATATTAATCTTGGTAATTTTGTGTCATTTTTATGGGTCAAAAATGAGACAGGACTTCAAACCTCTTTCTCTTTAAAGCTACTCAAGCTCATTTTTCTCTCCAAAGGTTAAAAAAGAAAATAGATTAGGCCATGGTATAGGACAGGCCTGTAATGATTTAACTGTTTAGATATGGCATTTACATATTTGCATCTATACTGATAATCATTAAACATTTTCCTTGATAATTTTAATGAAGTTTAAAGCCACCCCTGGTGCTCCATAATATGGTGACAACAAGGAGGGAAGGAGGTGTTATTCTGGGAGGGACATGTTCTCAAAGACCTGTTAGTCACAGCAAGCATTTGATGCAGGCAAGACAGCAAGGTGTGACACCATCTGTTCATCACCGGGGCTGGCACTGATATTGGAATTCAGTTTCACAAACACTCCTGTCTTGTTACAAGAACACTAATTTTTTGTTTTTAAGGAGTCAAAACACAACATTGCTCATTTCACAGTGCTGCATCTCTCTATGCTTTGTTCAGTGACCAGAACAGAGCAGTTATTGGCTCAGACAATGATGCCCATCCTGTTGAATCCAGGCTGTCCTATGGGTTACATTAAGCAACTCCTGCCAACCTTGTCACCAACATGTCCAACTCCCTTCACAAATTCTTTGATGCAGCACTGAGTTCCCAATGGATTCTGCACACACAACCACTGTTGTATTCAGCTACTTTTAATTCACCAAGTTCACATCCATACTCTCCATGATTTAACATTCATACAGTTCTTTTCTGACACTGTCATTTCCATCCCTCTATCATATGGTACCTGCTGCTTTCCCAATAGGAGGCAGAAGCTGTCCCTGTCTTCCCCCAGCTGCCATCCTTGCCCTTGTCTCACATCCTGCTTAACTGTGCACTCATTGTGCCTTGAAATTCACCCTTTTGCTGTCAAGAACACAATATCCTTCTATATTACTTGGCTGTACCCACTTGGAAATCCCCAAGAGCTGCAGAACAGCAGTTCTCGCCCCTCCAGCCTCCTCTGCCCCTACAGCAGGGCAATAAAACATGTTCAACTAACACAGCAATTATCTTAGCATTGATAAACTACTTGATCATTCACTTAACCTTCTGGCAAAAAAAAAAACACCAAAAAAATCCACAGAGTTGTGCTGGGCCCAATTAGCTCCTAAATGTGAACTAGGCTGGAGAGGAGTCTGCTAAAAATAAGGTTCAAGAGCATTTTCCCCAAGCAGAAGCAGGAGACAGATTTAGCACAGAAAGCAGCACTGAAGCAGGAACACGACCTAATACTACATCTCTCGGTGAGCTTTTACCACTAGATGGTGCTTTCCAAGAGAACCAAACAGCAATGGTCAGAACCGGCAAGCTCAACACGCCAAAATGGAAAGAAAAAAGCAGAACAAATCCAAGTAGCATCATATCCTTACACTGTTCAATTTGCAATTTAGGCCACGTTGGGTTCTCCCACAGACAGGGAGCCTTAACACACCCTGTCATCACAACAGGGACACGACACAGTGACGTAGTGGGAAGTATTCCTAGCCCTTAATTGCTCCCAGCAAACGATACTGGGGCATGGAGAGAGGAAAATAGACTAGAGCAGCCTCTGGGCAAGCAGATGTCATTTTGAGAACAGATAAATTACACTGCAAGTGACCTAAAGGCATCTCTGTTGCCACCTGTCATAGTCCCTCCAAGTGCAATACTGGATCACTGGGCTGGGAAAAAAGGAAAAAGTTGGTGTTTGTCCTTGTGAACAGGCATGAATTTAGAGAGCTTTGCTGTCATTTCCATCATCTAGAACTGGGTAAAGCAAACAGCACGAAAAGCTTGGCAACTGCCTTGTGAATGATGTTGCAGGATGTTTCCAAACACACAAAATTGCTGTACAGACACACAACTCATCTGGCTGGAAGCTCCAAGATGTGTTGTTTTGCCTCATGCTCTAATCAGGTAATGAATAGAAGAGGGCACAGAACAAATATATACATTTTAATTCCAGTCTTTGCACTGTTTTATTGTTTGTTTAAGCCTGCCCAACTGAGACTCCTTGCACTATACGCCCCTGGTTGCATTCCTTTGGAAACAAAGGCTTATTTCAGGGAAGTACCTCTCACAAAGAGGTATTGATGAACCAGAAATCAGAGTCTGGACAAATGACCATTTTTCTGTAAACACAGCTCTATTGTTGCAGCTTTTCTCCTAGCAGGGAATAAATATTTCATTATTCAAAGCAGAGGCTGAAAAAGCAAATGACTCCCCCTTTCTACCAATAATCTTCCCCTCTCCAGTCTAGAAAAACCCAACTCTACAGTTTTCGTGATCTTTACCTTGCAGTATTTCTATTAATTTTTTCAGTCTTGTCCACAAATACATTACAGTGGAGTTCAAAAGGCAAATCCTAACCCTCTAAAGACATGTACAGTGATATCTGTGATGATTTGATCACCACACAGTACCTCCAGCTGGCAGGCGCATCACCTACAATTAACTCTCAGTCCCACTGTCACCAACACCTTCCTCGTCACTAATCCTGTCTCTTTTGTTTCACTGTCTCCTCTGCTGTCAGTTCCCTCCCAAGGAATTGTTCTCAGCTGTTTCACTGACACAAAACCAAAGGGAGGAACAAATTCTGTCTGCCCTCCAGCCCTGGCAGATTTCAAGATCTGATCTGACTCAGGAACATGAGTTTCAGCTCAGCCTCCAATCATTGTGCTTCTGACAATCAGTGTTTCTGTTGCACATAATCCCCACTGCACCCAGATTTGAGGCACACCCAGATGTGAGTACATGCCAAGGGATATTTGCATGGTGTCACCCAAAATCCACACTCTAGCCAAGGCAAGGAGAACAGGGGAGTAGCCTCTCCCGTGTCCTCATGCCAAGAGCACGCTGAGGGGAGATCTGATTGCTGTCTCCAGCCATGCATTGGGATTGCATAAAGGAAGAGCAAAGATCCTTCAGAAAGTGATAGTATGAAAGGCAATGGATGCAAAGACCAAGACCAGAAGAGCTGATTACATACTTAAAAAAAGAAAAACAAACATTACCACCTCATGGCTGTGGAATCTCCATGCTCAGCAATGTTCCAAACTCAAGTGGTCAGGTCCTAAGCACCCAAAAGCAATGGGTGGTTCTGGGCAGGGGTGGGATTAGACCTCCAGACACATATTCCCATCTTAATTATTGCAAGAGTCCTGTATTCAAGGACCTGTGACTGGCTGTAGCTATTCCAGATATACTGAATCCTCACAACTGTGATCCAAAACTTCTACAGGGGCAACATGAAGCAGCAGACCCCTCTGCAGCAGAATGAAGTTGCATTCAGGCTACCAAATATCCAAAGAGGTATTGACAGTACTGGAATAGTTTCTGGTACACTTCTCTCACAGCACACAAACCCAAAAACCTCAGCCAATAACCAGTTACCAAGTCTCAGTTCATAATCATAGAATTGATTGGGATGGAAAAGACCTACAAGATCATCAAGTCCAACCCCAGTCCATTTAAACAAAAAAAAACCTCAAAAAATCCAACTACAACAACTCTCAGCACAGAAAAAGGAAAAACTACATCAACTTCCAATTGGCCAAGCTTTGCTATGCCCTACCAACCAAAGAATCAACCTCCCAAAATTGCTGGCAAAACTATTTTGCAGGAAGAGAAATTAGCCATTAAACAACAGGTTTTTCTTTCCTAAACATAAACTTGTGATTGGCTGGAGTTCGGTCATTACTCTTAGAATAACAGGGACAAATCCAAATGTAAGGGGTCACTGCTCCCAATATTTTGATGCTCTCATATTTAACACAGTCTGTATATGAAACTAAGATAACCCAACTCCTTAAGCAAAACAATCTATTATTCAAGGTTCCCAAGAGGGCTTTACTATCCATGCACTCACTGAGAGACACTTAACGGCTTCAGTGAAATGACTGAAGGTTTGGTAAAGCACAAAGTCCCCCAGAGGATCATTCACGTGATGAGGCAAACACAGGAAATGAATCATGACATGATAACATCAACCCAGGACTGCAGAGATGGAGGAGTTCTGTACTGAGAAACAGCACCTGCTCCCTCCTGCATCACCAGGTAGGGCCCACATGCCTGTCTGCAATTATGCTATTCCTAGCCAGGTTTGGTTCTCCTAGATCACAGGCACAGGTGGGATTACGTGGATAACCACAGGTACAAGATACCAGCTAATTAATTCCATATCCAGACAACTCTATTTGGAAAGGTATTAATGAAAAGACAATGCAAGGGAAATAAACAGAAGATTAATACAAGCAAACTTGCCCTTTCAAGACAAAAAAAGAAGGAAGAAAACACCCCAGAAAAATACAAGTGGATGAAATGCTTATTTGAAAAAGAGATAAAACACTTGCAATAATACAGAGTGTTGGTTATTGCCTGCAGCTCTTTAAAAACAGATTTCCTACAGTTAGTTTTAATGGAATATCAGCATCATGATTCATACATTCTATTGGCTTCCTAGTCTTTTCCTTACTCTATTTAAGACTCATTTTCAGCATTCTTTACAATTATGCTGTTCCAATTTGCTTAATGCATCGAGCAATTCTGGTCTAAGTTCAAGGGGGAGTCCATGGGAAACTCATTAAAACTTGTCTATGTTAATTCATTTGATATTTGACTTGAAAGGAGGAAGTTTGTCATCAGGGGTGTGTGACACAGGACACCAACAGACTTCTAATATGTTTAGTAGATAGTTAAAAACTTGAATTATGTTCATCACTTGCCAGAGCTCTAACTTGTTCAGGCTGTTGCTGTCTCCCATTTGGACAGAATTTGAAACAGATTCTTGGAAGTTTCTTTCCCATCCTTCTCTTGATCTTTAGCTCATGCTCTAAATAGAAGAGAAGGCCACACTGAAAAAACACCTGCCCTAAGTGATTCCTTCTATATATACAGGCCACCAAACTTCCTGTTGCCTTAAGCCCAGGGACAACATGAAATAGTTGAAAGAAAACAGGGAAAAATTGTAAATTTTCAGAAATATTACCAGATACACTCCTAAAAACAGATAAACCAATAGAGACTTAGTATTTGAATAATTACATGCTGTATTTGTAAAAAACTGCAAAGCCACTTGTACAGAAGGGACAAGGTAAAACCAGACAGCAGGTATGCCAAAAAGGGTAGCTATAAAAATAAGACAGCCTTGTACAAGGCTGTGGCCTCAAACAGATTTTGATGATGGAATTGGAGAGTATGGATGTATTTTCTACATCCAGGAGGAAGAAATTGCACCCACTTGAACAAAAAGCTTGGGTGGCATTCAGAAGAGAGCTTGATATAATGCTGTTATTACCAGGGCTGCTTAAAATCAAGGAGAAATAGTTCATAAGACAGCCAGGAATGCCCAAAGATGAAATAGGGATAAGGAAATTCTTGTGAATACACCCATCACAAACAGAACAACTCCCTGAAAAGACTACTTGTCCAGCTGAAGCACAAAGATGTGCCCCAGTATTTAAAGGAGTGCAAGGTGGTGATTTCAGCATGACCTTCTAAGATATCATAATGCTGGGAAAATAAAATACAGACATTCATGTGAGGAGCTCATTGGGAAGGCCTGGCATGAGGATGTGGTGGTGGCTCCTCAGACACTGGGAGACAACTCTTTGGCACGTGGTAGGTACACAGGGTGACTCTGGCACACTTCCCATCACACCCAGCACAGGAGTGATAACAAGATGAGCCAGCATTGCCAGGGAAGGCCCACAGCTGTGGCAGGGAGTTCAGGACTGGGAGTTACCAACCTCCCAAGCACTGAGGAGTTGGTGAGATCTGCTTGTAAGAATTGAAACACCACGTTCCCTCCACGCTCCGTGGACTCACATCAGTGGCCACGCTTCATTTCCTCAGCAGTTTTGATTAATCATCCTGTTGGGTTACTTGATTTGATGTCAGTTGGTAGAAGCCACTGTCCCCAATCCCTCCCAGCTTTGCATACAAATAAACTGACATGGAATAGTCACCTGGCACTGGAGCCTGAAGTCAGTATCTTTGCCCTGTAGCCCTGGCAATCATCCCAAACACAAGGCTGGAGAGCCCTGTTCTAGTTCTTTACTCTCTCCTTTCTTATCAAGCTGTAATTAAGTCAAGATGGAAAGGGCTCTCCTCAGTTGGGGCTATTATCCTACTACTCAAGAGCTCAGTCCTACTATGTCTTTCAGAGACTTAACAAGCTTTTCTTAAAACCAAAGTAGTTTTATAACAAATGCAAAAGGTCACAGGCTCAGCCAGTCATTAGTTGACCAGTTGGAGCCCAGCACCATCTGAGCAGACAGGAGATACGCTCTGACATCTAAATGAAGGGTGTCAGCTCTCCTCTACAGACCCCACTGTTCAGCACATGTTTTCAGACCACTGCTTAGTGTCATCTTGGACTGCAAAGACTTGAAACTACTGAGCTCAGTGTGGCCTAGTCATGTTATCTCTGGCAAGAGGAGGTAAAAAGAGAAGGAAAAAAGAAGTAGCCACCTGCATGATATTCCATGGAAAGATTTATAACTCTCTGATTCATCAAGCTTTAGCCACTTGACAATCAAGGCTATGAACAGTCACAAACCATTCATAAAACAGAAAACTGAGCACACACCCCCATACCATGCTCGTCAGTTGGGCCAGTGTCCAACAACCAGCTAGATACCAGTTCATTTCCCATTTCTTTGAGGCCCTGCTGAGGTGCTCCATTCCTCACTCCTGCTGCTCAGGTGAAGCAAAGACAACAAACAGTATCAACAGTTTTTCCTCTTTGATGTTTTTTTAGTAGGTGTGGTAAGACCTCTCACTAATAAGAAACATTGCAAGAACTAAAAGCAATAAAACACTGTTGGAACAACATATTTGTTTGTTTCATTGCCCTTTCTTTCCTTTCAGTTGAACAGCAAAGCATTTCAGTAAAGTTTCCAAGCATTATAAATTGTCTTATTTATGGTCATACACAACTAACTTTCTGCTTACACAGGAAAAAAACACAAACCACAGCTCAGCATCGTGAGTGATTTCAGTTCTAACCATCACTACAAAAACCAGCAGCACTTCATAAAGTGCAAAAACAAAGTAGAATCAGGAATCCTGCTGGATTGGTTCACTCCCTCTGCCATGAGGCTCTGAACTTAGTACAGTACATAGTTAATGTCAGGGAGGTCTGAGAAAACCACCTGACAAGAACTAGGTGTGAAACTAGTACTAAATTTTGTCATTTCATGGTTTTTCTTTCTAAAATAAGACTTATATTAGTACCATTGTGTAACTGCATCTTCCTGACTAACAAACTCGTTACAATAAGCAGGCTCCAACACTTCACAGACTTAGTTAGATGTTTAACAACAAGCAGGCACTTAAAACTCCAGTGGAATGAAAGAAATGGCTTGTCAGTTGTCAGCTCTCAAAGAGTCAAGGAAAACATTCTAACTGAAAAAAACCCCACATGGATAGATAAAAATAATAATAATAGATAAAACCCTGTACATGCCTTTTCACCCGCACAGTTTTTTTAATAAAGTCCATAACTTGTTTTAAATTGAATAGAAAACAAACAATTTCTGTCAAAAGGTGAACACCAACATCCCTCTCCTTATTTCTACACTTCTTTTTCTCAGCTGTAATGCAGAAGATGTTACCACACTACCCAAGAAGGAACTGAGAATGCAAGGTCAGAAGAGAACACAGAAACAATACAAGGAGTTGCACAAGTTTTGAACCAACTCCAGTGAATCACAGTTAAACAAAATAAAAAAAAAACAAAGGAATGAAAAGACATCACAATAGGTAACACAAACAAAACTCTACTCAATCAACAAATACCTACACCACACCTATGCCTTCTTGTGTTTCACCCTAACACCAATACTACCATAAGGCTTACAAAAGCTTAGACAAACACAGCTGAAGTCTCCAGAGCCAAGTTCCATGAACACAAATTAACCTCCACTTATTAGCAGAAAAAAACACAAGAAAACACTCATAGCTTTCCAATTACATTTCCAATTCTCATACACAAAATTTTGCTTAGACTCAAATAAAAATAACAAAAGCACTTAATAAGTTTCTCTGCTCTAGTTTAAGAATTTTCAGCACAACAAATACCACATAAATGACTAAATTCTTCTAAGCCATTATTCAGTTTTCAACACCAAGAAAACACCCCTCAAAGACAACGCAGTCACTTTATACAAGAAAATCCCATATTACTCACCAAGAATGCTCAGTCCTGCACTTGCACACTCCCAGAGGCAAAGCTTGCTCGCACAGGTAATCCACGGAGCTCCTGCTCCCAGAACAACGCACTCCTGTGGGGCCCTGTTCCCCCAGCCAGCCTTTTAAGCCCCCCGGGGTAATCAAGGAAATCGAGGTCAGCTGCTTTCCATGAGGAGCTGCCTTTCATCTCGTTAATGAGTTTCGACACTTGCTGCAGTGACTGTCACCTGCTCTTGGGTTGCACTGACCAGCAGCTGTCCTGCTGTCATCTCTACCCACTTGGTGCTTTCCCAGATTCTGATCAAATCTTCCCCCAGCTTTGCTCTTTCCATACAGAACAGCTCCAGCTTCTTTAGACTCCCCTCCTAAGGGAGCTGCTCAATGCCCTTAAACACTTTAAGTGCTAGTCCTTGTACCTCCTCCAACCACAGAATGTGAAGTGAGATTACACTCAGCAATAGGACAAGGGGGCACGAGGGGCTCAAGCTCTGCCAGGGGAAATTGAAGTTGGAGAGCAGAAAAAAATTCTTT
>JAWWEV010000134.1:2508272-2520492 GCA_035583235.1 Hafferia zeledoni
CAAGGCCTGAGCACTCTCTCTGCAAAGAATTTTTTCCTGCTCTCCAACTTCAATTTCCCCTGGCAGAGCTTGAGCCCCTCGTGCCCCCTTGTCCTATTGCTGAGTGCCTGGGACATGCTGTCATCAGTTTTGGTGAAGAAGCCACCCTAGGGCTCAAAAATGAATCCTGCTGATGAAATCCTAAATTTTCATCCCTCTTTGCCTTTACCCTCACTTTAAGTCCCTTTTCCACTCTTATCTGGGAACACAGACTTTAATTACAGATTTTCTCACTTGTGTGGTTTGTTCTGTGAGAAATTGGAGGAACAGAAATCTGAGTCAAAATCAGTAACAGGCTTTCTCAGCTCTAAAAAGATCTTGAGTGGTGCTGTCAACTTGCTGGAAAAACCCAAAAATTGTTTAGTCAGCTCTGGTTCACATGGAGCACCACAGATGAATTTGGAGGAGTTGATGAGAACCATTTCCCCCCAAATAATCAGTGTGTTCCAACTCCTGCCTGCTGCTGTGCTGTCAGTGGTATTAACAGGCTGTTTAGTGGTGTGTTCCCTGCCATCTCCTAAGGAATGTCCTCACTGCTGTGTGTAATTGAAGTACCAAACCCCACTAATGAGCAGAAAAATGAGAATTCTTCGTAGGGTGGCACAGAATTTGTGGTAGTTTAGTCAAGATTGCATCAGTTTTGGTTTGGGGTAGAGCCAGTGTTTCCTTTGCTTGGCTTCCAGTTAATTATTGCTCCCAATTGATTTTGCTGCTTTTCTTTTGTCCTTTCATTGTTTTCTCTGGAATATTTCTCTGTAGGAGTATCCACTTATTGTGCTAATTAAATCAATTTTAACAGATTGTTCCTCAGGATAGTTTTTTTGAATGCAAACCCAACAATTCCAGTTGAAGCCTTCTATTAAATGGGATTTTTTTACTAGTCTTTCCTTAAAGCTTTTTCACTGTTTTTGATTTGTTAACCTGCAATCTGATTTGCTGAATGAGTTTTTGGATAAGGGAACCCACCTGCTCTTACTTTCCATCATGATTTATAGAATGGGAAGATGTCTGGGACAAGGTGCAATCACTCCACCCCAGTGGCAATTTGAGATGCATAATTAAATATCTTAATATTATCAAGCAAAGATGATGTGGAGTTTTTTGGGTTCATTTTTGTTCATCAAATCATCAGCCTGTGATGGACACAGGTGGATTTACACAGGGCATTTCTAGGAATGAGGGAGGTTTTCAGTCTTGCATCATGATGTTAAATCAAGGAAGTCTTGGTAAGTCTTTGTAGCTGGTTTAGTTGCTTTTCTGTAGCTTAGTGTAAACAATGCAGGCTCTTCTCAACATACAGAATGTACAAGCCAGTTTTAAGTAGAACTTGCTTAATTGGGGATGTGCAGGTGATTATTGCTTAAGTAACTGTTCTAGTGCTCTCCAATGAACAGAATGTTTAAGTTGGTTGATGGAGCTGTCACAAACCAGCTCTAACCTGTAGTGGTCACTTTGGAGGTTTTGATAACTCAGCTTCCATTTGATTTTTACTGGTTCAGGTTTTCAGGGAACAAACCAAGGAATTTGGGCAACAACACGAAGCTCATCGAGTGGTTACCACAAAACGACCTCCTTGGTGAGTACTTTGATGCTGCTCCTTCTCCCTTGGTTTCAGGTGGCTCTTCTGGAAACATTCTGCTGTCTTAGCAGGTACTGTAAAGCCAGGATCTCACTCCTGTCCTGGAAATCACAGAGCAGGAACACAGAATTTGCATTTCCAGGTGGCAGCAGAGCCCTTTGTGGATATGAGAGGCCACAGGATGTTTGTGTCTGTCTCTGGGATACCTGGATGTGTGTGTGTTGCCAGCACAGCCCCAGTGGGTGCTGCTGAGTGCGGTCAGTGTGTGTGCTGTGTCAGCTGGAGTGTTCACCCCAACAGTCATTAGGCAAATGACTTGTGAACAGGTAGATTTGTTGTGGATACGGAATCGCTCCGGGGCAGTGGGACTTTTCCATTACATAAGGCTGGTACTGGGATTGTCAGCTCCTGCCAGCCTGGAGTGAGGCATGTGAGGCTTCAGGGAGAGCATAACAGCAGCTGTCCTGTGATGAAATATCTTCTGTTTCATCCTAAAATGTGCCCTGCCTTGCTCATTTGTACTGCTAAACCTGCTGCAGTCACCACCTGCAGCTACTCTGGAGTAAGGAGTGCATATTAATTACTCCATTAATCATTTTACATGACTCATACACCTGAGAGTTTGCTTTGGCTCTTCCCTCTCTTAGTGTATAAGGAAGTAATTTAATGCATGAGGAATTTCAGCAGAGTGGTCTTGGGGAAAACCTGAGAACAAGTTGTATTCATTTTCACCTGCCTGAGTTTCAGCCATGGAAACACTGCCAGATCTGTTGTACCCAGGTGCTTCAACAACTTCACATTTAGGAGATATAAAGGTGGTTTTTCACCTTCATGCCTCTTCTGTTTCCAGGTCACTCCAACATCAAAGCTTTCCTCAGCCACGGGGGCTTGAACAGCATTTTTGAGACCATGTACCACGGGGTGCCAGTGGTGGGGATCCCCCTGTTTGGGGACCACTACGACACCATGACTCGTGTGCAGGCCAAGGGCATGGGCATCCTGCTCAACTGGAAGACCATGACTGAGACTGCGTTGTATGAAGCCCTGGTGAAAGTCATTAATGACCCCAGGTATGGTGTGAGGGGATGTTCCTGGGTTACCTGCCTGTCCAAACCCTTGTGCAGTGGAATGAACTGCGTGGTGGGGGTTGTGTGTGCAGCACGGGCAGGTCTGTGGCTGTGGGTCCTGAGCCCCAGGATTACCCATGGCTGGGGTTGCTGTGCAGTGCTGGGCTCGTTGCTCAGGACCAAAACTCAGTTGTCTCACTTGCTCTGGTGGCAGTGCCATGTGGAGGGCAGAGAGGTTATGGAAACAAACCTGTCCTGACTTATTCCACATTACAGACCAAGGTCTCTTTGTGTCTCTCTGGGTTATTCCTTATTACCAGTCTGGCTGTTGTGCTGCCTCAAAGGCCTGAAGCAAGATACACACATGGGATTTGGGTTGCAGTTTGAATAGGCAGATGTTCACAAAGAATGACTCTTAAGTCCCAGTATTCGATTTTAAAAACCCCTAAAAATATCTTCCTGTTCTAATTAATACCACCTGTCTTCAGGAATATCATTTGTTTGCAATGACAATATTTTTAAGAACTTTTTATGAATATTAGGATTCCAGTCTGCTTTTTTGGGTTACTCAGGGGAATAAGCACAAGCCTGTGAGCTGAGTTTCAGAAGTCTAATTCCAGAAAATAAGTTTTCTCACTGTTATTTAAGTGTGAGGAGAGTCACTTCAGTAGTTTCTTCTGATTCTTCTGTTTTAAACACCCTTGATGGTGAGACCACCTGCAGATTAAAAGTAGTGAGGTGTCAGCTGGTGATATATTGAACTGGCTAACCCAAAATTCAGAATATGGTGGTGTTAAAAAAACAAAAAGCTGCTTGCTGTCATGGGAGCAGAGTCTTCAAGTGGTGCTGGCTCTGGGGCAGGAGAACCCTGTAGGGGTTGAGCAGCAGCGAGGGGGAATGTCGATAGAGAGACCTCGATAACATCAGTTGCATCACCGTTGCCTTGTGCAATCACCCTCAGTGCAAAGGCAGGTCCTGGGTGAATAACCTGCCGACCCCGCAGGGAGCAGAGGAGGAATTTGACACAATCAGCCACTGGGGTGAAAAGGAAAAGCTTTTCGGGTGAAACTCCGGACGGAGCGGAAATGTCGATTGCGAAACCGGAGCCGCGTTTCTCGTCGCGCTGCATTTCTGCAGTGCCTCAGTTGCACAAGAGCATAACGTGGGGCTTTTTGCTCTCTCCCCTCCCTGTTTGTCCCCTCTTCCCTGTGTCTCTGTCCCCCCCCCAGTTACCGCCAGCGGGCGCAGAGGCTGTCGGAGATCCACAAGGACCAGCCCGGCCACCCGGTGAACCGGACTGTGTACTGGATTAACTACATCCTGCGCCACAACGGAGCCCAACATCTCCGTGCCGCTGTTTACAGCATCTCCTCCTTTCAGTATTTCTTACTGGATATTGCCTTTGTCCTCCTAGTGGGTGCTGCCTTACTTTGCTATGTCTTGGCCAGGGTGACCAAGTTTGTCTGCAAGCAGAGCAAACACCTCTGGTCGAGCGACAAGCACAGTGCTGTCAATGGACACTACCAGAACGGGATCCCCAACGGCAAGTATAGAAGAAACGGCCACATTAAGCACGAAAAAAAGGTGAAATGAGCCAACAGCCCCGTGTAAAGTAGCCCTGAATCAGATCAGTAATCGAATTTTATCGCTGTAACTTAGTCTAACAACTACTTAAAAAAACCTCAATAAGCAGTTCTAACACTCCCCTTCAGTATGTAATATTATGTGATGAAATTCTACGGAACTAAGAGAAGTCTTTAAAAAAAAAAAAAGCAAGCACAACCTAAAATGGAAAATATTTTATTCTTAATACTGATGCAGAGAGGTTATTTTGGCACTGAAGTTTTTAGAAGCCTTAATTCTATGAAGTTCTATGAAATGACCGTATTTATGAATTTTGAGTTTTTAAAAGCTCAATGTGTGTGTCCCAAATGAGAAGAGGTTTCTTTTTATTTGCAGGGGTATTCTCCTTTTATTTTTTTATTTGAACGTGTCCATCCTATTAGCTGAGAGAACTCCAGTGCTAGTTCTGTGTTTCCTTTGTTGAAGGTCCAACATGTTGTGTAAGAACGCTTTTTAAAACAAAAAAAAATAATTTATCCCAGTCTTGATGCAAAAAATAAGTTGCAGGCTGAGAACACAGACCTTTTAAAAAAAGAAATCTTACTGAGCACTGAAGAAAAATGGCAAAAATGGGTACTTGTTTTACTGATAAGCTGCATGACTCTTCTGCTCACTACCAGTACTTTGGAGAAAAGGGTCTTGAGCAAGTCTACAGTAGGTCCTAATTTTAATTTAGACAAAATTTTATTTGTTGCCTTTCTCTGCATAATATGAACTTTATGCCACAAAAATATTAGGGGGTTTTGTTTCAGTTCAAAATAAGGCTGTGTGGGAAGTAGATTTGCATAATTAAGAAAAATAAATTGAACAACAACAACAACAAAAAAGACAACACTGAGAAAACGCAGCCCTGTGCTTGGTGCAGGAGGTTTTGTAATGGCCCAGAGCTGTGCAGAATCAAACCACTCCTTGGGGTCTGTTGAGAAAGGAAACAACCACCAGACAGCCAACACCCCACACCCCCCCAAGTTGAATGTCTTTCCTGTTAATTCTCATTAAGTTCTTTCAGAATCGCAATGTTGTAGATGTTCTTCTCTTTCTTCAATGGTTGTATCTGGAAAAAAACCAACAAAAAAACCAACACCAACCCAGGAAAACAATGACCTTCTATGAGTCTGGGCCACGCAATCCATGTTCCATGTAGTTGCCAATTGGAATGGTGGGTGTCCAGCTGTGCTGGGATAATTGGGATATGAAGCCTGGCCCCCCCCCCCACCTGGGGGTGGCCCCGTGTCCCCCCTGTCCCTGCAACAACCTCCTCCAATCACTGTGGCCCACATGGAGCCTGACCCAAGTTGGCAACTACGAGTTTCGTTTCTGTGTCATTCTGTTTACTTGGAATTTTGCACTACACACGTTGCTTTATTTATTTGTAGTTTGAGATCCCATTGCCTTGAAGGAAGGAGAAAGGGAAGGAGCCTGGTTTTTTTGGCCTGGTGGCGCTCACTAACACGGGAGGAGTTGGGAATGATGATGGGATGCTGAGCTCATCTTCATACACAGTGATGCAATATTTCCCTCGCCATCCCATCAGGAGCCTCGGTCCTATAGCAATAAATAACAGTGCAGATGTGTTTCTAATGCTCAGTACAGCTACTTGTACTGCTCTCTGAATACTTGAAGAAAATGGTGTTATAAATAAGCCTCTTCTTAGCTATACCTTTTTACAATCTCGCAGTTCGTGGCAACTAAAGGAGCACACAGAGGCGATGAGTGGTGGGATGGGGAGAAGACTTCGAGTGTATGAATGACTTGGTTTAAACATGGGGGGGGGAGGTTTTGGCATTAAAGAAGGTACAAAAGCACTGACCGGATGATTAAGCATAATTTAATCTCCACTGTGATAAAACTTAAGCAATAAACATGGATTTAATAGAGAAAATCGGTGGTTGGAAGTATGTTTTTGTTCAGTTGGATGGTGAGTATTTCACAGTACCTGCTGTGTGTGAATGCAAAACTGTGGGTGCTTTTTAGGATGCACGTGACTCTTTTTACTGTGTACTGTGGTGCATGATACATAATTGAAATCAAAAATTACTTACTTTTGAATGTAAACTCGTTTCCTGTAGGAGCTTTGAATCATTTGAGGTGCAAAATGCTCAACTATCTTTCTCTAAGGCTGTTGAAATTTAAAGTTTGGGCATCCATGGCCAAGTGGATTTTTTTTCTTTTTTCTCCCCATTTATGTTGTACTTATTTCTTCAAAATCAGAGTTAAAAGCTTTTTTCTCTGTGATGTTTGAGATGATGGATTTCTTGGGCAGTCTCTGCAGATACAAACACGCTGCAATTCTGTTCCAGGAAGAGGCAGCTGCTGCTTTAATTGTATTACCAAACTTCTGATGGGTCTGACCCACCTCATCTAAAGAAATGCCAGTTGTGTTTCAGCTTCATTGTGGAGTTCCAGTGTGAGCTGTGCTGTGATTTCACTTCCCTCTTTGCTGTAACCAGTGAGTACTCCTGTGTTTTAAGGCACAGAATGTAGCAGTGATGGGTGTTGGTGCCCAGCCAGTGTTGAAATCAGCCCGAGGGCTGAAGGAGTGTTAAAAGAAGTGTTGAAAATACATGTGTAACTCCAGACTGCACCACAGCAGTGAGTCTGAGGCTTTACTCACCTGAAAATTGAATATTTTCATTGAATGGAGAAGACAGTCTTGAAACTGGAGGCATCTTCCAGGACCATGTTCTGCTGCTCTTTGGTAAATACCACACCTGGGGCTTATTTGTGCTGATGGAAATTACACCTTTCAGTGGGCAAAACCAGATTTGTTTGGGGTGTGTGTGGGGGGGGGCTGGTGTGTTTTCACTCCTAAAAAAAACCCCAAACCAACCAAAACCCAATGCTACATCTTATTTCATTGTACAATAACCAAAATCACTGTCATGTATTCCTGTCTTGGTCTTCCTAGTTACTCTGCAATGGAACAAAAATTGGATTATATCTTAATGAATTAATGGCATGTCTGACTGTAAGAACTGAGGAATGAGTAAGAAAGCAAGAAATGGTGTAGACTGTGACTTGTTACAGATGAACACTGAAAATTTTGGCAGGCAAATCATCTCCTAAAACTAGCAGGTTACTTAGACTGTGAGATTATTGAGCTCAATACATAGGTACAGGCACTGGAGAAACTGTTCTTCTGGAAAAGAAATGGTTGGAACTGAGATTGGGAAACCACAGAGGGCTGGAGGTGAAAATGAGCTGTTCCTTTTGAAATCAGGAAGAATTCCTTGTCCCACTTGGCCTGACAGGGCTGTGCAGTGGAATAATGAACTTGAGAGGCACAAGCAACGCTTGGTGTTCGTCTGTGCTGGTTTTACAGGAGGATGCAGAGTTACATTGGGTGTTCAAAACCATCTGGGGCAAAGGAGGAGAAAGAGGAAGACAATGACTAAAGGGCTCACTGGAGATGAGCTGTGTTGGTATAAAGATGTTCAGCATCTTCTTGGTGTTATTTCTGTCTCTTATAGCGTGGATAAAAATGAAATTTTGCAAGTTTAGTGCAGAAGGATGCACCCAGTTCCTTGGGTGGCTTGAAAGGAAGAACATGTTCTCATTGCAAACATATTTTTATCATATATCTGCTGTTTAGTTTTAAGTAGTAATCTCAGATACAGGCTTAAAGTAAATTCCTCTCTTCAGCTCCTGTGGAATTTAGAGCAAGGATAAGTTTTCAGCACCAGGAGATGCCCACTGAGAAAACTGTCATAAAGACAGCAAATGTAGTAAGTAGAGTTCCCTAAGGAATTAACATTTGCCAGTATTTATGAAGTTTCTCTGTTGTGCTCTGCTTTTCCAACGTTAACTTTTCTGCCCTTCTTTTCTAGATGCTTCCTTATCTCCCTTTTTAGAGCAGCAGCCTTTCTTTCTGGAGCTTTGGTGTGTAAGTTTCTGAGGATACCAACTGTGGATTTGCCACTTTCCCAAAGCCCCCTTGGAATTTACCCACCCTCCTGATGCTCCTTTGTGGGGTGACTCTTCCTGGGGACACCAGAACCGTGCCAGGAGCTGTTCCAGCAGCTCCATCCCAAACTTAGAGAAGGTCTAGATCATTCCCATGTCCCAGATGTCCTGGTTGGCCTCTCTTGGCTTTCAGGTGGAGGTGGACTCGCCCCAGGGAACGTTTCCAAGCTGAGATTTAACTTTGGTCCTTTGATTTCACTACAGATAAGACCTTTCAACACTTGTGAGCTCACACATGAGCTTCCTGATGAAAGAAATGTTTATCTGGCCGTTCCTTTCTGTTGGTTTTGGCTCAGCACTTTGTGTCTGGTCTGGGAAAAGGTGCAGTGCTGGGTCTTGGGTGACACTGGAAAAAAACCATGACAAGAAGATGCATGAATTAAAATCTGCAAAACTTACTGGAAAAAATGTTTGGGTTTTTTTTAGATAAAATGATAGGAATTTGGAATGTGATTGATTGCAAAGGGAACAGGGTTTTTTCCTGGATCTCATTACTCAGGTGCAAGAGCTTTATCCATTCTTTGTGAAGGTTTCCTTGCCATGCACTGCAGCTCGTGCCTCCTCCTGTGTGCAGACACATCTCTGGGTGGAGCTGCACCAGATACCAAACCTGTGAGGAGATCCAGGAGAACAGTAACCCCCTGGGAATAAACCCCACTGTTTGTTCCTCTCTTGCAGAGGAGTCTTACAGAAGCAGATGGAGCAGTGGAGAAAGCAGGGGGTAAGGAGTGACACACAGTGAGGGGCAGGGACTGTGCACCTCATGGTTTTCCCAGAGAGGCAAATGACTTCACATCTGTGGGTGGCACCTGAAAGACTTACCAGCTCCCTCAATCTTTTTGTTTGGTGGTTTTTTGCATTTTTGTAGTGAATTATTTTATTTAGTGGGTGTTTCGAAGATGAGCATCTCAAGCCAAGAGTGGAAAACAATCCAGCCTCTGGGTGGATTCTGGTGGGATTTCTGTAGAAAATTAAGTGTGTGGGGATAAAAAAGGCTTTTAGTTAAGAAGGTTCGAGTAATGTTATGGGTAAAATAATCTTGTAGGTGCAATTGTCACTGATCATAAAAAAGCAACTTTCTTTAGGACATGTTATTCCTGGGCCTGTAACCAACCTGCCACTAGTTTCTTGGATCACTCCATAATCCTCAGGAAATACCCCATTTTTGGCTTACAGGGAGAAAATCAGTCTGTGCAGAGGAGACACCAAGGATCTCCTTCCTCCAGCACTGGTTGGGGAAGGGCCACCTTTGCCAGTCAGGAAACTTGTTTAGGTGGGGGCAGCCTGTGAAACTTCCTGTTCTGGAGGGTGTTCTGAAGGAGCTGCAGAGCTGGGACAGGAGGTGGCAGGGACAGCTGAGGCTCCCTGGGCCCCAGGAGTCCAAGGAAAGGCTGTGGGTCTTTGGGATGGAGCTGTGTGTCTCTCCTTAGGGCACAGACCCAAACACTCCACCAGGTGTGTTCTCATGGATGGCTCCTGGGCAGTCCTGCTTCCCTGGCTGTGGAGGGAAGGTTGGGAAAGCTGGACATGGTGGAAGCCAGGCCATGTCCCCCTGTGGTGAGGGCACAGCTTTGGTTTGTGGGTGGTGTGGGAGCACAGCCAGGCACTGTCCAGGTCAGGTTAGAAGGTAAGTGTTACCCCTCAGGCTGGAGGGATTTCAGTAATACATAATTCTGGCCACTCTTACGATTGATCTTCCAAGCCTTGAGCCCATAACCTCAAGTATAGTTGAAATGGGGAAGTTTGATTTTTCTGTTATCTCCATGGACTTTGTGAAATGAAGGCTGAGCTGTAGGTCCCTTTCCATGTCCATGCACAGCTTGGGAGCCAAGAGATGGTTCCTCCAGCCTCCTGTATCCACAGGGTTCTGAACTGCCCAGTGCAGAACAGTCAGTTCTCAGCTGGGAGGTCTGTGGGAACACCCTGTGCAGTCCCTGCCCGCTGCAGGGCCATGGGAAGCTGTGCCAGGTGCTGTGCCACAGATCATTATCCATTTCCAGGTACCAGTCGTGCAAAGCCAACCTGTACATTCCTTACTTCCATCTTTGGTGACATTCCATCGAGCTGAATGCCAATATTCCTGCACTGCTGGAGCATTGCTGTCTTTATTTGCATTTTTCTCCTCATGCTCGGCCTCAGTGTGAGAAACACTGAGACACAACCCGTTCCCAGAAAGACCTGTGCTTGGCAAGAGTTCACCTGCAGCTCCCCCGAGCGTGTCACTCAGGATGGTGTCCAGATGGCTCTGGGTATCTCCAGGGACGAGGCTCCCCAGCAGGGCTGGGTCCTGCCCGTGCTGCTCTTTGCTCTTGGCACTGCCGAACCCCTGCGTTTGTTGACACTGAAGGGATCGATTTCAGGAGGGAGAGGCCAATTCCCAGCTCGTTGTACAGCCGGCACACAAAGGCTGGGAGGAGCTGAGGTTACACGGCAACAGGAGGGGAAAAAAGGGCTTGGGGGAAGGTGTTTCAGCTCAGGAATTATGAGACAAAACACCTGGGTAGAAGTTGCTGGGAGAATATGGAAGATCCAAGGCTAAACTGGACACAGGGTTTGAGCGACCTGGCCTAGTGGAAGGTGTGTCTGTCCAGGGAATGATATGGAATCTTTCTGGTCTCTTCCCACCCCAACTTTTCAGTAATTCCATGTCATTCTATGGCCTAGGTTGGTGATTTTCTGATTTTGATCATGGACCTGAGCAGTTGTTTAAATGGGGTTACAGGAGGAAAAAGCTTCTTGGTTTCATCCTGCAGCTTGAGAAACTTGGAGTCAGCCTGGAAATTTTTTTCCACTTCACTTCTGGGCATTTCTGGGCTTGGAAATACTAATTTTCCAGCATCACCTTTGCTTCCCTGTAGCTGATTCAAAGGATGGCTTTCCTCAGAAATGATGCTGTTTTACCTTTAAAGGCCTAAACAAACCAAAACCTATTGCTTAGCCTAAGGTGATGTTTTTCCTTGAGATCCCAAAAGCCCAATTTATTATGGTATTACTTGAGATTTGCCTTAAGTTGTCTTTCTCATTAGAAATAGGATGAATATTTACTTCGAGGAGTGGAGGAGGAATAACAAATGTGTGCATCCCTATCTGTGAGAGTGTCCATACATCATGTCCTTGGTGCCAGCCTGGAGCTGCTTTTTCCAGGTCTGGAAGCACCATCATCGCTCGGAGGCTCTTCCTGCAGCAGCGGTGATTTCCTACTCACAGCCTGTTGGAGATCGGCTGCTTTTCCCCCCTTTATTTTTCTTTTTTCCTCCTTTTTTCCAGCCCTCTCCCGCCGCGCTCCATGGCCGGGGCTGCGCTGCCATCTGGTGGGAGCCGGGAAGGAGCATCCTGCTCCCTGGGAAAAGGGGCTTTTCTGCTGCCTCTCGGGGCCGTGTGAGCTTCAAAAAACCCCGTCAGCAAACAAATATCCGCCCAAAAAGAAGACAGCCAAAGTTGTTGGTGCCTCCCTGGGGAGGGCGTTTATTGGATGTTAAATTACCTGTATATTACTAATAGATAAATCAGCTGGGATTTGAGCCTTTCTGCTGTATCTTTTCCCTTGCCCCAATAATATCTATAATGAATCAAGTGTTATCTTTGTCCCGCAGGATCCCTGTGGTTTAGGAATGTGTTTTCCCACTGATTTGCCACATTGGCATCTCCAAGTTGTGCAAGTCTTTGAGCACAGAAGGCACAGGTCACAGCCACTGATATACCTGGAGTTGAAAGCTGGAGGAAGACAAGGATAATACTAATTTTCCCTTAGGAGATTGTGGAAGGACTTTTTTTTTTTACAGGGAATCTCCCTGGCGAGTACTAAGTGCTGGTTTTGTGCCTGGCTGTTTCCTGGGATGCTGCTGTGTCTCTGAGGCTGGTTTTGTGCCTGGCTGTTTCCTGGGATGCTGCTGTGTCTCTGAGGCTGTTTTTGTGCCTGACTATTTCCTGGGATGGTGCTGTCTCTGAG
>JAWWEV010000134.1:2520592-2531598 GCA_035583235.1 Hafferia zeledoni
GCTGGTTTTGTGCCTGACTATTTCCTGGGATGGTGCTGTCTCTGAGGCTGGTTTTGTGCCTGGCTGTTTCTTGGGATAGTGCTGTGTCTCTGAGGCTGGTTTTGTGCCTGGCTGTTTCCTGGGGTGGTGCTGTCTCTGAGGCTGTTTTTGTGCCTGGCTGTTTCTTGGGATGGTGCTGTGTCTCTGAGGCTGGTTTTGTGCCTGACTATTTCCTGGGATGGTGCTGTCTCTGAGGCTGGTTTTGTGCCTGGCTGTTTCTTGGGATGGTGCTGTGTCTCTGAGGCTGGTTTTGTGCCTGGCTGTTTCTTGGGGTGGTGCTGTGTCTCTGAGGCTGTTTTTGTGCCTGGCTGTTGCTTGGGATGGTGCTCTGTCTCCAGGGTATAAATGGGGTTTTCCCTGGGATGTAACCCGTTCCAGAGTAATCCCAGGAACAGAGGGAGAATCACAGCCGCCTTTCTGAAGCCTAAAAAGGGGTAATATCATCCCTGTTTCCATTCCATGGAGCTCCCTCTGTCCTGTCTGTACCCGAGCGGGGCTTGAGCGCTGCCCCAGGGGGTGGCTGGGGGCTGAATGCCACCAGCTCCAGCCCTGCGGGGAGTTGTCCCAGCCCTGCCCTGGCTTTTCCCCACAGTTGGCACGGCGGGAGCTGCCCGAGGTGACACCGAGCGCTGCCCGCGACTGGCGAGCACAAGGCCGCGATTATTCAGGGTCGCTGCTGCGGGTGCCCCGCGGCACAAAGGCGCGATTGAAGCGCACAGCCCCGGCTCGGGGATGGAATTGCAACCCCTGCCTTGTGCCCGGGACGGGGCCTTGTTCCCCTGCTCTGCAGTGGTGTCAGTTTTAGGGCCAAAGAGAAGGAAATCTGGATGTTAACGCAGCTGCAAAAGGAGTTGGTGATGGCAAAGGAAAGTGATGTCAAGTTACGGCCAGGATGTGCAAGTACCAATTTATTTTTGTTGGGGAAATCATGTCCATGTGTGCACACATAACCCCAGAACACCAGCTTTTCTCATCTCAGCCTTGACAAATTAGGCAGAGCTGATTTTGAGGTGTATGAGGTTATGTCTTACCCCTTAATTCTGTTGTGGCCTCCCTCTCAAAGGTGTGCATGGTTTTAAAACCCTTGGGTTTTTAATTGAGGAATTCCTCACCTTCCTGGGTGGGAAATTGTGGCCAGCTCAACCCAAGACAGAAATGAACACTTTTTCTCAGTATGTTCCCTTGCAAGATTAACACAAATTATATGGAATAAATTATATGCTAAGTACTGAATACTGAGGGACAGGTGGCAGCTCAAGACTTCAGGGTATTCCTTTCCTCTGTCCTGACTTGGGAAAGATGCAAATGCTTCCCAGAGTGGAAATCACTGAATATCACAAACAATGTGTTGTTCCTGATGAATTAACACACTACTCAAGGCGACTTTGAAGGTTGTTCTCAGCATCAGTGGCGTTGTTAAATTGCTTTTTTGTGACATCAGTGCTCAAACCAAATGAATTCTGCAATATTTTTACAAGGAAATTAAAAGGTGAGTGAATACATGAAAGGTTGAACAGGAATTCTGCTTGCTTGGACCATTGCTTGTTTAAGAAGTACCTGGGAATGATTCTCCTGAGATATTGGATGCATTTCAATGGACAAAGTGGAGGGAAGACACTCCAGATTTTCGAGCTTAAGCAGCACCTCAGGTCTTTCATCAGCTGAGTTCAGTCAGACCATCAGAGAAGGGAAGGGGTTTCATTCCAGCTTCTTCTTTCCATTGAATCCCTATATACTCCATATCAGTGCAGATGATTCCTAGGGTTCCCCTGAGACACCTTCTTCCTGATTTTCTTTGTAAATATGTGGGTTGGTTCTAGCAATGCTTTTTGCTTCAAGCTTCAGTCTGTGCTGTTTGACTGCTTATTTATAGGAAAAATTATTCCAGAGGAGATGAACACACATCCTTAGGACAGGCTGGAGCTCCAGGGACTGGATTGCTCTCATGAGAATATTCAGCCTGTTAGAAAAGCTGCATTGTGGCATTTAGGAGAGGATAAAAAAGCTAGAGAGATTCCCCCAACTCTCACCCTTCTGGAGTGGACTCAAATGTTTGAGGTGCAAGTGTGATCTGTGTGTGTTGCATCCCAGGTACAGAATGTTTGATACCTGCAGTGATGGGGGGGCTCTTTAGGACTTGTAATGCCTTTTGTGTTGTCTGTTGGTGTCTTACCATGCTCCAGGCTGGAAGCTGAATCTGTGAAAAGGGGTGTGAGGTGGTTGATGAGTACAAATTGCTGCACAGCGCAGGCATGTGAGCCTGGAGGGTGCAGGAGAGAGGCAGTTCTGCCTTGCAGACTGAGAAACTGGGCTGGGAAATTCAGCACAGGGGTTTGCAGCCCTGTCACTTCACCTTGCACTGCTTGGGGGTCTGCTGTGGGCACAGTGAATTGAGGAAGATGCCCAAAGAGGTAAGAAATTCCCTGTGACACAGACAAAAAAGTTACAGGAAGGAGGTTAAAGAGTGCAGGAGCTGGTGTGGCTGTGCAAAAGCCTCTGGGAAATCCAAATGACAGAGGAGGATGCCCAGGAGGAGCCCCACGTGTGGCTGGGGGGCACCTGAGCAGGTGAGAGGGAACAGAAAGCATCCTGGGCACTGTCCATTCCTGCCAGGGTCATGTGGAACCTTCTCACGTGCCTCAGACAAGCCAAACTTGCTTCCCCTGGGTAGGAAAATGTGTTTTTCATAGACTTGGAACTTTGGGTTAGCATTAGATTTATGTTTAGGTGAGGTGTGTAACAAACAGCAGTGCAGGGAGGCTGTGCTGGCCTTTCCTCTGAGCTGGGAAAATGCCTTTACTACACTCCTTGACTGCTTAAATAATTCCACTGAGAAAAATATTTTGTCCCAATTCCCAGAGTAGAATAGACTGTGCTCCTCAATTGCAGCAGCAATTCCAATCACTCTTCCCCCACGAAAGGCAGACTGGGGAAAACAGTTGATATGTAACTAAATCCAGCTTAAAGCAGAGATTTTGTGCTGCCTGTGAAAGGGGTGGCTGAGGGAATGGGAAAATTTCAGCCTGGAAGGTGGATTTGGTCATGGTGATTTTAGGGAGGAGAGGTCAAATATTGGGAAGAGCACGTCTTTATGGGGAATAATCACATGCCTGAGCTCAATCATTGGCAGTTCTTCTAGAATAACATCTAAATCCTTGTTTTTGTAGGGTCATGGAATCCTTGAATGGCCTGGATTGGAAGGGATCTTGAAGTTCAACTCCCATGGGCAGGGACACTTTGCACCAGCCCAGGGTGCTCCAAGCCCTGTCCCTGCTGGGATTGACTGGAGCAGGTGACATAGGATGGACACCTGGAGGGTGAGTTCAGTCAGTGCCTTTATTCACACAGAAATTGTGGCCAAAAACACAAGTGCAAGCAAGGCCAGGTCCCTTCCAACCCAAACCATTCTGTGGTTCCATCTCTGAAGAGAGACAACATCATCTGGTTTTGGTAGTGGCTGCACAAATGGAAAAAAAAGCAACTTTTTTACATCCCTAATCCATGGCCAAGTCACTGTGTCCACAACTAAATATTTACAGGAATTACCAGCTCACAAAGAATTCCAAACCACATAGTAACTGTAAAGCAAGATGCATAAATATTTTCAGAATTAATTGCTGTTGCTTTCCAGTGGAGCAGATGGGAACATTTCAGCTAAAATGGTCCTTCATTGCTTGCTAAATATATTGAGAACTTATTTCGTTGTTCAGTGGAAAATGCTTTGGTGGGATTTCTTCAGGTGTTTGGGGAATGACTGACTGAGCAGGTGCAGGGCCCTGACAGGGAGAAGAGGAGGGAAAAGAGAGGAAGCACAGGATTTCCTAAGGGCCTGTGCAGCCACATCACTTGCTGTGGCATTCCTGGAAGTGTCCAAGGCCAGGTTGGATGGGGCTCTGAGCCACCCAGATCCAGTGGAAATTGTCCCTGGAAGTGTCCAAGGCCAGGTTGGATGGGGCTCTGAGCCACCAGATCCAGTGGAAATTGTCCCTGGAAGTGTCCAAGGCCAGGTTGGATGGGGCTCTGAGCCACCAGATTCAGTGGAAATTGTCCCTGCCCATATCAGGGGGTGGGACTGGATGGGCTTTCAGGTCCCCTCCCACCCAAACCTGTCTGTGGTTCTGTGATCAACTCATTTAGAGCATTAATGTCCTTCAAAACAGCCACCAGTGTCTCTCCCAGGTGGCTCCAAAAGGCAGCCCTTGGGGACCAGCTGTTATTCCCCTTGTTTCCAAAGGGCTGTGTCCCTTCAGAGCATGGACTTGTGTCCCCTGGTCCCAAGTCTGTCTCCTCTAGAGCAGAACTTTCCCATGGCCACAGGAGAGGTCCTGTCTCTGGAGCTGATAGGTTTGGAATTGCCTCAGTGCAGTTTCCTCCCCAAAAGAAATCCAAGACTTAAGATACTGGAGGGATTCAAGCAAAGAATATTCCTTGTGCACCTGCATCTGCTACAGAACTCAGCATTCCACGCAGAAAAGGATTGCAGTGTGCAAAAATTATGTCTTTACCCTGTGACTGAGGGCTTGCAGTTCATTCCCATGTCCTCCTGGAGGGGCTGTTTGATCGGGAAAGTCAGGAAAAAAATAACCTCCATCCAATTAGAAGCCGAGCAGGAAGCGTTCCCGTGAGGGTCTTTGGGAATTCATAAAAGCTCAGCATAAAAAAGGATGAAATCATTTCAGGTTTTATTTTCTGCGGCTGGAACAGCACGAGATAAATCAGAGGAGAGACACAATGTCTGTGAAGTGTCTGGGTGCAGAGCTGCTCTCTGACACTCCCTGCCTTTGCACCTCCTCAGGAGTTTGGCTTTTTGTTCCAGCTGTGGATTGGCTGGATAATAATTCAGTTATGTCCAGACCTTTATAATTTTTCCCCTGCTGGAGTGTTGCTGTGGAACGTGGGTGGTGTTTTCCTGCTGGTGGATGATGTGGGGACAAAAGCAGCTCTGGGGTAACGTAAATGAGTGTGAAGAAACCCCCCAAACTAAGGGAGCTCAGTTAGACATTCAGATCTGTTTTTCAGGAGTGCTTTGGGAGGTGGCAGGATGTTGATGGGCAGTTGTTTTCCCAAGCTCTGGCAGAGGGTGTTGGGATCAGGGTGGAAAGCAGGAGCTGCAGGGCTGGGTCTGTTCCAGCTGTAAATCTCCCAGGGCTTGTCTTCAGCCTCTTGCTCTTGTAATTCAGCCACACTGTCAACACATTGCTTTCCCTTAATAAGGCTCTGAAATGGGTTTATTGTTTTGTTTCTGAGGGTGGAAGGTCTCAGACAGTGCTAAAAAATCAGGTCATGACATTTTTCTCAGAAGAAGACGCCAGACACTGTAGTTTTTTATGACAAAAATATATATAAAGGATGGTAGATCATTAATTAGAGGGGAAATAAAAGTGCAACCCCCAGCCCCCTTTTTATTTTATTTTTTTTTAATTCTCTCAAAGGATCATTTCATAATTATCTTTATGTTCCAGAAGAGCTCCTGATTCAGGCAGGGATTAAACCATCCACCCCAAATTTATGGGCAGGGATATCCCTCTGTCGAAATGCTCAGGTTGAAGGGAAAATATTCCCATGGTGGAAAGCCTTTCTCCCAGTGGAGTGTGCCCAACAGGAAGACCCAAAGGAACCTCAGGGCCTGAAGACAATCAGGGAGAGGTTCCTTCCCCAGCACCTCCTGTTTGCTCTGTTGCCACAGCCAAGGATTAATAGTGGCAGAAACAGAGGAAAGGAGGAACAGTCCGAGTTCTTCGCTGACTTACTGGGTTACACCCATTGTGTGGTTTGACAGAGCCCCTCCTTTTATCTCGCCAGCCCTCGGGATCCGAGGGGTAATAAAGCTCTGCTGACAGGTGCCACAAAGGTGACTTTGTTCTCAGAGCCCCTCCGAGATCTCTGCTGGGTCACAGAGCAAACAAAAACCCAAGGAAGTTCTCGCTGGGCGAGCGTAGGGAGGAGGAGGAGTGTTGCAAATGCTCGTTTTGGTTTCGGCCAAGGCTGGGGAGGACAAAGGAGGTGATTTAATGGCACAATGGGGTGACGGCAGCTCCTGAAGGATGACTCAGCCTGTTGGACCAGCCCTGCTGAAAGCCCTTGGATTGATGAGGGGTTTTGGATTGATAATGGATTGATGGGCAAAACCTTTTCCCAGGGTGAGTCAGGAGCAGTCACGGCGCTGTCCGATCTCACCCTGGTGCTGATGGGAAAAGGCAGTGCCATGTCCCGGTAAAAAATGGGATTTTGTGGGTATTTTTGGGTGTGAGCAGGATGTCTGTGTGTGGTTTTTCCTCCCACCTTGCCCTTGAAAGGGCATCTGATGATTTAGGGCTCCCTGAGGATGGGGTGGGATTCAAATCCTCACACTGCTGGACTGCCCGTCCCTGCCTGTCAGGGGGTGAGTGAGGAGAGCAGAACGAGCTCACCACAGCCTGGCAGCAGCTGTTTAACACTCCCTCCACACCTATCCGGAGTCACTGGGTGGTTTATCACATGTTTTGACTTGGTACAAGGCATTTGATAATGAGATGAGCAGGCGGCCCCTACAAGAGCAAAGTCCCCTCCCTGCCAGCACGTAATTAATCCATAAAAATTACAGCCAGGGCCTCTCTTTGGCGCCTTGTAAGTGTTCCAGGCATTAGGATGTCGTAGGCTTGATGACAGCTTTGAGCTTAAGGATTGAAAAATAACTCTCTGCATTCAAGCGTTTAGTTCTGAGCTTTTAGAGGTGATAAACTCTGAGGGTGAGACTGTGTGTGGTGTCTGAAATGAGTCAGCAGGTAAGAACAGCTTGGATTTAACTTTTATTTATGCCTTAAGCATTGAATGACCATTTATTTGTCTCCTCGTGTTCTTGGAGAAGCAATTTGGAACAGACTCTTTTTTTTCTTTCCTTCTAAATTTATTCTTGATTCTGTTTTTCTGCCTCAGGTGATCCCACCCAAGGGCTGGGGCACTGCTCAAGATTCCTCTTTGCATTGCAGCTCCTATCCACAATAATTCTCTGCATTTCTTCCAGGATTTTTTCCCCCCAAGCTTTGCTGCTTTTATTTTATTTATTTTTTAAGGAGTAAATGGAGATATTTGTAGCCCTCAGGGTGTATTTTAAGATTCCTTAACTATCTCCAAGTTTCAAGATTTCGTGCCCTTCCTGCTGGTGGGATTTTTCCAAAGGGCATCCAAAAGATCTGTGTCCTCCAGCCCCACCCTGGAGAACTGACCTTGCTGCCAAGAGAACAACCTTTCAGCAGGAAACCCTTGGGCACGTTTCTTGTGCCCTTCAGGTTGGCTTTGCTGAGCTCATCCACACGCTCTGAGGCAGGAACAGACTGTTGCTATTAACAGATGTATAATTAGGATATCAATGATTAACAGATGCTGCAGGTTTGTCCCCAGTGTGGGGTGGCTGAGGAATGCCCAGGTCAGAAATTACAGCGAGGGAAATGAAGAAAATAAATTTAGTTTTGTCAGGGAATTAACAAAGGGCAAGGAGAGAGAGGGAAGGTGCAAGGGGGGACATTCTATAAGAAAATGGGAAAAAATGAGCTGTTTTCCATGGACACTGGAGAAAAGGTTTCTAGAATGTCTTTACACATTACGGGGAGTGATGTTTGTGTCAGGCTGGAGGGAAATGGTCCAGCCCTCCGTTGCCTTTGGCTGCTGCCAAATAAATGAGCGAAAGGTGGCACTGTGGGGCTTCTCACCCTGCGAGCCCTGCCAGGTCAGGCGGGGAGAACCCGGGTGTGGCTTTGGGGCTCTGCGTTTCTGCTGTACCTCCTGATTCCTCCCTTACCCTACTCGAAATGGAGATCAAATACTCAGTTCGTTATAAAAAATCAAAAGAAAAAAAGGAAGGAAATTAATTTGAACCTGAATACATTCAGTTAGGAGAGAAGACACAATTTTTTGCCACTGAGACTATTGAAGCTCTGAAATGTGGAGAGAAAAGTTGCAGCCCTTGTGCACCCCAAGATGAACACCTTGCTGGGGAGCAGAACCAAGAGAGAAGCCCAGGGGAGGGAGGGGAGGGCAAGTCCTCCTTTGAGGGCATTTTTTGCAAAAAATCAGGTAAAAAATTGTAAAATCAGGTCATGACATTTTCCTCCTAGTCTTGGCTAAATTCCTGCTGGGTTCTCCTTTCCAAGGGAAAGCCCAAAGGAGGGAAGAGGAGCTTTAATACCTGATTTTCCACAGCATCTCTCACACTCCAAACAAAGCTTGCAAGGAGGGAGAAATCTGTTCCATGTTCAGCCTGTAGTCTTTATTCCCAGAGCTCTGTCTTGCCCAAATATCCCATCTCTGGAAGCATCAGAGGGGCCCCCAGCCAGAGCCCTGTGCCTGTGACAGCAATAAAGGACAGGCACCCACTCACAACTCTTCCCCAATGGCTTTACAGCCACTTAATCAATATATCCCAGCAGACAAACTGCCCTTTATTTGCTGTTTATCCACCCCCCCAGGATCTTTGTGTGTAGTGCTGGTGCCAGCACGGGGAGGCAGGAGCTGGAGATCAACATCAAACCCCTCCTCAGGTGTATTGATCACTCAGGAAGGGACAGGGATACATATTTTGTGTTATCACTCCATCTCCAAGCCTGTTAAAAGGAAAGAAATGCCCTGTTTTACTTCTCTATTTCTCTCTTCTGAAAAGATGGGAAGGAAAAAAAGGTGGCAAGTGCTTGGGGAACTTTGGGGATTCTTTTTTATTTAGAGAGTGGGCAAATGTAATATATTTCTTTTTTGACCTTCTGTCCTCTTTCCCTGTCTTGGGAGGAGAGAAAACCAGGATGAAAAGAAAACAAGCTAAAAAAAGGGAGAGAAAGCCAGGAAAGGAAAGAAAGCAACCCTGAAAAGACAACTCCTGACATTCTTTCATTAATCTAATCAGCATTTGGCTTAGTGCTGAATTAATGAGAGGGTGAACTGAGCTACTTTTCCTTGGTATGGAGAGTGGGAGCTCCGTGGGCTTGGCAGAAGGCAAAGCCTTGGGATACCCTTCTGGTCTCCAGCCCTGATCCTTTGAAGGGTTATTATGGAGACACACCTGGGAGCAAAGATCTCAAAGCAATGTCCTCATTGGTGCTGCTGAGGTTTCCTTGCCTTGGTTTTGTTGGGGTTTTTTTAAGGAACAGTCTTCTGTTGTAACGTTGTTTTTTGTTATTTTTGCTTCTTTTGCCTTTTTCCCCAAGTGATTTACAAACCTCTCTGTCATCTTTTCATTCCTTCTGAAAAAGCTTTGGGGTTTTTTTGAAGAAGCTGCAGCTTAAAAATATAAAGTGCAAATACCCACTTGAAGGCTCCAACAAGTTCTGTGCCACTAAGAGCCTTTGATTCCTGCATTTAATTAGGTCTCATTGGATTAGGATAATCCTATTCCTGCTTGTTTCTCAAGCTCAGCTTTCCATACTTGTCTAGCACTTAATTCCAAGTGTCTCCTTTGCTGACACGTGGGGGAACTTTGGATCTGGAGGGCTCTTATTTTTAACCCCACATATTGTATTTATCCCCCCTCCCATCCTGCCCTTGCACACAGAAATCCTCATCACAAACCCAAAGAAGGGAAAGGTTACCTTGTGAATCTGCTGTTCAACATTTGCAGGGTGTTCAGAAATGCAAGGAAAGGAAAGGTTGAATCCTGTGCTCATTTCTAGCTAAATTTGGCTGAGCTGCAGTTCATGTCTTGGCACTGCTTTCCCCACCTCCCCTTTGGCTTTTAATAGCTCCTTGATGTTCCTAAAGATCTTTTCCAACCTTGATGTTTCTCTGACTTTATCACCAGTGGTGAGTTTGGTTCTTTACCCACCAACACGAGGGAGACAAAGCCAAGAACATCCACTTTGGGCACATTATCCATGATTCCCTTTGAGCTGGCAGCTGCTTTGAGGCACAGTTTTTGATTTTAAGGTCTGTGCTGTTCACCTGTAACTTTCAACTGAGAAAACTCCTTGCAATGTTCCAAAGACCTGCAGGTATTTTCAGCCCTCCTGGCCCCATTCCAGGTTGGCTCCATCCACCTCCACTCAGGGCACTGAACACTGCAAGGAAACCAGAAAATGGATGTACTTAAGGTTGGCCACCTATCAAAGTAGTTTATTGCCCATCTCCAAATTTTATAATGCCTTCCTTGTGTCTCACTGTTAAATGTCCAGGATTATTCTTCTTTAATGTGGGAAATAAAATCGTGTTTCATGTGCCAGTGTTAAACAGATCCTTGGGCAAGATGATATTTCCACTTCAGCACTCAATACTTTGGCAGTGTTTTATGGAAGAAGCACAGAGTGGGAAATGTTTCCTTCACTTCCCTCTGAGCTTAATCCTCCAGAAGGGGCAAAAATGAGGCATTTCCTCATCCTCCTTCTGCTACACCTGGATCTGTCCATGGCACTTTTCCTTTGGAAATGGGAAACTCCTTTTTGTCCCCTCTGGAGGATTAAGCTCAACACACTCCTAGAGCACACCTTAATTAATTAGGACATTTCAAAGGAATTAAAGCCTGTGTGGTGGAGGAAATGAAAGATGGTGCCTGCTTGGGAGATTGGCATTTCTCCTCTCAGGGAAGAAATTCCCTTGGGATTGAAGATTACAGGTGAATTAACAGATCTTGAGGATGAGAAGCAGCCCCAGGGAGGGTGGGTAGGTGATACCTCAGACACCAAACTTTCTCCTAAAACAAAAAGGTGCCTGCAAGGTGATTTTTTTCTCTTTTTAAATCAGATTGCTCATTAAATTTTAAACACTCCATGTCACAGAACAATTTTTCTTTGCTTCCTTGGTGTGGTTACCCAGAGGTGCTGCAGCTGCAGTGTCAGTAAATAACATTTTCTTTGCTGAGTTTATCCTGGGCAGATTTCATTGTCCCTGATGCCAGAAAGAGGAGTTTCCATGGCCTGCAGAATTCCTTCCTGGGGCTCCATAAATCAGTTTGTAACTGGGGTGTGGGTGTTTCCAGGACTGACAAAGGGCTCCCCTCTCCCCTCTCCCCG
>JAWWEV010000134.1:2683802-2764968 GCA_035583235.1 Hafferia zeledoni
GAGCGGCTCCTCCTCCGGGAGGGCCCGGCGGGAGCGCCGCGGCGGCTCCGCGCCCGCCCCGGGCCGGCGGCTGTGCCGGAGGAGCCTCCGCGGAGCAGACGGCGGGGCCGGGCCGGGCCGGGCCGTGCCAGAGGAGCCCCGGCGGAGCAGACGCCGGGGCCGTGCCGGGCTGTGCCGGCGGCTGTGCCGAAGGAGCCCCCGCGGAGCAGCGCCCGCAGGTACCAAGCGGGGCGGGCGGGGCCGGGCCCGGCGGGGCGAGGCCGCAGCGCGGCGGGGCGGAACGGGCGGGCCCCGGCAGAGCCGAGCCCGAGCCGGGGCGGTGCCGCGCTGTTCGTGGGCTGCGAGGCTGTGGCCGCGTTGTTCGTGGGCTGCGGGGCTGTGCCCTCCGCTCCCCGCGCTCGGCACGGCCCCTCAGCAGCCCTGCCGGGGCTTCTCCCTTTGCCGCCCCTCACGGAGCTGCTCTGCGCGATGCGGTTGCCCTCTGGTGTTTGTGGGAATGGGTGAGGCTCAGATGGGAAACAAAATTAGCGTGGTGCGGTAATTGTTGATAACTTGAGGCGTTTATCGCGGCTTGGACTCCCAGATCCCGACAGGAATTGGTGCGTGTCCCTGCTCGGTTCAGCTGTCACGGGCAACCTTCGGCAAAGGCAGAAAACTTATGTATTATTTAATTCACTACTTGATGTGCTGGATAATTCAGGTTTTGTTGTGGTGGGTTGGGGGTTTTTTCTTCTTGATAAAATGGAAAGTGGAAGAGGTGGGATTTCGCTGCGTGGCAGCCTCCCCGGTCGGGTCTGTGGAAAGCTTTGATGGTGCTGAACTCTGATTATTCACTCTACATTGACTCCTGCTTGGCCCCTGTGGGAGAAAAGAAGGCAAAGCAAAGGTGTGGGTATGGACCAGAGAATGTGCTGTACGTTTATCTTAAAAACCTTGAGGTAGACCTGTAGTCTTTAGAGAGTGGTGTTTATACAGGTGCTGAAAAATAATAGGGATTATCTCAGAAAAATTGTATGTGATGCCATATGCTTTATGATATTTCAGTTGAAAGTATTATATGAAGGTAAAATAGTAATTTGAAGACCAAACCCAACTTCTGTGTTCTCTGTTAAAATCTTCCGAGCCTTCTTTTAAACTGGTTTTAAATAGTGTATATTTAATCTTTGTAAATATCCTTTAATGACAGACTGTGAGGTGTGAATTCCTGTCCTGTGAGGGTCTCTGGTACTGCAGGAGCCGATGCAGCACGGAGCTGAGGAGATCAGAGGTGCAATAGAAACTGGGGAGTGCTTTCCCCCAGGACTTCAAAAAGCATTTCTATCCACCAGAATAAAGTAAAGAACGCCAGAATGGTTGTTCTGCCGAAGCCATTCCCTTTTTTTTTTGTTTGGCAGATATGAGATAATGTAAGCCCTTCAGTAGTCACACATTCCAGGGCTAGTCATGTGATACCAAAGGGTCCCAAAGACTTCCCTTGACAGTTCATGTCTCATATCACCATCTTTTCAAGTCGAAGATGTCTTTTTAGTATGCAGTCATGAGGTCTCATTCTCAGCCTGAATTTACTCGTCTGAGTTGTCACTGCTTGAAGACTGCAATCAGTACAATCATGTAAGTAGCAGTACTCAGTATTCAGAGCCTACTTTCATATCTTTGTAGTTGATTTAAAAATCTGAGCACTACTATCCCTCCCAGGTTTGGTTGTCTTCAAATGCACTTTGCTGCTTCCTACCTTGTCGTTTGTATCTCCAAAGATTTCCATTGTAGTAATACTAATATGACTCCAGAATACTTCATTTAAGGTCATATTTTATAGTGGCTGGCCAAAGCAGACCTGTATGTTCAGGGAATTTAAATAGCATTCTGATCAGTGGAGATGTAAATGTCTACATTAACATGCTGAATTATATGTCAATTTTTTTGTCTCGTCTTCATTTAAAACTTAGCCTTCATTTGATATATCAGCAGTATGGCACTAGCACTGTGGTAGTGGCCAGGTGGGTAAAGAGCAGAACCAGAATACAGTGATGGGGATTTTTAGAAGAGGAGACTTCTTGTGAGGCTGCTGTGCTGTTTACTGGATAAGTTGTAGTGCCAGAAAACAAAAATTGAAGACTTAGAATTTCATGTTCTTTGTGTGTATTTGCTGCTTCTCTTTAGTGGGCTAAGTCCGCAGCCAGTGTTATCTCATGAGAGTATTTCCATTAGGGTTATCATGCTGAAGGGTTTTATAGGAGGCAAGAATTTGGTCTTTTATGTTTGCCAGTGAAACAGCAAACTAAGGGAGGCTGCAAATAGCAGGAACTCTCCAGGTGCCTTATGATGTGCTTCAGCTCTTTTGAGCTCATCATGGTGTTTGTCCTCTCATCAGAGCTGCCTTGTCAGTGAATTTAAAAAAAAAAAACAACCAAAAATCCCCAAACTAACCCATAGCTGGTGATCTCTGTTCTAATGCATCTGTTTGGGGCAAGCTGCTGCAGACACCTGTAATTGTGACTGCCCAGCAGTACTCCTTGGGATAGTAAACCTTCTGCTTAATAAGGAAGGTGATGCTTCTTTCCTGTACCCAGAACTACTCCTGGGCTGCAGAGATCACTTCTGCAGTAGATGAGAAGGACGTTGAGCCTTGCTGTGTGTACTCAGAGTAAAATGCAAAGCTTGCTTCCATGACTCAGCTTTCTCTCAGCAAGATCAGCTCCTCCGTAGTGAGTCCTTAACTTCAAAACAAATTCTGAATATTCAGGTACACCAATTTTCACCTTAAAGGAAGCATTTTGATACCTTATACTTGGAACAGGTAGAGGGTTCTGCTCTGAATTTCTTGGTGGCGTGAAAATACAAAATAGGAGAACAAATGCAGATTCTTCTAAAGTAATAAGGTTCAAGATGAAGGAAAAATGAGGCAGATTTTATTTCTTCAGACCATGGGAAAAGGCCATACAAATTCTTTTATGGGCAAAACTTTTCCCAGGAGTACCTTTATGGAACATAGGATTCACTGAAACAATACTAACAAGCTTGAACTCTTGCAAAGAGTTTTTAGGCTCTTTGGTTATTTTTTTTCTTTGAGCTTTTTTCTTATACCTGGATTTTTTTTTATTGCTCTTTGAGTTATAATGGCTTCTTTCTTCTGTAAAATACTGTATTCCTTTGTTAAGAAAGTAGAACTCCCTAAGTACTGTCCTCTTCTGAAATGCTGCTGCTAACAGCTCATGCACTGTTGGTACCTTCTGAATTACACCTTTGGTCTGGTTTTACTGTTGGAAGTGACGGCAAACAGGGACTGTTTTCCCTGAAGCCATATCTGAAGGACTGATAGAGGCCACTGTGGTGGTCTCAGTAGGTCCCCCCATGTGCTGTGGGTGGTGCCCCTCGAAGATGTCTCTGGGTCTGTCAGGTTGGGTGCAGGATGAATTATTTTAGCATGTGCTGTAAGATGCATTAGAATATCCAGCAAGTCCTGTTGTTCCAGGTAAAATGCTGCTGTTCCTCGAGGAAGACAACTGGACCTTGTCAAGGCTTTGAAACTATTTTGGTATTATTAGATGGGTGTTTTCTTTGTGGTTTTTATTTTATTCTTTCTGTATTCTTTTGAACTCTTGCCATGCAGACCAGTCCTTAAGTAAGAGAAAACCACAAAAGCATCAGGCTGATAGAAGAGGGCATACATTGAAAGACTTGTCCCTGTTCTGTTCCGTTCCCCTTCCTTACTGTCTTCAGTGTGCTGAGGCTGGCTGTGTCCTGCTGCATCCCAGAGAATTAGCTCAGTTGGTTAAAACTTGGTTGTAATAATGCCAAGGTCATGGGTTCAATCCCCTGTGTGGGCCAGTGACTTAACAGTTGGACTGGATGATCCTTGTGGGTCACTTCCAACTCAGAATAGTCTGTGATTCTGTCTGTGAATTCCAGATTCCTCAGAGCCAAACCGCACATCTCTCTTGGTATTTCCAGTTGCTCCTCACAGCTGCACTCTGTAGCCTCAGGGGGCACCTGCAATTGGGAGCTAAGGATACAGTGACAGGGTTTTCTTGAAGGAAGTAGTGGTTCCTGGGCTGGCTCCAGACTTTCTTCTCCGTGGAATGGAATTAGGAACCATGTCCATGCTGCAAATGTTTCTTGGGTTGCAACCCTTCTGTGATAGCCAGTTCAAACAGCTCTGTCTAATCAGCCCTTCCTTGCTATGAGCTTAGGTCAGTGTCAATTCTCATTTTTTCTTTGTCTAGACCAGCCAGGCCTGTGGTTATTGAAGAGGAGTAGGAGAATGTTCAGCTTTTCTACACAAGGCAGTAAGTGTTAATTTTAGACACTAAAATTACGTATTTCTTGGCACTCAGGCAGCTGAATTGGAAATGCAAAATGAGGAGAACCCTTCGTGTGTGTAATGAAAAATCGTCTGTCTGGAAACATTCCTCTGGTTTTACTCATTCAGGATGGAGCTCCCTCTTTGTCACCTGACTTCTTACTTCTTAAGTATCTCTTTTCTGCTATCTCAAGTGATACTCTTTAAGTTAGTGTGGCAAGGATCAGACATCTCAGTACTTGAAAATGTTCTTTGGCTTCTTCTAAGGGTACTTTCATATTGTTGTTAAGTCTTTATATGTTCTTCACCTTGTTTTCACGTGAGTGCCTCTGGAAACTGAGGAGCTGGGATTGTGTTTTTGTTTAACGCTGGTTGGTGAGATCCTGTTCCTGCGTGCAGGGCAGGTCTCTGCCTGAAAGCAACGAGCACATCTTTGTGCAGCTGCAGGGAAGGCTCAGGGCTGGGTGTGAGTCCTCCCAGAACAGAAGGATTCGTATTAATCACAGAATCACAGACTATTCTGAGTTGGAGGGGACCCACAAGGATCATCGAGTCCAGCTCTTAAGTCAATGGCCCACACAGGGGATTGAACCCATGACCTTGGCATTATTACAGCCAGGTTTTAACCAACTATACAGGTGTCTGTGAGTTAGCAGGTGAAGAGAGTAGGATTTACCCATCCAGACAGCAGGATTATCGGGCGAGTTGCAGGTTTAAGTGGAATCTTAACTATGAATAAGACAGCTCACCTACGCTTGCTCTTTGTGCTTAATTGTGCAGTTTTGATGAACAGGATGCCTTGGAGTTTCTTTTTCCCCCTACCTCATTTTTCTCCTCATTTATTTTTCATTTATGCTCATGGTGGCTCTAGGAAGATCAGTCATTGGGATTTAATTAAATTTGTGACTGTTACATAGGTCCTGTTAAATACTTCATGTTTTTTAGCTTTTTTTAAAACCTGGAGTGCGAGACCAACTTGTTATGATGTAGGATAAAAAAATCCCAGGAATGGAAGGATTAAGCTATTGGGAAATGACCTTGTTAATGCCACACATGTAGTTTATCCTCATCCCATTTACAATGGGCATGGATGTGTTACTACACTGAAGTTACAGTGGCACGTTCTGTATCTTCATGCCATGAATATTTCTCAAAATCTGCTTGTAACCTTCCTTTTATAACTTATGTAATTATTTTATGCTTGCCACACTGTCCAGTTGTTTTACTCAGAACTTTTGACAGCACTTGTACTGCTGGCTTGAAAAATCACTGCTTTCCTCAAGTACAGTCTGGAATATAAGTGTATCTTAGGTGGTCTGATCTGCCTCTTAAATTAGCCTCTATTACTCTCTTCAAATTTAAGAGCTGGATTATTTTATGGCTTTTTTAATGCAAAGAAATGTGATATGCTTTTAAGAGTCTGAAAAACTGCACAGTCCAGTGAAATGCTGTTTGTTTTCTTTCAATGTTACAGGAAAAAGGTTATGTTTTAAAAATACTCCTGTAATGCATTTAATATAGAGTGTATCGGTATTTGTGTGTGCAACAGTTGAAATGTGTGTGCTTTGTTAAGATCTTCTTGGTTCTTGAAAAACTGATATAAGATAGAATTTGTTTAATCCTGTTCCCTCAGCTTGTTGGGGGCCGAAGCAAGAAAGTTATAAATTTTCTTCAGTGTTTGGGTTGTCAACAATTGCCTACTTGGAGCTAACTTTTTTTTGATAAAAAGAATTTCTGAAACAGAAAATTCTTTGCTGTCATGTCTTGCCTTTTCAGTGCCTTTTGGGGTGAGGAGCCTGTGAGAGTAGAGACCCTCAAATGCACGTGGCAGCTACTGAAAGCAGGAAGAAATAAGTAATAATATTGCAAAGTTTTGAGCTGTTGGTCATCCCCAAACCTCTGCCTGGCAACTAATTCTTTGCTCCCATTAATTCAAGCAGGATGATACTTCACAAATGCAATGCCCCAATTAAATCTCTGGTTTTCTTTTCTTCCAGACTGTATCTCCCATAAAGCTCTGTGGAAGATAGATGTGTGTGCTGCAATGGTGACATAAATATTTCAGAGGACTGGAACAAGTTGTTGAGAGTCTGTGTTTGTTTTTCATGCTGCTGTCGAGAGCTATCTCAGGCAAGTAAACACCATGAGTTTTATCCTGAAACTGCACAGACATTTTCAAAGAACAGTTATCTTGCTGGCCACTTTCTGTATGGTGAGCATAGTTATTTCTGCCTACTACTTGTATAATGGCTACAAGCAGGAAAATGAACTTCCAGAAATCTCCTCGGAAGTGGAATGTGGGGATCCTCAACTCTTGCCATACAAGCTGATGGAGATGAAGACCACGAAGCCTGTTGACCCCTTGAGGACAGACCTTGTAGTGCTGGTGTTTGTGGAAAGCCAGTACTCAACATTAGGCCAAGATATAATAACCATCTTGGAATCCAGCAGGTTCCAGTTTCACGTTGAGATTGCGCCTGGGAAAGGTGACCTCCCAGTGCTGATAGACAAAAATAGAGGCAAATACGCTCTCATAGTATATGAAAATATTCTGAAGTATGTCAACATGGACTCCTGGAACAGAGGCCTTCTAGATAAGTACTGTACAGAATATAGTGTAGGTGTTATTGGATTTCTCAAAGGCAGTGAGAACAGCTTGCAGAGCTTTCAGTTGAAGGGTTTTCCTTTGCTTGTCCACAGCAATCTGGGTATTAAGGACTGTTGCATTAACCCTCATTCCCCACTGCTCCATGTGACTAAATCTTCCAAGCTTGAGAAAGGGCCCTTGCTTGGAAATGACTGGGCAGTTTTCCAGATTAATCACACAGCTTATCAACCAGTGATATTGGCAAAAGTAACGACACCAGAAAACCTTTCTCCACCTGCTGCTCTCAGTGCTCTCTATGCCACAGTAATTCATGACCTGGGGCTCCACGATGGGATACAACGAGTCCTTTTTGGCAATAACTTGAATTTTTGGCTGCACAAGCTGATTTTCATTGATGCCATCTCTTTCCTGTCTGGAAAGAAGCTCAGACTGTCCTTGGATAGGTACATTCTGGTTGACATAGATGACATCTTTGTTGGGAAGGAGGGAACAAGGATGAACACCAATGATGTACAGGTAAAGTATGTGCACAAATTAATTACAGTGAAATGATGCTTTTTTTTGAAGTGAATAGTTGTTAATGGTTCGAACCACAGCGATGCAGATCAGAAAGTATTGAACTGTTTGGGCCTTGATAGAGAAGCCAGTTCTGTCTCTGAGTGGTCACTGATTGCAGTGAAGCAGCTCCCTGAGGCTCCAGGCTGGAGAGGGGCCCTGCAGTGTTGCTTGTACTTGTACTAGAACAGAATGTAAGATAAGGCTGGGGACCATCACTTGTTGTCTCTCAGGTGACACACAAGTCCTTGCCGAGCTGAGTTCTGTAAATGGGGTGGGCACCTCTGAATTCCCTTCCCTTTGCTACATATGCAGAATAGTCTCCTAAAAAGAGATTTAAAGACAACTGGTTGCTAAGTAACTGAAGGAGAGGGGGTAAGAGCGGTCGTCTTTTCACACACAGCACAACCCATCCAACATGTACCATTCATAACACAATTGCAGAGTGTTCAGCTCCCTGCTTTGATGACCCTTCTCTCTGAGCACATACTTAGTGGTGTTTGGAAACCACACAGGACTTCAGGGCTGGGCCTACTCTTACAAGCAGGAGGTGAATGTGATGAGCAGTAGTAAATGTCAGCATAAATTGTGAAGAATAGCCTGGGTTATTGGCTGTTTGAAACAGCTTTGGATGTTAAGAGTTGCCTGCAGCATTTCACCTCTCTTGTCTCTGTTTTATGGCGCTTGCTTGCAAGGAATGTGTGTGTTAATACTGGTCTTAAAAGCTCATTCTGTCGCTAAATGACTTGATGATTTCCATTTTAACATTTGGACTTGCACATTCCTGAAGGTCACTTTCCACTCTGTGCTGCTGTTCTAGTGAGGTGATGGTTGTGGGTCAGTGGCAGTAACATCTTAACATTATTTCTTCCTGTGTACCTGGCTTGCCTTTTGTGAAGTGTTGTTCCAGAGCAGGTAATTAGAGATCACCTTGTAGAACTGTACTTGCTCTAGAAGCTCAAAATCTGTAAGATGCTGATTGTTGCCCCATTTATGCTAAAAATAAGGGAGAATGTTTTGTTAGAACTTTCTTAGTGGAAAGAAGAACTGGGAAAAGGAGAGACATGGGCAGTACTCTGTGCAGTTGGTTTTGGTTTGTGTTTAACCAAGTTTTTGGGTTTTTTCAGTGTTAATATGGTCAAGCTGCAGTAACTCTGCATATAATGCTTCCTTAAACAAGAGGGTTGAACCTGCAGTTAAACTTTAATTAGCTTTAAAATTGCAGCATGCACTCTTTTCCAAGCCATTCTCTTCACAGGCAGCTCTAATTGAGATATAACCTCCTCGCCAAGTGGGTGTTTTCCTTGGGCAAACAAATCGCATGGGAGAGAGCGGGAATAAAGGGGAAATGTAATAAATGGGGTGTCTCTGGAGAGCAAGACGGCAGTGTTTGAGTTAGGGGGGTGATTTGGGAATCTCCTACATGCAAACTCAGATTGCAGGAAGGAAATAAGGTCTGACCCACATCACTGCAGAGCTCCTGTTTCTCTGCAGAAGCAGCAGTTTCTGGTAAGAAAATGCGTAAAATAAAGCCTGAATGAACTCTCGTTGTGTTGTGCAATAGCAGTTTGAGACGGTATGTTTTGTATTGTTTATCTTTGCAAGTGACACCTTTGGGTTGTCATTTTAGGATAAGTTAGGATGTTTAATTGCCAAAATTACTTACCAGAAACAGGAGGCTATTGAGACAAATTCGATTAAAGCAGATGCAGAAGGATAAACTGTGTTGTTTTGGGAGAATGATTTGCAGTATGTCACAATGTAATCTTCCCAAAATAAAACTGTCAAATTAAATAGAAGTAATAGCCAAGTGGAAATAACTTTTAAGTAGGGTAATTTCATTTGTACAGAACTGTGTTCTGAAACAGTGGAGCCTGGAAAAAGTGTTCCCTTCAGATTCTTCATCTACTTATAGTTAAAATGTTCTATTAAACATGTTGTTAGGGCTGTCAGATGCAATGCATCTTCGTTACCATTAATATCAAAGGAGTTATCCTCTGTGGCACAATGACATGGAGAAGGAATGAAACAAAATCAATTTGCAGTAGTTGGAAATCCGTTGTTGTAAAGTTTATTTGCAGCTAAATGACATCCCATTAAACAGGAGTGTTTTACTGAGCTCTGCTGCACTGACTGTGATGGAGAGTTGGGCTCTGCAAGTGTGCAAATAGGTTGCTAAATGTAGACTGTGTAATGTCAGTCCTCGAGATTAGCTCAGTGCTGCTAAGCTTGCATGTTAAATATTAGCAATGTAGAACTGAGTAGGATGCTCTTTTGTGCTTTAATTTTGTTTGACATGTCTCCTGTTTAATGCTGGGTGGATGTACCTGGTAGGACTGTGAGCTTGCTGAGAGAAAGGTGACTGTTTCTACATGTGCCCTATTTGTGCAAATCAATCTAAAAGTCTTCAGGAAGTTCCCACCACTCAGGGGACCTCTGGGATTGGTTCTGACTGCTCTCTGGATGGAGAGAGCTCAGGAACTGGAGGGTTAATGCAGAACTGATGCAAAAATAAGGTGGTTGTCTGGTCCAGCCCTGCTGCTCAGGCTGGGTCATGTCCAGGTGCCTTTTCACTGTGACCAAGGAGGGAGATCTTGACTACCTGTAAGATAAGGTTTCCAGGAGAATTTCTTCTTCAGATACCTAAATGAGATGTGCAGGGAGGCCAGAATAGTTAATCAGGCTTGAGTGCCTCCCCTGTAAAGCGTGTGAATTGGAGCTGAGCACTTAAAAAATTGCTGTCATAATGTTAAGGGGTAATTTTTTATCAGTATTATGTATTGACCTCAAAAGAGGTCAAGGCAAAAGCAGACCCTCTAAAATGAGTGTCTCCTGCACCTCTGAAGAGGAGGGAAAGTGGTGGTACTTGGGCTTGAGTACCTACAGTGTCAGGAACACAAGCGTAAAGAGCCCTTCTGAAAATATTTTAGGAACATAGTTTATCAACCTGAATCCTGTAAAACCAGTAAACAATTTGTTTTAAATCTGTTTGCTAAACAACAGATGAAATTTATTCCAATTTCACCACAGGTTCTTCAGTTAAGAAAAGAAGACCCTAAAAACTTGAAGCAGTGCTTCAGATTTTTATAGTACCTGACTGTTACAGATTTGCCTGTCTCTGTAAAATCTGGGCTGATAGCACAGGGTTCTTCAGTGTACCATGCTGAGTAGCTGTCACTGTGCATCCACAATAACCATCCATCTTCATATTTATTTACCTTATCTTCCTCTGGTATAATAGAAATAATGGAAGAGAATGTTTCCATAGTCCAATTGCCTCCCACTTTGGAAATAAGCTTGGTAATATCATCTCAACATTCATTTTTCAGTCACTTTTGTGTCTCCTGTTGTCTGTCAGGCAGGAGGGACCATTATGCTGTGACAATGTTGTATTTTATTTTCCTTGTGTCTTTTAGAAAGACTAAGAGCCCGTGCAGTGCAAGTAATTCATTTAAATGGACATACAGAGAATAATCTATCTAGATATCCACAGAGGAAGTTTATCTTAGTAGACCATAATTGTCCTGGCTGACAGTCTACTAATTTAATATCTCTTTTTGTTACAGTTACTCTTTGTGAAATTTTTATGACTATAAAGCATTGAGATTTTTCAAAGGAAAAGCAGCTGAGAGCAGGGGGGAAATTAAATGTAATTTCATTTTCCTGTTGGCCGTTTGTGCTGTGCTGCTGGTCTGAGCAGTGAGCTGGTCTACCTTCTCCTTCATTTCCCCAGTACATGCACTTTCTGTAGTTGCTTGAGAGTCAATCACATTTTCCAAATGAAAAATTAGAACACTGTGAAATTATTTTGTCCTAATAATTAGCTGTGTGATCTTTTCTTGGCTATCTCGCCCTTTGTGTGCTTTTCAAAAGAGACACTTTGAATTGAAGTCAGGATAGGGATCTCATGTCTTTCTTCATGTAAGCCTAATCTTCTTCTACACCGGTAATTATTCTTCTGTGATTGGCAAGGGAAAAGCTTTATATTAACCATATCCATTACTGGAGGGGATGACAGCTCTGTTCTTGCTGTTCTATTTTGGGAGCGCTTGGACAATGCTGGAATGGGCAGTACAAGCTTCAGTCTGCAGTCCTTCAGCATTAGTCATGGAAGAATTGGACAAGAGCTGCACTCTCAGTGTGCCATCTGTGCCAGACATCGTTCTCATAACGGAGAGGGTTTAGCCCCAAGGAATAAATTCAGAGCATTTTAGTCTCCATCCCCTGCACAGTCTCCCATCTCGGCCGGATTTTGAGGTTTCTAATGCAGACATTGTATCAGAGCTGGTCCTTTAACTTCCCATGGTGGGCAGAGACAACAGGAAAACAGCTCATCTCTAGGCAGGCACTGCTGAACTGAATTGCACTTTAAAGCTCTGTAATTGTTTGTTGTTCATAAATTGCTGCTGGAGTGACTATGAACAAATATAAACATTTCCATTTGGTCAGGTCAGTCTTCCTTGTTCCAAAGCCAGTGCTGTCACTGCTTTGTTATTTCCTTAGAGCACTGGTGGCCTAACCTTTTGTTAAATGTAATTCTGCTTAATAACAGATTTCCCCCCTAAGAGCTAATTGTTTATTCCCTATATTAAATTCATCCACATTAGTCAGCACAGCTTAAATTATTACAGTTGTTTAAAACCCATTAAGTGACTTTTCACCCTGTGCAACATATGTGGAAAGAACCCAGATCTTCCCATGGCAAAGCATTCCTTCCACTTGGCTATAAATTTTAAAAATGCAGCCATGTGTCTTTTCAGTTACTCTTGCGTAGGAATGACCTAAATATTTGCCTCAGAAGAGAAGCTCAGATATATTTTGTGTTAAGGCAGAACTTCTGAAAGGTGCAGAAAGCCTGAGCTGTCAAGACAAAGGATAGCTCCTGTCAGTGGAGGGAGTCTGATTCTCTGAGTTAATTGCTTCTTTCTCTCCAGGATCACATAGAAGGTTATCGGGAAGGAGATGACAGATGTGCCATCAAACGTGTCAGCTGCACAGCCACCAGAGATGCTCACAGCTATTTGCTTGCACTGAGCCATAAATCTTTCCTTTGGGGAGAGTCAAAAGAATCCTTTTAATCACCTCTTTAAATTACATAACAAGTTAATGATTAAGAACTTTGGTTCTGCTAAACCATTTTACATTCCCACTCCATTAGCCACAGTACCTTTAGACCATTGTTCAATATGTCTGCTGTGTGTTGCATTCTCTCTTAATTTGAGCTGAAGCTCCTAAGGTATTTTATATTGACTTGTCAGAAATAGCAAGTAAAAAGTGCGTTCTGTCCTTCAAGAACTGTCAAGAAAAAGGAATATTATTAACCCTGGTGTCTCTGTCTCTGTCTGGTGCCCCAGGAGGACTGATGGACTTGAGCACATTGTTTGAGGTACAGAAGTGTATGATATTATGCACTGTGAGACAGTAGAGAATTAGAAAATTAGATTTCAGAACTAAAATATAACTTTAAAACAAGCTATAAAAATAGTTTTGTATATTTTATGGGCTGCTACCAGCATAAAGTACACTTCAGTAGTCAGTCATTGTAACATCTAAAAGCAATTTGGTTTATGTACCAACTTTTATGAATTTGAATCAGGTAAAATTGTTACAACTGCTGCTCAATAGAACCCAGCTCTTTTTGTTAGAGCTGTGCTGGTGTTTGAGATGGAAAGCTGGATAAAATTGTCAGTCAGAGAGGGGTGACTGCAGAGGGGCTACAGGGGTGCAGGATATTCAGGGGCAGTGAGAGTGATTGGATGGAGGCTCTGCTACCCCAGCACCAGTTTGCCTGTTGGTTACACACTCCCTGGTCTGTCTCCATGAGGGAACTACAGAAAGGAAACTGTGGCTTCTGTGAATCCACTGGTGCTTTCCCAAGATGATGATGTGCACTGTGGATTCAGTCACCTGCATCCTTCCAGAAAGTGAGAGTAGTTTGTTTTAATTTTTCAATTCCCCACATTTCTCTGTGATGGTGAATACTTTGCTATCCTTAGGCTGAATGTAACACGGTGTCTTTCTGTTCTCAGTGGAGTTTTGTGATACCAGAGCTATTTTATTTAAAACATAAGGAATTGCATTCCCTTGGGATCACGTGGGCTGACTGAATAGGAGGGAACACAGTTCCTGCCCTGTGCCTTGACTTAGTTTATCATGCAGAAATACCTTTACACTTGAGCTTAAGGCTTCACATCCAAAGGAATCTGTATAAGTGCTGAGATCCTCCAGCCTGCAGCCATCATTTCTGGCTCACAGCCACTTAGCAAGGTTTGTCTTCCTCTGTCTACTTGGAAACTTATAAGGGATGTAGGTGAGTAATTTCATGGATGAGATAAAAACACATGTGATTCAACATAACCTGAACTCAGCAGTGTTTGGGTTGATCCATCTGGCCATGAAAGCAAAACCTGCTATCCTGTCAGTCTCTCTGTCTTCTTGAATTGCAAATTCTCTTGGTCAGAGGCTCTTCCTGTTCAGAAAACACCTCGATAATACAAATAATAATAATGCAGTACAGCTTCCCACAGAGCTGCACAAATTCATCCCTGTGCTAATGGCTGCTGCAGATTTATTCTGGGCTTTTCCAGATGACAAGTTTGCCATCCAGTTCCTGCTGCTAATGGAATCAAATAAAACTTTCACAAGCAACAAATAAAAACACGCTGCAGACAAGTCCAGAAACCAAAGCCATTAGCTGTAAAACATGATACCCAAAGTGCCCCTGTCTCCTTCCCCATCTTCAGTCACATCCAGAAAGGAACAGTGTGGCAAGAAGAGAAAAATGAGGGTGGAAGTGGGGCTAAAAAAACCTCAGAGCTGGTTTTGGTAGAGCTCTAATGGCACTCAAAAGGAGGCTGAAAAATCATTTTGCATTTACATAAAAAGTGGGGGGTTTTATCCCTTGTCCTTTCTCACTGCCATTGTTACAGGTAATAGAAATGTTGAAAATGTAATCTTGAAAACATCTTAAAAACAAGATGAATACTAAAACATACCCAAGTTTGTATGTAAACTGGCTTGAAATTCAAGCTGACTGTGGAAAATGCCATTTTCCATCAGTGGAGTACTTTATCTTACTGACTGAAGAGGCTTCTAGAATATTGTACTCAGTTCTGCACCACTTGGTAAGAAATATTTAGAGTGCTTAGAGATACCAGAATAGTCAGGAAACTTCTGAGCAAAAAAATGAAAAGATAAAGGCTCAAGAATTCAGTAAGTAACTGACCAAAGCAGAAAGGAATAGGCTGCAGATGTCTGCGGGGCAGAAACAGTGAGGAGGGCTAAAAACATTCAATGTGGGCGCAGAGGTGTGTAAGTGTAGGCTGAATAGCCAGTACAAGTAGCAGAATAGAGGCTAATACCCTAAAGGAAGTAAAAGATTATGTAAGTCTCTAAAACTTAGATTTGGCAAAACGCCATGAATATGCTGTTGGAAGGAATATAATATTGGCAGGGAATTTGCTCGAAGATATATTCTCAATCTCTTCCAGTATAATCAAATGCAGAGCTCAGTTGGGTTCCTGCTGCTGGTTTGAGGCTGCAAGTGTAGAGTTTGCCAGCTGGGATATTTCCCCATGTGCATGTAGTTTTTGTGATCTTGCCTTTTAGACATGTGAACACTCATGCAAAAACAGAAGGTGTGTTTTAACTCTTTAACAAAATTATCCCCCTGTTTTTCACTGAAATCTTGGGGGGGGGGTTCTGCCCAGTTGTATCCTTTAGTCTCGATACTACATAGGAGTCAATGAAACTGTCCAAGTTTTTATTAACTGGAAGTAAGTCCTTACGTCATTTCTGTGTTGACTACATATAATCATAGAAAATACAGCTTGGGAAAAGAGTTATATCTGTTATTTTATGGAGGCTTTCTCTCTTTTTCTGTCACTTCTTTGTTACCAGTGCTGATGTAGCTGGGGAATTCCGTTCAGCAGCTTTAGGACTACTCATAAAGAGAAGTAAAAAGATAAATATTTGTGACCCACAGCTGGTGAGCAGGCCAAGACTGAATTCCCAGCTGTGTCTTACATGGAGCTTTCAGACAGAAAAAATGAAAATCTTTTAGGTCAAGGATTGTTTTTTCTGTCAATAAACGTGGGGCATAGAGGGGAAAAAGAGCCTTTGGTGCCTCAGCTCATCCCAAACACAGCAATAAAGATAGATAGATAGATAGATAGATAGATAGATAGATAGATAGATAGATAGATAGATAGATAGATAGATAGATAGATATTTTCAATCAGCTGCAGCATAAAAAGACCCACAAGAATCTTTTTGACTCTTCTAGGAAAAAAAGAACATCTGAGAAGCATTTGTGAAAGAACTGTGTTATCAATGTGTTGCCCAGCCCATGCAGTAATCTTTATTTAATGTGCCAGTGATGTGATAATTTTGTTGTGCTTTACCAAACAGGGAAAGCAACTAGCTCTGTGGTGGTTTTTGTATAAATCAGAAGGTTTGAGTCTCCTTTTATTTGCACTTTCTTTGTTCTCTAGAATGCAGAACTAAGCATTAACACATACTCTGTTTTGTGGGGGGCAAAAGTATAAACTGGGAAGTGTTCGTGGCCAGGTGGGATGGGGCTCTGAGCAGCCTCCTCTAGTGGAAGGTGTCCCTGCCTATGGCAGGGCGTTTGAACAACATGGTCCTTGAAGGGCCCTTCTCACCCAAACCATTCCATGGGCTGCCTCTGGCCAATCCATGTGCTGTGTCTTGGAGCCAGTGATAGCCAGTGCTGTCCCTTTGTCCCCTGGATGGGGTGTGGGGCAGAGCAGGAGAAGGAGCTGCTCTGGAGGCCTCATGGCAAGGGCAGGGTCCTACAGCACAGTGTGAAGGGGAGTGCAGACATTGCACTGTGGGAATGGCAATTGGGAGACAGACCTGTGGGAAACCAGCCTTTATGGAACAAAGTTCTTATTTTGTGTGCAAGCCATGAGTGCAGAGGTGAGCCAAAACTGTGTCTCTAAAAGCATTGGCACTTCAGACAGAGCAGTGTGGCCGTGGTCAGACTGAGACTGAGGCAGGTGTGGTGGCCCAGATGCAGGTGCCTGTGCATCAGGTGAGGCCCCCTGGGCTCTGCTGCTGAGAGATAAGGCCCTGAAGCCCTTCCAGAGTTGAGCCTTGCAGATACTGTGAGCATTGAGGGGCTGTGCAGAGCACACGGTGCCAGCAGCAGGGTGAGGGGCCTGGAGCCGCAGGCTGGGCAGTGTGCACTGTGTCAGCCAGGCCCTGCCTGCTGTGCCTGTGGCTGCTGCCGGAGCTACAGCTGCGACTGGCATGGCAGGAAGCATTAAATAAGCAGCAAATGTGCTGCTGATAATGAATGTGCTGCTAGGAGCTTGGATCATAACCTCTGTCCTTTCTGAGCTGGGTGACTGTAAAACACACGCCCCATTAGCCATGCCACTGTTTTATCTGTGACAAAATACCCTGCACCCTTCCAAACAAGATCTGAGGCTGTACCAGTGTGGGCTGTCTGATGAGGGGGTGCAGAGGTTTAATGGCTGACATTTGCTGGGAGCCAGCTAAGTGTGGACAGGAATCAATGAGCAGCCCTTGGAATTTATCTGCTGCTGCTGCTGCTGCTGGGAGACAAGCCAGGCTGAGCAGGCAGAGCAGAGCGGCCCAGAAGTGACCTGGAACAGGATCTGAGCCGCTCCATCACCCTGAGAGATGGATGGGCTGTCCTGTCCCAGCCCAGGCAGCCTCCTGTGGGGCTGTGTCTGCAGCACAGCCACCTGCACTGCTCCCATTGTGCTTCCTGCCGTGCTGGCCATCACCACATCCCCAGAACTGAACTGGGGAAACATGAATAGAGTCCAAATGTGTTTTAGAGCCACTTTGGGGTTGAGTTCTGTCATACTCTTGAGAGCTTACTTCATACTTGATGTTTGATAAGCAGGTAAAGCGCTGGGTAAAAATGCAACCAACAAGTTTTCTGTTGAATCCTGCTTGACCAAAATCCAAGGAAAAGCTGTAGGATCTTAGTTCTATTTCAACTGGTCTGGGCTTTTTTTAACCTTTAATTAAAAGAAGCACTGGATTTTATTTCTGTTAACTGCAGAATAGTGAGATCACTTAGCTGTTTAGTAATAGTAACCTCTTTCATCTAAATGCAGTGTAATTAGGAGCTAATAATGCAGAATTTGAGGCAGAATCCTGAAAACACCATGCTAATTGCTTTACTTTCTTACACAACCTTGGCACCAAGTATTTATAACCTTGAAGTTACCTTGCCATAATTAGCTGATTCTCATTAGCTGCTACTTCAGCCTCCAAGAGCAAAAAGTTGGTGAAAGAAGTTAGAAATGTTTCTTAAATCTCTTGGTGGTACAAATGATTTACCGAGATGAAAGAGCCTAATTGCTTGAAAATACATAATTGGACCATCATCCAGATCATTATTGTTTGTGGTATGAAAACAACTCCAAAGGAAGACCCAGTGACATTTAAAACAGTGTGTTCTGATGAAAAAACTTTTGATTGAAATCATTGAGTAACGTTTTCCAAAGTGACTACTTACATTTTTAGGATCCTTTAGTGGACCTCAAATTCAGATACCTTGTTACAGCATCTGAGCACATAAAATGGGGTTGTGGCTCCCGAATTTTTTTTCTTGTATTGGACACCTTAAGGTGGACATAACTGGGCTCCATCCTGATACATTATTGACACTCTGGGGGAAAACTGTTCCCTGCCAGCTGAACACTTGGCAGAGAAAGCTGAAGGTTTTCTTTGTTTCTTTGTGTCAGCTCTGGTAAGAGAGTGCACAAAGACAATTTAAGCTTTCTTCTCCTTTTGTGTGAAGAGTATTCGAAATATTTTTTCAGATACACTCAGTATACTCAAAGCAATTATCCTTTCTCCTGCATAGATTAAACGTTTATGATAATGGGTGTCAAAATGCTAATCTTGGAAGTCCAGAAAGAGTAGACATTGAATTTTAATGATGTTCTGAAATACATAATTTATCATGAGGGAAACATTTTTCCTCAGAAGCAAAATCATCTGTCCAATAAAATCGTAATTCCCAGACATTTGGGATGGGCCTTCATTGAGGCTGTTCCACTTGTCAGAGGCTGGAAGGGCAAAGGGATGTCACAAAAACTGCAGAGTAAAAGGACATCCCATCAGGTACAGCTCATTAAACCTCTGTGCTAAGAACTCCATTCAGAAGTTCAAAAAATGGCTTTAGTTCTGTTTCTTCTCTCTCTTGCAGGGGTAGGACTGGAGAGGAAATATGGTATGAAAAATTAAAGCTATTTCTGCATAAGAGCTCCCATAAAGGGGCTTGATGTGCTTAACTCGTGTGTTTTCACGTTGCACTTCCTATTAATTTGTCCTTCCCTTTCAGAAGGTCCTTGCCTTTATTAAAGAGCCAACGTGGCATTAGAAGTTTTTCTCCAAAGCAAAGTAATTCCTAATTTAATGGCTCCTTTGATGGCATTGTCAGACACAAAATAGTAAAGGGAGCATTCAGCGCTGAGATCTGCGTCCCAAAAAAGGAGGAAGAGAAAAAGCTCTTTGAAAAATTCTGAAGCTGACCTTGCTTTTGTTGCTGCCATGAAAGCAGGTACTGAAGTGTGAGATGTTAATGCTGCAGCACTGTCTGCTTGCCAATTGAGTTAAAACCCACGTGCTGACAAGTAGAACCAACAGCACTTTGGGTTGTTTCAAGTGGCAAAGTTCTTCAGCAGCTTTTGAATAGGAAAATAGTGATAAATATGTTGGTATGACTGCACAAAGAAGGCATCATTGCTCTTTGGAAGCAGAGGTCAACAAGGCCTTCCTGAGGGATTTCTGTGATCAGACAAGACGTTTGGGTCTGAGTCTCTTTGTTGATGCTGAAGAAATTACAACTGTCTGTTCACTGAAGACAGGCTGACACTTGTAACTTGCCTGTGACAGACTCTGAAGTGAAACCATGTGCAGAGGTACTTGAGGAGGGGCAGGATGGTTCCCTGGCTATGAAGTGAGAAGCAGGTTTGACAGCAGGAATTTTATCCTTGGCTTTACAGCTGATTTACTTGAGCAGAAGCTTTTGACAGCCCATGTCATCTGCCTGTACCTCTGTTTGCCCTGTTTGTGAGATGAGAAAATCTGTTGGTTTGCTGTTGGGATAACTTTTGTCTACTCTTTAAATTGTAAGAGGTTCTTTTTCTGAGATTTTTTTTGACAGTTGGTGGAAAAGGGGTCTTCAACCATCTAATGAATTCTCACATTTGATTTCTGGAACAAGGAATTTCCTAACCCAGTATGTGAGCTTAGGAAAAGTTGAAAAGAAAGTACAATGTCAATGAAAGTGATTATGCAGCCAGTGATTTATTTCCATTGCAGTACCAGCAGAAATATGACATGTACTCAATAATTATTTATAAATATATTAAGGCTTCACTAAAGAGTTTTAAAATACCATCTTTGGAACTCATGTATTTATGTAACATCTCATATATTTATGTAACATCTCATGTAGATACTCAGAGGGTCTGTTCATAATCAATCATAAAATGTACAGCAAATATCAGCAGCTCCCCCTCAGCATATAAAATAGCATGTAGAAATGAAACTGGGCTTTCTGTCCCCCTGCTTTTCTCCCTTTCTGTCTTTCTGATGGAAATTCACAGTAATAGGCCCTGCCATCTGCTACTATATATTTTTCATGATTTTTAACATTTTGTTTTTAGAACCTGAAAGATGAGTAAAATGTCAAGTTGCCCAGAAAATAATCGTAGGCACGACAGCTCAAATGTTAGCTCAGCCTGTCTGTACAAAACGTGGTTCACAGCAGGTCTGGCCCTCCCTCTCCACAGACAGAGCAGCTACACCCTTGGTATTAGCTGGTATTTCCCAACACAAGGTGAGAAGTGGGAGCTACACTGGCAAAACTGATTCCCAGTGAAGAAGTAAACTTTATGTTCCATTATTATGAAAATGTCATGGGCTTCTTGCTACCTGTTTGAAAGCCTGGGTGTCTCTGTTTTTCCCACTCTGGTTTTCCATCCTGCTGAGACGAGGCTGGAGCTGGCAGGCTGGGAAGGTGCTGGGAAGGTACAGGAAAAGACCATCAGCTCAAAAAATGTGGAGGGAAAGAACCGTGCAGGCCACTGGTCCCTCCTGGCTGTCAGGCTGGGTGTGTGGCCACATCCTCTGCCTCCTGCCATTTGCAAAGACACAATTATTTTGGTGAATCAGTTCCCAGCAGCTTGAGAGTGGTTTTCATAATAAATCCTGTGCAGATTTGCTGCCTCTCATTAGAAGAAGGAGCCTCCCTAGATCTGTGCCCTGTCAGCCTCTGCAAAGGCCCTTGTTACAGCATGGCAGAATTTTGCTCTTAATATTCCACTTCATAAGTCTGGAGCTTGTCTTCAATTATTTCCATGCTGTGCTTCATTTTACTCCTTCCTTTAGAAAGTCCCTTGTTCACAGGATGTTTTTCAGGCTTTGCAGTGAAAGAAGATGCTCTTTGCCAGGTGAGCCCTGGAAAAGACCTGAGGAAGAGCTCACGTGCCTGGCAAGGTGGATATTGCCTCCATCTGCCATATCTTAAGGAATTGTACCTTGACTTTACTGGGTCTAATACCTAAACTGGACTCACATTTTGTTAGCATGCCAGTTAAAAAAATAATTGTAGACAAATTACTTACATAATGAAAATGTCCATAGAAACTGTAATTAAAATTACTGGCACATATCAAGGCACCAAATTGTCATTGAATTTCGAGAGTAGGGGGCCTATTAGACCTTTAAACCTTTGAAAATCTCCAGTCATTTTCATCTTTTCTGTGCTTTTAAGAACATTCTCCCTTCATAACACACTTAGTTACTCATCTCTGACAATAGTAATGCTTTTAATCACTTGATTAAAATCATTGTGCTATAATGTATATTGTCTTTGAAAACTCTTTGATTACTTTTGCTGTTCCATTTTGCTCTTGCTTTGCAAAGTTTGGAAAGCTGGATTTCTGTGCTACCCCTGGAAAACTGAGGGAGAACAGCAGGGGGTAAGAGTTTGGGAGGTAACTCCTGAAACACTGTAAATCTCGGCAGTAACAAATGAAGAAGAGCGTATTGCAGTCCAAGAGTGAGGCTGGAGCTGGTGAAAAATGCTTTCCCCTTTCTTCCTACATGCAGGGTTTCTGTTTGTACTAATTTGGTGCAAGTACAGGATTGCTGGTAGCCAGTATTCCCACTGTCTGAGAAATGAGTCAGAATTTGGGGGAATCTGAGTTCTCTGATGGGGAGTAGGCTTCCTATAACTTCTGCTGTCTTTATAGATTTTTTTTTTTTTTTTTGCATTGCCCATGATTTTGAAACGTGCCTGAAAGGCTGTGTATGTGTTTGAGCTGATCTATAGAAACATAATCCTGATAGTTCCTGCTCACCCCAGTGAATGGAGCAGTGGTGGGGGCACAACAGATCTGCAGTTCATTCCTGGCTCTGTCCCAGGTTTGCTGAAGGTCTTTTCTCTGTGTGTGCCTTTGTTTTCCTGGCTCATGGTTCAGGGAGTAAACCAGTTTTTAATTGCTGGTCATCTTCATGAGGAAAATTATGGAGTTTGCATGCTGTCTTTAAATGGTAATAAAATATTTAAATAATAAATATTTAAATTGTTGAATATTTCCTATTAAATATTTAATTGTTAAATAAGTAAAAATATTGAAATTGTTACATTAAATTTCGGTACCAGGTTGTGTTTCCTACAGATATGTTTATATGGTGGGTTGGTTTTTATTTTTTTCAGGCCCTGCTTGACACTCAGAACCTTTTGCGAGCCCAGATTACAAATTTTACTTTCAACCTGGGATATTCAGGGAAGTTTTATCACACAGGTAAGAATGAAATACTGAAGTCACTTCCAGTTTGACAGTGTTCTTTACAGTCTGAGAACAGTAGGAATGATAGAGACTAAGAGTCTTAGTGAGCTGTGATTTCTGCTTTCGGTGCCAGTGTGGAACAGATTAAATTCCTCCTCCTGCTTTGTTAACATTTCGTTCCTTTCAGCCTCTTGTTGACTGGTAAATTCCACCAATCACAGGAAATTTTCCATTGATTTCACTGACAGATCTGTTGAGCTACCACAGTTTATCCTTTTGGATAGTTCCATCCCTAAAGTGCAGCAATATAGATCATCCATTAAAATCAGTTTGTAATTAAAGCCCTGTAGAAATAGGGGGAGATGGAGGAGAAGGTTGAACAGGATGTGGGCCCAGCAAAGAGGTGCTGGCTCAGCTGTGCCCCAGTGCCCCAGCAGGCAGTACCTTAAACGGTCACATGTTATTATGTTAGTGCCATCCTTGTGTTTTCAGACATGTGTGAGAATGTAACAGAAGTAGAGCCTTTACTTCAGAGGTGGTTTTGTTCTCTGTGCAGGCACTGAGGAGGAGGATGCAGGGGACGACCTGCTGCTGAGCTCTGTGGGGCAGTTCTGGTGGTTCCCACACATGTGGAGCCACCTGCAGCCACACCTCTTCCACAACGAGTCCTCCCTGGTGGAGCAGATGAGCCTCAACAAAAAATTTGCCATAGTGAGTTACATTTTTTCATTTTGTATTTAATTTAGGCCCTCGGAAACCATTGTTCCAGTTCTGTTGGAAAACGAATGCTTGCAGAATTTGTTTTAGTCTCAGTGAATTGGGAAAAAAGGAAGTTTTGGTACAGTGCTTTTTACAATCTTTTGTACTATGAAAATTCTATTTGTCAACAGTTTGCATTTCCTTCTCAGTTAAAGTTTGATGTGTCTTTATGAAAAAAATGTTACAGAAAAATTCTTTCAGAATGAAGAATTAATATGTTCCCATCTTGGGAAGTCAGTACAAATAAAAGATACTCTATTTCAGTATTTCTCTGTAGAAAATTTTGTCCAAATAACCTATTGTTTAGATTAGAAAAAACATTCCAGTTTTCTGAAAGAATAAATGCTCCATCAAAACGTGTTGAATGACTTGATGAAACCACTGCATGGTAGGATTAGTTACATGTGCCACATTTTCAAAGATGCTTTTCTGCAGTGACACCTAATAATGTCTTATATATTCCCTTTGGATCAGCTTTATATAAACTTGTTCTGGAAAGCTTTGTCTTTACTATTTATTTAGACACAGCAAAACTCTGAAAAAAAAGGTTTCAATGAGAATATAAGGAAAAGTAAACCAGGGTTTAGGTCTGAGGATACCAGAAAGAACAGGCTACACTTAATTTTTACAGCTAAACAAAACCAAACTACCAAACAGAATAGAAGAAGTGATCTTATATCAGAATATCTCAGCAAACATAACTTACTTGCTGAACTACATCTATTGTTCCAACATCCTGATTTTACTTCTCCCTTTTTTAAAATGCACTGATTGCTCTTCAGGTGGCAGGTAAAGACTTTGTTCCTGGAAAGAGCAGGGGAATTTGAAATGCCAGAACAAAAGAGAGTGCACTTATGGCCATGTGTCAGTGAGTGTAGGAGGACAGGATAGACCTGAATGTCAAGCAGTTAAAGTTTATATTTGAAAACTTTGCTTTTCAGTAAGCTACATGCTTTCTTTGGAACAAAGATTTCACCAGGTTTACTGAAAATTGTGGTGGTACTGAGTACAGGCCAGCTTGATTTTAATGTTTCTTTTCTAGAAAGCATTTCAGGAAAGATTCATTTAAAAATCCTGTGTCCAGATGCCCCTTTTAATATAATTCTGCTTACTGTTCCAAGCTCCACTGGAAATAAAATGAGTTCTTGTTGTTCTGGTGTGACCTAAGACATCCAGTATGCAAGCATGCAAGTGTGTTATTAGAATAATGCATATTCAGCCTTTTCTTACATAACTGCCTGAATTTCCATGGTGTTCTCCACTTCAATGCTCTTTATATGCACCCATTTTTCTGTAAGATAAAACTTACAGCGTGTTTTCGTATTCCTTAGTAACTGGTTTATTCAAAGGAAGAGGGCCAAGTATCAGCACACAGAGTATGAATAGCAAAAGTGGTGAAGGTGGCCATATAAATACAACCAAAAAAACCCTCTAAACAGAATTCAAAGGCAGTGCAAGGACAGCCTTGCTAAACCAGGGCAACCCAGTGACATCCTATGGACTGTGCACTCTGCTCATCAGACTGTCACAGAAAGATCTGCACGCTGTTCCTTTGAAAAGTAACCTGAAAGAAAATGCATTAAATATGAAGAGAGGGCAATAGCAGCAAGGTCAGTATGTAAACAAGATAAATGACACGAGTCTGCAAAAACAGGAAATGTTTACTCCACGACATCTGCCTGCAGAATGTTACAAGTTGTTGGGATGTCTGTTTCTCCACAGACACAGTTGCAGTGGCCTTTGTTGGAGGCTACAACCTTTAGTTGTTGAATAAAACACTTGACTGCATCTAATTTCAAATTTTTCTTTTATGGCAGTTTATTTCAAAGTTGTCTTTGTCACGGGTTATGACTACCTGAGGAATCGCAGAAAGGAGAGGCAGAAGGGCCCAACTATGGTTACATTTTAATCGTCTTCTGCACAGACATAAACTAACTACAAGGAGAGCTTTACACAGGGCTGTATTTCCACACTGTTACACACAATTCTAAAACCTACACACACCATCCAAACTATCTAACAACACACAGCTGTTGCTAAATTTTAAGTAATATATATTTCATAAAATTTCTGGATCCCAGCAGTCTTTATGTAACTTCTTTTAACTTTATAAAAAGAGCTCTTTAAGTTGTATTCTTCCAGGGAGTTTAGCAAGTTTCTTTTCTCTCTTCTGCATGAGCTCAAGGTCTCCAGACAAATTCCATTCTTATCTTAGCAGCTGGCACCTGTGAATCTGTCCTTGTAACTTGAAAAGTATGTGTTCTAACAATTCCCCTATTTTTATTTTCCAAATGAAGCACAAAAATTTCTGCAGAGCTATGACAAACTAAACGTAGAACACAAGAAAGAATGCATGGCACATTGATTGAAATACAGAAAAACACAGATCATGGTTAAGACTAAAACAACAATTCTCTTGAGTCTTGGACTAAGGCAGAAAATATCTGCCCAACTGAACAGATTGTCCAAGCTCAGGTCTTTACTTCTTGTAAGGTGTGCTGTTAAATTTTTCAACTGATCAGTGCTCTGATAAACTGTCTCTGAATGATCAGAGAGATTCTTGCAAAACGTGCCTTCAAAGTCTTTGCAGCCATGACCATGGGCTGGGAGTAGAAAGTCCATAGCTGCTCTGTTTTGTCATGTGGCCTTTCTAACCAAGTTTGTATCTGTTACTAAGGCCTCGATTGCTGCACTTGTAGCATTGGCTTCTTTGGCAAGGCAACAACCTAATCTGTCTAAAGGGGTCAATGCTTGAGCTGTTCCAATTCCAGATATAATGGTAGAGAAGACTCTTTCAGTGGGTCCCTAAATGTCTACATTGAAATTACAATTTTTATTGTATTGTTCCATGAATATTTTCTGTGTTTTCTGAATGGGGACACTTTTTGATAATTTATGAGGATTGAAAAGAGTTAATTTTCCCAGTGTACATGGTCCTCCTTTTGCTCTGGTGGGAATGTCTTTCCACACTCTCGATCCACAAATTAAAGGCACCCTTGGGTAAACCAAGAGGTGTCACTTGAGATTTGACTGTGACAGAGGTGTTTGCTTTGCACCAAAAACGAGCATTCTGATATGTGTCAGATGGAGATACATCAGTTGCCAAGGGATGATTTGGATTTGAATCTGAGGGATCAAACTGAAAGCAAAAAGGTACAGTCAGGCTGCCCATGACTTTAATTTCTTGAGGCTCAGTTGAGATTTGAGGAAAATTGTCCTTTAAACTTCCATCATCTGCACACTGCAGTGGCTGTGCCTGGTGGAGTTTGGAACATTGTGGCAAGTGCTTGTGCAGAAAAACCATCCACTGAGTGCTGTTAAAAGGAGGGCCTACTAAACAGGTATGAAATGGATTGGCTGGAGTGGCTGCAGACACACACAATGTGTCAGTCTCTGTGGCATTAGCAAGTGTCACCCGGATGTTCTGCTGACCAAAGGCGGTTTGGTCAGAAGGCATCGTGCAGGTATCCATGGGTGGCTTCCCTCTGTGGAGACAAAAGCAGCAGCTTTTCCCCAGGTTATGAAATGCTTGCAATGCTGTTTGTAAGTGAAATAAAGCAAGAGAGTGGCTTTAGAGTGGCATTTGTTGGTGAGGAGTGCCATCCTGTGGCGGTGAGTGCGAACTGCAGCCTGTTCTCCCTGCCCTCTCTTTCGCTCCAGGGGCCACCCCACGTTTCCGTGACGGACCTCAGGGCTGCTGTCGCAGGGCTCGGGGCGGCTCTGCTGGGCTGTGCTGGGAACGTGTCTCGGCTGCTGTGGGCTGTATTTAGTACCTGTTCTTGATCTCTCACAAACAAAGTATCTGAGAAATACCAAAACATCAAGTTTCTTAAATTTTTGAAAGCACCATTGTTCTGTTCTGTTTTAGGAACATGGTATTCCAACTGACTTGGGCTATGCAGTGGCTCCACACCATTCTGGAGTGTATCCAGTGCACGTTCAACTTTATGATGCCTGGAAAAAGGTCTGGAACATCAGAGTTACCAGCACAGAAGAATACCCACATCTGAAGCCTGCAAGGTACAGACGAGGCTTTATCCACAAAAATATCATGGTGAGTTGTGTTGATGATGTTCATCTTGTGCTCTCCCATTTTATGAACACTTTATTTTTAAGTGGAAAAGCACAGTATCCTGAAAGTTCACATTGCAGAAGCACATATTGCTCTGCATAAGTAGCAAGATATATTTGACAGTGTGTTGTTAATTAAATGAGTCTGTTGCTGTGATGGTACTGCTAAAGAAGGTGGAATCCAGGCACCCCACTGCCAACAGTTTACAGGCTGATAACTCCTCTAGTCCTCCTCTTAGTGCTGCTTCAGAGACCTGCAGGGAACAGCCGTCATGGCAGAGTTCAACAGAACAGGATGGGTTCCATTCGTGCGAGGTGGCTGTGACTTCCATAATGCCAGAGGCTGTCCCTGAGAGCCCCGTGTGCTGGGGAAGGGGCTGTGCCAACAGTGCTGGGGCCATCTGTGGCGGAGGCTGTTTCAAGTTCACATCCTGTCGTTGTTGCCTCACAAGTGTTTCTAAACAGCTCTCCACAATACTTGGTGGTGTGTTCTCCCGTGAGGTTCTCTTGGAGCGTGTGGGAAGATGGGGGAGTGCTCTGTGCTGTACTGTGGCTGCAGTGAGCAGCTTTGGAGGGGGGAGTGCCTTACAACACTGCCCCTCAGAACAGAAGTCTGGTGTGTTCTGCAGTTGCCATGGACACGCTTCTCTGAGCTAAATAGTAATAAGGTTCCAAGCTATTTTTGGGTGAAGCAAATTAAAATGATCTCCGGAAATCCGGGAACAAAATTGACGCCATGCAGGTCTGAGCTGCAATTTGTTCTCCCCAAAGCAATCCCTTTATGTAAAATAATGCTTGTGGATGTGCTCAGGGTGTGGGAAGCATTTGGGGAGGATGGATTGACTCAGAATCTCCAAAAATCTCATCATGAATTTCTGTTAAAATGCGTCATTCGAAGACACATAATGAGATTTAACACAAGGACACTGAGGCCAAAGTCTGTTTCCAAGAACAGTCATATAAAACCACCTGTTTGGGGAGTCTCAAGCTTTCAGTTCTCCAGGGCAAATACATTAATTTTTACATCTGCAGGCTTATAGTAATGAATACATACAGTAATAAAATCACTGTGTAAGATTTGCCAGAGCATCTCCCATCCAGTACAGCTTCATTCCCTGCCTCTGTGAAGAATTGTTCTCATATTTCATCTGTGCAATCCAAAGGTTTTTGAAAAACATAAACAAGCTGATACCAAACATGCAAATTCCAAACATTTTCTGCCAACACAGGATTTACAATCTGTGGTCACAGTGTCCTTTACATTAAATGAATGTCAAGAAGTGAAACTGCAAGAAATAAAGAGTATATAAAAACCCACAGCCTGTGTCAAATAAGGCACTTGTATGCTTTCAGAGTTAATGTGTCCTTACAATCCTAGTTTAAGAATTGCACATGAACATCCATACCCAGCTGTTGATTTTCTCTGAGGAATAGGCATTACTGATGTACTCTCAGCAGGTTATTTTCCAACATCGATAGAAAATATTTTGAATTTCTGCCAGAAAACTGCATTTATTAGTTCTTCATATTGACAATATTTGTTCTTGGAATGTTGTTTAGAATAATCTTGTTTATACTTTGCAGCTGGTCTTACAAAACCAGCACAGCGGAATGAGAAGCATTCTCAGGATGTGAGCATGACTGGCAAAATTCCCCTCCGGTCAGTGTAGAATTATTGCCAGTGGTGATGCCCAGGCCAGATTAAAAAACTAATTTGACTTTCCAATTCCAGTTAAATTTGCAACAAAGCCATTGTTTCAATAAAAGTAGAACTGACTAATACAATATAGACTGATAATATTTCAGATTATGTTTCAAAATACTTAAAAATTTTAGAACTCCTTGTTGACTAGTCTTTTAGAATGAGGTGTTACAGACAAAATGTGTTTGAGGAGGTTGCTGAGTTTTAACTTGGTGATTGAGATCAATCTGCAGTTCCAAACTGAATATGATGCATTTTTGGAAGTTAAGAGTTCAGTGTTAGTAATTCAACTAGATTATCACTACCTTCTGGCAAAGTTGAGATGCCTAATCCATCCAGCATTTATCAGTTATGTGTTACTTACCTGGCATTTATCTCATTAAAAGTATAAACTCCTGAATATCTTTTTTTAATAAATTCAGGTGCTTCCCAGGCAAACCTGTGGCTTGTTCACCCACACCATTTTCTATAAAGAGTATCCTGGAGGTCCAAAGGAACTAGACAAAAGTATTCAAGGAGGAGAGTTGTTCTTCACAGTGGTTCTCAATCCAGTAAGTACAGTGTAGCTTTTAAATGTTTTTAAAAAATTAATTAAAGGATAAGTACATGTGGTCTCCCTTCTAGAGGATGGCAGGAGTTCCAGTCCTGGCTTTGATGATGTGTATAATTTCAGGCCTAGAATCACAGAGTGGTTTGGGTTGGAAGGAACCTTAAAGATCATTCTGTTCCAGCCCCTGTGTCAACAGACCTGGACAATCCATTGGCTGGGGAGGGTACTGGTGCCATAGCAATGCTTTGGCAAAAGGTGGGTTTGGATTGAAAGTTACTGGGCATAGCAAATGAGGAAGTCACACTAATAATTCTGCATCAGGGAATACGTGGCTGAAGCACAGCCACAGCATAGCCAAAAACTGTCTTATAACAGTAGGGAAACAGGAAAATGTAATGTGGGTGCTTGAGGCATAAGCCTTTCAAGTTAAGGGAGTTAAGAGAATGGGGGGGAGGACAAGGTAAGTACTGAAACAATCACAATATTTTGGTATTAATCAGCTTGGATCATGCCTGCCTGACATCCCTGAATGTGAGTACAGTAATGTCTTTTTATATGTGACAGTTAGGTCTTTGATTCATGCATTGCTGTGCAGACTGGGTGATCATCTAGTTCTGAAAATTATGATATCCTCAATACAATATAGGCTGAAAGAATAGAAGTTAAATATTCTGAATATTAGGCCAAAATCTGCCCAAGACCATTTGTTGAAATCCTTTTAGGGAGAGCCTCTGGTCTTAAATATCTGCTTATGAACAGTCTCTGAAGTTCTCAGCATTAGCCTGACACATAATCAGTTTGAAGATGAGGGTTTCCATCTTTGTTGTCTTTATGTATTGCATGTGTTTATATTGTAATTTGCAGGTCACAACTGGCCAAGGTTCACACACTACAATGAAAACAAAGTAGCTTTAGGAGTCTGTCTAATTACAAAGTGGTATTTTGGACTTCATTTTCATTAGGATTGCTGGGATTTCTTAATGTGAAACACTCACCTTCTCAGAGGATACAGGAATTCTGTTATGAGGCATTTTCTAACTGTTTTCACTGATACAAAACTAAGCAGAGGAAACACTAACCCAGGAATTGTTACAATGTCAGCTAACCAATATCTCAATAATGAATACTTAAATATTTAATTTCCAAAAAAAGTGTGAATTAAATGTAAATCTTAACAAATTCCTTCATTATATTAAATTTGGGTAACTGATATTAAGTGAAAATAGTTTTTGAGGTGTAAGTTACCAGGCTGAGACTTGAGTGGGGACCCTGCACTGAAAGAAGTGCCCCTAAGAACAAGGCCCAAAAATTCTCAGTGGTTTGCTGTGCATTGGTAGCAATTCACAAGAGAGGCTCTGCTTCCTTACAGTGTTCCAGATCAACCACAATCTGCAGAATAAAGCACAAAAAAGCACCGTATAGTTTGTATTTTGTGCATCTGTCTTCTCTTAAAGGTCCTGCTGACTGCAGCGGCCCTCAGGCAAGATTGTGCTGTATCAGGATCTGCCACAAAATGTTTGACAGGAGAGAAAAAAAAGCAACCTCAGCAGCCCTGTATTATTAGTGTACTGACATTATTTCAGCTGAATAATTGACTTACAGGGAGGTTGTGTGACTGGCACTGATTTAGCCAGGGAATTCTGTAGCAAAGCCACAAGGAAAACATGCATTGTAGAAGTGTGTAGTGATGAGAATCTCGTTCAGTCACACAGGTCCATGGCTTTGTCTTACTGTCTCCCATTGGTACTGGTTTTCCTAGCACTGTGCTGACTTTAAAACATTTTAGTTAGCATTTTTCCTGATAGACTTGTTAGAATCCTCAGAGACTTGAGATTCATCTATCTAGTCCTGCAGTATTCAGTGAAATTCTTGGATTAGTATAACAAATTTCTGTCCAAAGTCTCTTACAATGCAATTGTCCCGGTCTCCTAAGTATGACTTGTAGCTGCTGAAGGGAGTGAGCCAACAGAGTTTGAGCTTTTATAACGATGAGGTGGGTACAGACACTGCCATCAACTGTATCGTTTCTTCTCAGGTGTACGATAAATCTCTTTATCAATGCTGGCCAAGACTCCATCAGTACTTCTGATAAGCCAGTCCCAGAGCATCCTTTGAGCTGTGGCAGGTGCACGTGGGGAGCTCTGCTGCCCTCCCAAATTAATGTTTAAGGGTAACCAACAGTTCATGAAAATTTTCTGCCTCTTTTCTACCCCTAAGGAGAACAAACATGAAAGATTATAATAAGTGCATTACATGCACCTAGATGCACTTCCTTACAGAGTGCTGTGTGTCTGCAGATGGAAAGAAAAGGGAAAATGCCCTGTGGAGGGTAATTTGGTGAAAGCCTTCAAATGGTTGACAGCCCCACAATGAAACTAATGTGTAGCCAGCCCTGTGTTCTCCACATGGTTACAGCAGTGCTGATCAAAAGGGAAGACTGTTAGTGCTTCAGGCACTTTGTCTGATTGATCTTAAAATAATTGTAATCCTTGTATATATGCTCAGTTCTAAGTATTATTTCCTTCTAATTTTCACCTCTCCCCAGCTGCAGTGAGGAGAGCTGTTATTAAGCTAATTGACTTGCAGCAAGGGAGAAATTACCTCCTTTAGCACTGAAAATGAGAGGATTTTTGTGAGCATCAGCAGAACCTGCTGTATCTTCATGTGACCCTGAACAAGATGAATACCCAGGCTTTGGCACTACAGAGCTAAAAACAAAAACAAAGGCATTGAGGCTCAAATCTTCCCTGTCCTGCATGGCACAACCACATATTTAATTGTACCGAGTGTGAGAGGCAGGAAAGGAGTTCAGTTTGACAAGCCTGAGTGAGAAAGGCATCAGTTTCTTCTCCTCCCTGTCCTCTCAGACTCATTTTGGGAATGCCTGGGAACTCCCAGCAGTAGTTTGGGGAGTTGGCATGAATTGGGGCAGGGAGAGGAGTCAGTTTTGCCCAGCAGTTTGGCTGACTGCCAGTTACAAGTATTCTTTGCCTTCCTATCTGTTCTTCAAAGCCCACCCCTAAAAGCCAGACAGAGTCTGGTGTTTTCTGGGTGGAACAGAAAAAGATACAAAAAAATCCTACATGAACAGGCAGCAAGGAAAGGCCATGGAACAGACAGGATTAGCTCATTAGAGGTGATTCCTTGGAACAATGTACAGGAAATGCATCGAAATTGTGGGCAATTAAGAAAACTTGACCCTTGCATGATCCTTAAAATTCTCGAATGGAAGGCCTTGTACAAGTGGTTTATTCTATCACTGTGTCAGTCTAATGGAGCAAACCCAGCTGTTACTGAGCCTCTGAATACCTGAAACAAAATGTTCTGAGCAACTTGGACACAATATCAGAGCTGCAAACAGAGTGTGCACAATGCCAAATTAATTGGAATATAGGTGCTCTGAGAGGTACACACACTCTTGTGGCCTGTAAACGTTTGCTCAGGAGCTAAAATATCAGCAATATACTAAATTGGTAATGCATCTGCTTCTAGGGCCTAGCTGAGAGCACATAATTAGTTGTCAATCATAATTTAACTTCATTTTGCAGTGTTGTGCATACCCTCACTGAGCTGGGAGGGCTCAGTGCTGCCTTTTCATGTGTTGCACAGATTGGAGGGGGACACAGTGCCTGTGACACAAGTACCTTGGTGACTGGTTCAATAATATGATTTATGCAAGCTGGAATTGCCTGCAGTAGATCTATATATGGTGAAAACATGAAATATGTGCCCAGTGTTTATTACCAATTTTTTCTTACACCAACTACTCTAGCTACGGATTTAAAATGCTGGAATAATTAATCTGTTTAACATCATCAGTATCCTGCAAGTCTCAGACCTCCCTCCACTTCCCTGATGGGGAAGGAGGAGTGCAGAAATTCTGGGGAGAAGCTGGAAGGGGAAGGCAGAGTGTAGGAAAGCACCTTGGGCTGCTCTGATCTGAAAATGTGTGAGAGCAGGAAAGGAACTGCTGCCCACAGGCCGGATTTAGTCCCAAACCATCATTTTAAAAATTGTCTGCATTCTATTTCTGTTCCCTCCTGCAAGATATTAAATCCCATGGAGAGTGTGCACTGAAGCGCAACAAAGATGATAGTTTGTTTATGAGGAACAGCAAAAAAAGGGTGATCCTTCTGCACTGAGATAAAGAAAATGCTGACATGCCCTGAAAGAAATTATTTGAGGGAAGTGCTGGAAGTAATAAAATCAAATGAGTTCTTTGTATCCAAAAGGGAGGTTAAAATGCATGTTAGAGTAAATATAAATCTATTCACAGCTGCTTCCCTTTTGAAGAAGGAATAAATATGTAGAGTTCTGCTTGTATTTTACAGCATTTCCCAGGGGTGCAAGATTATTGAACAAATAATGTTATTTGTCTGGCCTTGTGAGATGCCCACAAAGGATTCCTTTATATCTCCTGATCGGTGGTTCTAAGAGAATAAATCTCTAATAGTATAATGTGCTGGTAGTTGCAGAGAAATAGTAATCACTGTCCTTAGTTAGAGCTTGTATGAATCAGGACATGGTATGATGGAGCAAAACAAAGCATCAGACCTGAGGAGTGTGGAAGGCAAATGTATCCAGTGTGTTTGCCTTGGTGTGAAACGGCCCCACCTGCAAGGGGCAGGGAATGAACCACATTCCATCGTGCAGCACAGGGGGTGGGTGGGGACACCATCCCTCAGCTCAGCCACACAGGGAAGTGAAGGAGACCTTTCCTTTAGTGTCAAGTCATGGATTAGACCATGTGTTTGGTTACATTAAGTATGGACTTCTTTACAAGGTTCAGTATTTCAGTTTTAAACCAGCATTTGATTGTCTTTGTTATAACAACTTAACCATAAAGTATCTGATGTAAAATAACCCTGTAAAATGGGAGCTAAGGTCTCTGGTCTATTTTTCCCCTTCGCTGACACAGTTTTATATGCTGGAAATTATTTACGATGATACATCCAATCAGTTTTTCAGCCTTCACTCTGACATTCTTAAAATTACAGTGACATTCTCTTCAGGGAAGGAGTAATGCATATTTTCCCCCAACTAGCAATCTTTTCAACTTCTGCTTTTTCTTTCAGGGCATTGCTGTAGCTGTTGGCAGGTGAGGAGTTGCCAGGAGGTGAATTGACATTAAAAATGTCAGAGGTCAGCCCACATGTAGGAAAGAAAGAGGTTGTCAAGAAAACAGGTTAACCTTTTTTATGGAAACCTGCAGATTGTATCTTTGTTGGGAACAGCGTTGTCCTGTGCCTGGCCTGTTCTACTTTCAGAACTGAAATAAGGAAACTTGAAAAGGTTATATACATTTGGTTGCCTGAAGGGAAGGGGTTTTCAATCTCAGTCCTGTCTGCAGCAGATTCCAGTTTTTCATTCTTTTCTTCTTCTTTTTCTTAAATTGAAGGCTGGAATTCCTTTACAAAGATTAACTTCAGTTCCTGAGCTAATTTCAGAACTATGACCATGATAAGCCTTTCTTTTTTTAAAGAGGCTTACATCAGGACTTACTTTAAGTACATATTGCTCATTCATAGCATTAGCAGATTTATTTATAAAAAGAGTCATGTTTCTAATTTTTTAATGGAAATTAGTCTAGAGAGTTTATCTTGGGAGAGTTCTATTTTAAAGAGAACTTCAAAAAAAGAATTCAATGGTAGAGAGACGAGGATTTGCAGATTGGGCTGTAAGAACAGCCTGTTTCATCAGTGAGAAATTACCTTGGAAAGGATCATAGTACAAACAGAGGTTTCAGTCTTGAGCCCATCCTTGCAGTCTGTGTGTTCCTGCTCCACTCATCAGGTGCCTCCAAACATGCCCTTCCTGTGAGGAACCTCCCGCTGGGAGTGTAAAAGTGCAGCTGGATCTCAGGATGGAGCAGAGAGGGTGTCCCTCAGTAACAGTTTCACAGTAAGGTGTTGGGAGGGTAAAAGTGAAATCCCAGCAGCCTTAAAACTCTGGGTTTTTTTATTTGGGAGTATTTTATGCACAATTATTTGGAAGTACTCAATCAGCTTTCAGATTATTTTGTCTGTTTCTGCATATGATTTGTCTGGCAGCCCAGTGCTTGCAGAATAGCTTTGTAGAAGAGATGAGCTATCTATGCTATAAAACTTCCAGCTGGAGCAAGGAGATTTAAATCACAGCAACAGAGGTCGGCTACCTCTTGGTCTCTGACTTCTTTATTCTTCCATGGAAGCAGAAATTGCATCTTTAACATTGCATTTGTAGTGCACTTAAGGTAGAACTGTGAGCATTGCTCTTGCTGTATCCTCCATTCAGTAAATTTACATGAAGATCCTGGCAGTGTTGCCTGACCCCAGGGTGGGATTGCATATCCTGGTGCTCACAGAGCTCCTGGGGCTTGCTCCAGCCTTTTCCTCATCGATTGCATTGAGCTGCCTTGAGAAGAAGGATGTAATTCAATGAAGAGCAAGGGTAGCAAGGTCTGTGTGAACGTGATCCAGGCCTTGCAGCAATAAATGAGAGGGAAAATGCAAATGAGATCTGTGTTGTGTGTTGTTGCACTGCCATCTAGTGCTCCAGGTCTGCTCTCCTTACTGTGTCCTGCAGATCAGCATCTTCATGACACATTTGTCTAATTACGGGAACGACCGCCTGGGGCTCTACACCTTTGTCAACCTGGCCAACTTCCTGCACACCCGCACCAACCTCAGGCTGCAGACCCTGCCCCCGGTCCAGCTGGCCCACAAGTACTTCGAACTGTTCCCTGAGCAAAGGGACCCTCTCTGGCAGGTAGGAGGGTTGATGAGTCAGAGATCAGAAGAAAATGGTCTTGATGGTGTTTTTTGTGAAATTCTTTGTTTCAGTTTCTTGCAGAAAAAAGCATTCATATGCTTGGATTTCCTACTTGGTTCCATAAAACAGCCTGCAGAAGTTTCAGCAAATGATTGTGTTCCCTGTCGCTTGTCAAAGGCTGTGAAATTAATATGTATTAAGATGTATGGTTAAGATTATCTTCAATTCATTGAATTTGTGACTATAATTTTTAAAATGTGGGGAAAGGCAGCAAAGTGCATGTTGTGTTATTTCTGTTCTCCTTTTGGAACTAACAGCAGTGAATGGTAGAGTGGTGCATGTACATATTCTGGCAACTAAAGAAATGAACTTTCCTCCAGGTGTGTAAGGAGGTCACCCAAAAAGAGAAAAGAGCATTAAGACCATGGATACCTTAATCTTATCAGCCAAGCAGAAGTAGATTAGATAGATTAGAAAGTTACCCAAAAGGCTGGGAGCTGCCCAAGGAAGTTTAGCAAGAAGCTGTAGGTACGTGGGTGCTTGCAGGGATAATATGTACTCCAGTGTCATCTTCTTGTGGTGACTTGAGAGAAACACTCTGAGGAGCAAACTTTATTAAATCAAACATTAAAATGCATCTCAGCTTGCTTACTCAAATGTTTTCTAACCTTGGATATTAAATTGCCATCGGAGAATCTGAGATGACAAATTGGTACTTAAATATGCATCTTGACATTCATGCTGTTACTGAATAAAACATTGAACTAGGGGGAAAAATGTCAGGAATTTTGCATCATATTAAGATAGAATGAATTTAAAAATGGAAATTCGCCTGTAGCCAAATTACTTGAAAAATTGTAATACTTAGAGAAGACATTTGTAAGTAACAGTAACTAAGACATACTGAACATGGTGCATTTTGTCTATAATGCACATTAATCTCAATACAGTTGCATATTTTTAAGCATAGAAGGGGTACATGAAGATAATTCCCTTCATCTCAGTGCAGTACTGCCAAACAACAGTCAAAAACAGTTTGCAAGGAGCATTTCCAAAACAAATTTAAACCGGTTCTGTTGCAAAGCAGCAAATGAAAAAACAAGATCAGTATTAAGTACTGGTTTGAACTGGAGAATCAGAATATGTATTTCTGAATGAAAAGCCTTAAGTCATAACTAATTTACCCTTTTACTTTGAAAACTGCAGCATGTGTAGTGTGTTAACTGTTCTAGTAATGTAAAATTAAAGACAACTCATCAGCAATTCTGAGTCTTCCTAAATTGTATGTAACTGATGAATTGATTTGGAATTACTCCCAGAGCTTAAGATGTGAGGTCCAATTTGTCCTCAGCATAACTCCACTGAACAGGCTAACATTTTGTAGGTGAAATGATCTTGTCCCAGGGTCTGCAGCATCCCTGGGGCAACTATATATGTGTAGAATATCTCTTCAATGTACTTGCCTCAGGAAAAAAAAAATGCAAACAAATACTTAAGAGAACCAGTTTCTGGCCTGGTTACATTGCAAAGACCTTTCTGAAGCACAGAAATAGTTCTTGAATACGTAGCATTGTTTTCTGTCATAAGGGTAAATAACATTTTCCGGTAAGAATATTTGTACGTGGATGAAAAGTTAGTAGTTTATGCATAATTTAGGAGCCTTATCAAGTGTGATTACCAATGAAATTCTGAGTTCTCTTCTCTGTTTTAGAATCCCTGTGATGACAAACGGCACAGAGATATCTGGTCTAAGGAAAAAACCTGTGATCGATTACCAAAGTTCTTGGTTGTAGGACCCCAGAAAACTGGTGAGATTTTATTGCCTTTCAACAAGACAGGCTATGTGTAACTTCAGATCATTTTGCTCAGGCTGCTGAGTAGAGATCTTGATCACCCAGCAGCATTTTTTGATTTTCAGCTATCATCCAAATATAGTAATGTAATGTAACTTATAATAATAGACAATAAACATAAAATGCAGGGTTCAGGTGTGTGTCAGACTTTTGGGACTTGGTGTCAAAATCAGTAACACTTTGTCTGTCTTACTGGTAATTTATCAAGCTCTTGTCACAGTGGAAAGGACAGGACAGACATTTTTCAAATGAGTTGGATTCTGAATTGCAAGTTTTTTGCTCTCCTGCAAGTATCTTGTTTATAGAAACCTGTTATTTCTTGGAATTTATTTCAAGTCAAGAAGTTCCTAATGGACAGTTTGAATTGCAAGGTTGATTACAAGTTTATAAATTAACTTAATGGTTAATTTTCTTCTCTGTAATCAGAAAATTGCATATGTGCTTCCTTTCATTTTCACCAATCCCTAATAGCTACTTGAGTGCAAGTGTCTTAAATTATTTTTTGTGACAGTCTCATTTAAACCAATCATTATTTTTAAAACACACTTATTATAAATGTGAAAAACAGATTTCAGCATTGGCATTCCAGATTCTTTTCTTAACTATTTGCGGTTCTTTAAATGTCTCCATTCTAAAAGCTCAGAAAGCACAGAATCTCAGGTGACATAAGTCAACATCCCCTCACTGAAATGAAATGGAGTAAAGCTGGTTTAGTCCATATGCCAGTATGATTCCCCCAAAAACGTGTGTGTGTGGATTTCTTTTTAAATCTTGGACTTCTATCCTATTTGCAGGTACCACAGCCTTGTATTTGTTCCTGATCATGCATCCTTCCATCATTAGTAACTCCCCCAGCCCAAAAACCTTTGAGGAGGTACAGTTCTTTAATAGAAATAACTACCACAGGGGGATTGATTGGTAAGATGGGTTATTAGTATAAATATACAAGTTTATATATTGTGAACAATACAAAAATTGCATTACTGTTGGTAATGGTAACTGTGCCTGTATAGAGTGAGATAAGAAATACCCTTCAGTGTTCTTTGAAATGAGAAATAAATGCAAGTGAAGGTATCATAAATGCACTAACTTTTGTGAGGCTTTCTTGTATTATCCATATATTAATATATGCAAAGCAGTAATAGAATGTGGTTTTCTCATTGCACATTTGCCTTTGAAGCTGGAACAGTGAGGGTTGTTGGGGGGATATATGGACACAAAAGTTATGTTCCTGTTGTAAGTCTTACTTCTTACAAGAAAGAAAATCAGGGAGAGGCTTTTTTTCCTTGAAATAGGATTTAGAAATAGCAATCATGTGAAAGGGGGCACAAGCAAAGCCTCTCAAAATGTTCTTTAAAAATCAAATAATTAGGAGAATGTGTCTCTGTAGGTTAGTAAGTGATGCTGAAACAGAGCATGGTTCCCTGTGTATACCAGGGAGTCCCCAAGTCACTGCTGATTTCTGGTGCTTTCACGAGGGGCTGCGCTGTAAGGCACTAACAGATGGAAAGCAGTATCGTGCTGTCGTGGCTGGGGAGCACCAGCAAAGGGTTACTGATTATTTGTCTTGTTCCTTTCTTTTACCCCCAGTTTAAGGGAGGCAGTTTTATTGCCTCTGACTGTGTGTTCATCCACAGCATTACCAGGGTGAGCGCCGTGCTGTGGTCTCAGTGCTGCAGACACGGCAGATCCTGTTGGTTTGTAAGTCACTTAGTATGCACAGAGCTGTAATTGCTGCCTCAGGTTCTTATTGGCAGGAAGGGTGAGTCAGCCGGTTCCTGCCAGTAGGGAGGTGCTGCATGAACGACAGAGAATGGGAAAGCTGCCTGTGCTGCTGAGGCCTTTGGAGTCAGCGAGGGTGCCAGGCATAGCAGCTCCACACTGATGGGGACAGCCTAAGTACAGCGAGCCACTTCTTCCACAGAGTCAAACAAGGTTTCCATGTTGCTGGAAGACACTTTGCTGCTTCTCTCATCCTCCTGCTGTATCCACTTCCCTCATGCACTAAGGCAACTTGGCTGCCAGTCCTGTGCCAGGTTACCTTCACCTTAACACGGCACTGGTGCATAAAGCTCATAGTAATCAACCCGTAAAGACCAGGCACATCCTTCTGGCAGGTTCCCACCACAGCAGCCACCTCTGCAGTGTGTGCCCCACTCACCACCACTGCCAGGTTCTCACAGTCAAGCCTTGGATCCTCACAACTGCCCACTGGTGTCATTGCTTAATTCTTAGATTTGCATTCTGTCTGCCACACCAGTCTCTCAGACCTTCTAGTGTATTTCAATGCTGGCTTGTAATGAGCTTACTGAGTGGTAGTTAGAGAAAAGGTCTCTCCTCATTAGTCCATTGATTGGCTGGGATTCTTGCAAGAGTCACAAATAACGATCAGTTCAATTTCTGCTGTGGTTATGTAGGTACAGCTCTATCCCTGGCTCTGACTTAGGCTTTGAGCTTGCATTTAGACCCAGGCTCGCTACAGAAGCAGAGGAGGTTCTTTCAGCCCTCACAACCTCAGTATTACCATTTTGAAAGCAGTATAGAAGAAAATTGTCATCAGTGGTCTTCAGAAGAGATTGTTTTAAATGGCATTTATTTTATCAGTACAGTTTAACTGAAGAATTAAGAAGACAAATATTTCCCATTTATTCTTTTCCCCAACAATAATGAGGAATGGTCTGAGGGTCACGGATAGAGCAGAATATTGCTTGAATTTACCTGCAACTTCATAATGGTGAGGAAAGCTCACAAAACTAAAAGGAATACAACCCATGTTTCCCCAAAACTGGGACTCATAGAACAATAAGTGAAAGAGTCCGTCACTGATGAAGCTGTGGGGGATTGTTTCAGTGCATCTTCCCCACATAAACAGGCTCTTACTCTTAGGAGTGAAAGCCATTCTGATACTAAATATTTTTTTCTTACTGTAGTGCACTGTAATTGATGTCAGTAAAAGGCCAGATTCAGAAAACACAATTTCTGCTTTTGGCTTCAGCAGTTTGTTCTGACTGAAAAGTGTGAATTTGCTAATTTTGAGAAGATACGTGAAGATTATAACATTTTCATCCAGTTACAAAAAAAATAGCTGCAATGTCTAGTTATATGTTGTGAGAAGGTAGCTAGTACTGACTAAAATATGATCAAAATATAATGTAAACTTCTGTTTGCTTCTATCTGGCAATTAGCTATTATTTTAGTTGAGTATTTTAGAGCAAAATATGCTTAACAGATTTATCAACCTTTGTGTGATTTTTAAGTAATTCTGAGGATGATGTTGCTTTCCCAGGTACATGGATTTCTTCCCCACTCCTTCTAATGTCAGCACTGACTTCCTCTTTGAGAAAAGTGCCAACTATTTCCACTCGGAGGAGGCTCCCAGGCGAGCTGCGTCCCTCCTGCCCCGGGCCAAGATCATCACCATCCTCATCGACCCGTCCGACCGCGCCTACTCCTGGTACCAGGTACGGCCTTGAAGAACACAGGCAGGCACAAGCAAGGGTTTGCACCTTGAATCATCTCTGTGTGTCCTCTCAGTGTCTATTTATATAAAGGGTTTGGACAGTACAAGCTTTTTTTCATCAGTCGGTGACCACATGTGATCACCCATGGGCTGAGGTATCTGTCATTTAAACCTAAAAATATCCTAAGGGTTAAAATACCAGGAACCACCTTTTCAAAAGTCTGCTACATATGAACATGTAAAAAGGCTTATTTGATTGAGTTATGTAAACAGCACATACAGAAATTAGTCTATAGAGACAGTTATCTAGTTCATGTTCAAAATACAAGATAGATTAAGTAATTTTTGTCAGTAAGACCAACTGGTTTTGTCTTACTTTTCCAGTGCTTGTGGCCTGTAACGTTGCAGCAATGTAACTTCTTTTGCAGCATCAGCGCTCCCATGAGGATCCTGCAGCCCTGAAATTCAGCTTCTATCAGGTGATCACAGCGGGACCCCAAGCCCCCTCTGAGCTCCGAGCTCTGCAGAAGCGGTGCCTGGCCCCTGGATGGTATGCTATCCATATTGAAAGGTGGCTAACTTACTTCCCACCTTACCAGGTGAATAAGACTGGAACTCCACACCCTCATCTTAGACATACATACTGCATTACAGTTTACCTTTGTAAAAGCCTTGCCTCCTGAATGCTGATCTCTTACCAGTCATTATCCCCCTCCTGGCCCTTTGTAAGATCAGGCCTCAAAAGATGCACATCCGAAGCCCTGAACATCATGTGATAACGCAAGGCCAGGCAGATAATATCAAGTGATCAGTGTCTCCTGGGCAGATTTATTTCTGGAGTGGATTTTGGCAACATTAGCAGCATGTCTGGCACTGCTCCCCACCCAGCATTAAAGTTACTTCACTTGAGGGAGGTTGGCTGTGATCCAAACCGTCTGTTAGCCAGGACTCTTCTGGCTGAGACAAGTTGGCTGGAGTCTGCACCTTCTGTTTTCCCAGAGTGTGCCAAGGAAGCTCTGCTGCCTCTAATTGGTGTTATTCTCCACATTCTCTCTTTTCAGCCAGCCTTGTGTCTGTCTTCATGAGATACACAATAATGTAACATGATGGTACTTGTATGAAATTGTCTACATCAAGTTTTTATTAGCTTTTTTCCCAAATCAGCCTGTGAACATTGAACAATATGCACTGACATGCAGATTTTTTCAGATTTTACATCCCACGGTGATAGTGAAGAACTGGTAGATTTATGTTTTCTCTGTAAAAGTAGTAGCCATTAATATAATTTTTTCTTGGCTGGACCAATCTTTCTCAATTTCCTGCCAATATTTCATATCTTTTTAGGTCCTTCAGTAATATTTCTCCATTGTCATAACACCTTCCATTTTAGTATCATTTCAGATTTAATTAAGATGCCATTTACCCAGGCCATTAATGATGATGACAGTTAAGACTGGACCAATTATCGTTTTCTGATGCTGTACTCTCCATGTAATGAAGGAGTTTGACAGAGGTGGAAGTTTCAGTTTGAAGCTTGAATTAATGAATTTTAAATTAAACTTCCATTTATTTTATCTGTTGTAGTTGCTAATTATTGATGGACAGCAGCTGAGAACTGACCCCTCTACAGTAATGGATGAAGTACAGAAATTCCTGGGAGTCTCTCCTCATTATAATTACTCTGAAGCCCTAACGTGAGTTAATTAATTCATCATTTTCACATGTTCCTACATTCCTGAAATACCAGTTATTCTGTAAGGGAGGTCTCTGCAAATCAAGCCTCTCATACATGCTTGAGCTGTCACTGGGATGTATCTTCAGAACACAGTTCAGGGGTGAATTTTCCATGAGTCATCCACTGAGCCACTCAGTGCTGACAGAGGCAAAGCTTTGTGAGAATTGCATATGAATTTCGGATCAATCAAAAGAAATTCTACTTCCATAAATGGAATGTGGAATGCTGACATGCATGAACTAAGGAAATAAATCAGTTTCTCTTTATTTTTGACATCATCTGAAAAACAGATTCAGTGGAATCAGTCAGGAATGTAACATCCACTCTGTACATCATAAATACACGTGTACACAAATCCTTTGGATTCTGACACTTAGATTTGGCTGCCTGTAAAATAAGGCTGATAACTTTAGGTTTGCTCTTTTGAGTCTTCAGTCTAAACTTTGGAGATTTATCCTCCTTGTAGTATCTCACAGCTTTTACAATTTATTTGTTTCAGTTTTGACTCACATAAGGGATTCTGGTGTCAGCTCCTGGAAGAAGGAAAAACAAAGTGTCTTGGAAAGAGCAAAGGCAGAAAATACCCTCCTATGGATTCTGAGGTAAACCATTATGCTCATTGGCATTGTGCAGGGATTCAGCTGCCACATCTGGGACATGATGCAGGCAAAATCATAAGAAAGGAGAGAAGACAAAATTAAGTGCTTCTGAAACCCTGTCCCATTTACTTTATGGACTTGAAGCAGCAGAGGTTCCACAGTACATGTTTTTCCTCAGTCATGGTCAGATATTTATCTTTCTGTCTTGTCCTTTGTCTCTGTGAGCAGTTAGACCCTGAGAAGTAACTCAGGCTCTCATATAATCCAGTTTTAAGAGAGGTTTGGTTCTGTTCCTGTGACTTTCTGAATACTTTCCCTGGACAAACACTCAAATGGGGAAACCTCCATCAGATCAAATACTGCAGCAGTTCAGTCTCCTGTCCCAGCTGTAACTTGTATGTTGATTCTGTCCTGCATTCCCATTTCATTTAGCCTGACTAAAATGCAAATGAAAACTTACCATTTGAGCAGCAGTAAGAATTAATGTGCCAAGTAAGCCAGGATTTTTTTCTCCCTGTAATTAAATTGTAAGGAACTTCACATCAGTCGAGTCTTACTGACACAAAATCATTGAGTGAGAAGGATTTTGGTCAGAGATAAGGCAAGACTATTTCTTTGCTGTTGTCTTTTTCAACTCTAAATACATCTGAAAATGAGGTTATTGATACATATCTATGTACAAACATATTTTAGAAACTTTCTTATCAATCACAGTGCAGTAAATTCAAAGTGCATCAGCCTCAGTGTGACTCTATATTTACATGGCTGTTTGAGAGTGGAATGAAATCCTTTGCTTTGACTTTTGTGTTCATTTTGGACAACCTTTGTTTCTTCTGAAATGACTTCTTAGGGTTCAGCTCCTAACTGAAGAGCTTAAACTTGCATGCAGTAGATAGCATTAAACCGTATAAATTACATAAAAGAAAGTAAAGTTTTGACACAGGTCAAACAAATTTTGAAACATTGAACTCACAGCAACTACAGTACTGCATTTATTAAATAAAAATACCTTCTTTTGTGTCCATCAGTGCAGGGCCTTTCTGTCAAGCTACTACAGAGATCACAATGTGGAACTGTCAAAACTCCTACACAAACTGGGACAACCCCTGCCATCGTGGCTGAGACAGGAGCTACAGAAAGTCAGATAGCATTGGAAAACAGCTTCTTGAAATCTCCCTTCCATGCTTCAGTCATCATACCTACACTCTCCAGCAGCTGCCAGAAGGTCTTGTAAGATATACCTCTTCAAAAAAGTGTAAAAGATAGAGATTATTTCCACATGCTGGCATGTGGATTGTAAAAATACACACGTTTCTTAGCACTCTGTCTTGATACATTTCTGGGCCTATGGGCTTGTGGACTACTGTGCACATCTGTGGAAGTTCTTTACAGCTGGTAAAAGCATCAGATAAATGACCTGTCCAATTTCACAGTAAATATTTACACTTTTATATTTCAGTTTAAAAGTATTGTGTCTCATGTAGGTTTGGTAGCCCATTTATAGACCACTGACCATTTTTCTTACTATTTGATTATTGTGTCACATACGATAACTTGATGTAGCACAAAATGCCAAGTGTACTTCTGCCTTTGGAATCAGCTTGATAATACCCAAAGTGTGCACAAACACAGGTGAGAAGTGCAGTTATCATATGTGATTTAAGTGCAGTTACAATATATGATTTAGCTGTGCACAGCAACTGAATACATGGAGCAAAAGTATGTAGAACAAACCAAACACATACAAACAAAACTGTGATAAGAATCCATGACTGCATCCTGTAACAACAAACCCTTACAATTATGTCGGATTTGTACTGACTTAAATGTTAGAATACAGCCATTATCTGAGCAGAAATTTAATGGACATCTGAAGCACAAAAATTGCAGTGCAATCCTCATGAGCAGTGTTAAACAACTGTGCCCCAGCCTGGAGCAGTGCAAGAACAGGCCAGATCCAGACACTGCACTCCAGGCTTACACTGCTGAGAATCAGGAGTGACTCCACTGAAACAAATGAAAATCTCAAAAAGAGCAGAAACACACCCATATTTTTATTGCCTTAAGTTGCACCAGTATTTTTTCCTTAATTTATTTGCCGTTTTGCATTCCACAATCCTTCAACCTTACCAAATGTCAGCATCTTTCAGTCAGTTTACATCAGCTGCAAAAATCTATCAAAGTTCTAGAAGAAAACACCTGTCCTGGTTCCAAACATCTTGAACACGTTTGGTGTTAAATACTAGGAATAAGCTCTAGGGGCAAGAGAAATGAACACAATGTGTAATCGTGGTAGGAAGACACAAATATCCAGCCTTGCATTTATGTGGTATATTTCAATGATACATCTCTCAGTGCATCAGTTTAGCTGTGAGATAAAGTCTAATTAATAGTACTTAAAAGTTTGGGAAGAAGATCAGTGAAAACTTCAGCTGAGTGTGGCCTTAATGCTTCTCCACTGAACTTTGGCTCTGAGTGTTTCTAAAGGCATGAAGGGGGAGTGAAAACAAAAGAGAACTACGTACTAAATGCAGTGGTTTATACAGCAGCTCTTATAATGTTTTCATAATTTGTTTTAGGATGAATACTTAAAAAATGCATCAAATGGTGGAAAAACTTTCTATGTCTCAGTGCTGTTCTACAACATTTAAGTAATCATGTGATTTAACTTCCAAGGTAATGGAATGGAAACTAGTCTGTTATTCCCTAAATAGAAAACTGATGTTGAGATCCTTACTGTACCTCTAACTGATAATCTTTGTTATTTATTGATTTTGTCTGTGTAATATGTGGTTTTGATAAGCCTGTAAAAGAAAAAAGTCCAGACAAATTGCTGTATATAACACTATTCTTTACACAGCACTTTTTTGCTAAGGGAATATGCATGATTAATGATGAGGACCTACTAGAGTAGACATTTTTTTAAGATGAACATCTTTATTATTTATTAGACAGAATGAGAATTTTCATTTCCCTTTAAATATTCACTGTCATATGGATTTGTCTCAAAAACTGACTTGTCTTAAAATACTTCTTAATTCATAAAAGAAACACTCTGGATTCTGAACATCTGTAAAAGCAAATACTCTGCATGCTGTGGACAGCTCATGCTTCCTGCAAGCATCCATATAGATTTGTTACAACTGAATTGGATAACTGGAGAAAATACCTGGGGTTTCATCCTGGCATGATTGATTTTACTCTTGATGTAACCCGGTGTAACATCACTCAGACACTTAAAAGAATCTGCAGGGATTGCACAAAGCTCCTGTTGTGCACAGCTCCTCTGTGTTCTTCAGTGTAGCAGTTAGAAGGTAGAAAATGAGAAAAATCTTGGGCACTGTATCAGGTGCCTGATGTTTTCAGGGTGAGGGGGCCCTCTGCACACTGATGAGTGAGTGCCTCCTACATGCAGGAGGAACAGCCTTTCAGCCACAGTCACAGTTCAGTCTTTGTTTGAGAGTTCCCTCTCTGGGCAGCCAAGGGCAGAGGATGGGGACATGCCCATTGGTCACATTGTCCCCTGGGAAATTTGGCATTCCAGCTGTGGTCACCACAAGGCACTGGGATAGTAAAGTCCTCCATATGCATGGCCTTGGCCCTGGAAGGATTGTCAGTTGTTTGTAAAAGGATGGTATGAAGACACATCTTTTCTCTCCAGAACTATTCTACTTAAATGTGTTCTTACATTTAACAGGAGCCTTTGAGAAACAGAGTGACTTGTAACATGCAGTCAGCTTGGTGAGGAGTGAGGGGCTGAGCACAGCCTGCAGACAGCAGCCAGTGAGTTACTGCCCATGGCACAGGATGGACAGCACTACAGCACAGTAAACGTGGGTCATATGGCAAGGTTTAACCTCTTCTCTTCACAACTTACCTGCAATCAGTGTTTGATTTCCACAAATAGACTACCAGTGTTAATACTCTTTAAAAAATACTGATTCTTTACAATGAATTTCTGTTTTCTAGTCAAAGTCAGGTGTTTATTGTGGCTGGTAACACAGAAGTGGTTTCTGTTCCCTGGTAGGTAACTGCACAAGCAATTTCTTTAACAAATGCTTGATTAGGTGAACTTCACCTTTATTTTCCTAAATAAGATTCTGAAATTTGCTTTCTGCAGACCTCTGTGCCCTTAAAAACCAGTGTGAGCAGAAAGTGACCACAGGGAGGGTGTGAACACAGACCCAGATACGAAATCACCTAATTATTTGAGCAAACATTCCTTAAAATACTGTGATATTTTCCCAGTTCTACTTGTGCAGAATGAGTTTGAATGATTTCCAGACTATCTTGTACAGAATATCCTTTTTCATTGCTTAAAAATGTGAAACTTCCTCAGGAAGAAATTAAATAGATATTTCGATGTTTATAGATGTAATACTCTTGTCATTCACATTGAATGAAAATTGCTGGAGACATTTTTCTCTGAGGTTTTTTTTTTTAATAAAAAAAAATAGATATTATTCTGATAGTGGCATGGTATTTGAAGTGCAACAATAAACTCTGATAAGGAAGTGTAGTGCTGTGTGGACGTGTCTTTCATGTTCACAGAAGTTGTCCTTTTCCAGGTCAGTGAGCAGCTCCTGCAGCCTGACACTGAGCTACAGCACAAGCCAGCAGCACAGGAGCAGCAGGAGATGTTTGCAGAAATGAAAAATGTTGCTTACTCTCACTGTGAGTGAATGTTGCTGCTTCATGCAGCTGCTCATTTTACTGCTTTTGCTTCCTGCTTACTTTTTGTTTCTTGTGCCAGAAATTTCTAATGTGCTGGAGAAACATCTCCAGAGTTTGCCATTTGTAAGACAACAAGCAGAATTTATTCAAATTACTTGCCTTAGGGATTCAGTGGTTGTGCCAATGCATCAGCCTACACAGACATGAGAAAAGCTTTCTTGGGAGAAACCTCTAAAATACGATATCAATGTCCAAAGGAAAATTCAGTTACCAAATTCAGAACAGAAAAATTTCCTTATCTAACTGGGCAAAAGCTGCTTAAAATCTTCATTGAGTGTGGAAAGTAGGAAACCTGGAATAACAAAATACTACATTCACTGCAGATATGATGCAGCCTGTAATTAAGAAGTCTAAGCTTCTTGTATAATGCCCATCTCCATATCTCTTAAGAACAGCAAAAGTGAAATGATAAAGTAATAACAGGTAGTAAAAGCCAAGGGGAAAGATCCTTGCTACAAATGATACTTGCTTAGCCTCTCTCTTCAATTTCTCTGCTTTCATTTAATGTTTCTTTTTAGTTCTGACCAAATTCCTAGAGCTCAAAGGCAAAAGGCACATTGTTTTGTCTCTGTGGACCACATGGATGAAGAAAGCACAACAGTCAGCATCAAAGCACAAATCCCAGGTACAGAAAAGTAAGAGCTGAAGCCAAGGGATAGGGAAAACTGAATGGATGAGGAATTAAAGGCAAATTAAGGATGGTAATTTCAGTAATTTCAAAACCACACATTGAGCTTGAATCTTCACTGGTCTGAGGATGACAAATAATAGTTAAATAAGATGCTGTTGTTTGAAAGGTACAGTAATTAGGGATTCAGACTTGGCAGTAGGAAGCATTTCTTTGCAGAGGGTGACCAGTCCATGAACAGACTTCTGGACAGCTGGTTGATGCCCCTGGCCTGTCAGTGTTTAAAAGGCATTTGGGCACTGCCCGTAACAACAGGTTTTAACTTTTGCTCAGCCCTGAGGTGATTGGGCACTTGATCATTGTAGGTCCCTGCCAACTGAAATGGGCTGGTCAGTTCTGTTGTGATCTGTCCTGTTCTAATTAAAAATGAGGGTGTAGGAATTCAGCCAGCATTAACCTGCAAATGAAGCATCTGCTTATGTGGACTGAAAAAGGCAAATAACTTGTGTTCACCTAAAGGGATGACTTAATTTTTCTAGCACACCTTTCATAACCTCTTCTTTCTCCTTAGTCTATGGTTATCAAATAACAGGGAGTATTACTTTATCATTTATGACTGGATTAAGCATAAATACACATCCACACGTGTACCTACACAGAGCAGCAGCAATGCCTAGGCCAGCTGAAGGGCTCTGTTTGTTCTGGACAGTTTCCATGGATCCCTTAGTCGGTTTGCCCCCGAGGGTGCTACTCAGTGACTCCGGAACGGAGCAGGGAGCGAAAGCAGAGGGTTTGCTGTTTGCTCCATGTACGCTTGGCGCGTTCTCCCCGCCCAGGCACCTGTCAGTCACCGCAGGCCACGCCCCCTGCCCAAAGCCCCGCCCCAGGAAAGCCCCGCCCCTGCCCGGCTGCCGCCGCTGGCGCGCGCGGGGTGAGTCACGGGCAGCGAGGGCTCCGCGAGGGCGGGCGCGCGGGGCGGCCGTTCGCGCTGAGGGGCGCGCGGGGCGGCCGTTGGCGCTGAGGGGCGGCCGTTGGCGCTGAGGGTGCGCGCGGCGCGGCCGTTGGCGGTGAGGGGCACGCGAGGCGGCCGTTGGCGCTGAGGGGCGGGCGCGGGAAGCGAAAGCGAGGCTGAGGGGGAGGCTGGAGCCGGCGGTTCTGCTGCTCACGGACCAGGCGCGCTGTCCTCCACAGCGAGGCCGCCGCCGCCGCCGCCGAACGGAGAGAAGCGGGGCGAGCAGCAGGTGGGCTCCGTGACGGGGAGGGCCGCCGGGCGAGGAGCCGTGCGGCGGCGCGGGACCGGGGCCAGGGCCTGAGCCCGCATGAGGGAGGGAAAATGGCGGGCGCCACGTGGCGGCGTGGGCAGCGGTGATCCATGACTCCATGGGGGCTGCCGCCTGTGGCTGACTCCCTTCCTAGGCATGGAAGAGCAGGGCCTTGCTAATTGGCATAACTTGTACCTTCTTGTGGGTATGAGTCGTTGACTATAGCAAGTGACAAACCGAGCCTGCCGTGTGGTTGACCGTGATCCTCCTGTCGTGTTTTTTGCTTGTTTGATTTTCAGTTTCACCTTTTTTGACCCTAATAAGCGATTACAGCCCAGTTTTTAAACTTTTTTTTTTTTTTAATTCCACAGGAGAGCAGGAGCTGGAAGTGTGGAGACGTATCCATTGAAGATCCTTCCACAAAAAGTACGTGACAGGGTGTATATTACACAAAAAGTTCTTCAGAAGTGAGGTTTTGGTCGGGAACAATACCGATTTGATAATTTATTTTTAGCGATTAATCTGCTGCGACTTGCCCTTTGAAATCAGGGTATAAGCTTGGTGTTTTATTTTGAGCCATACTTCCATTTTTACGTGTTTTATTGGCAAAAAAGTAAAACCGAGTGCATTAGTGTGACTAGGAGGAATTGGGTTGGGGTGTGGATGCATCAGAAAACATAATCCACTATTTTCAGCATAAAAGGCACATTGCCTGCCAACCTAGAGGTGTGCAAATTCAGATTCCTCAGGGATATTCCTGTGCCAGGGGAATGGCTCTTTCAATGAGCACATGGGTACTAAGAGGAATCTGCAATTGCAGGAGCAGAGAGAGGTGTCAAGCAGATACTAAAAGCATTGTTGTAGTGCATCCTGCTGTCTGCCTGCTGTCTTACTGTTTTCCCAGTACCAAAATTAAACTGCCTCAAACTTGTTTTTACAGGGGAAAACCACTCTTGAGTTGTGATGACAGAAGAAGATGGGGCTAAATTCCACATGTAAAATCTAGGAGTAGCTGTGACTAAGAATTTTTACTTGGGGTTGAAATTGATGCCTTTTGCAAGCAATATTTCTGGTTATCAAGCAGAGCTAGCAAAAGCTAATTTTAGGCAAGATCTTAACCCCTTCTTTAAAAAATGGTGAAGATTTGGAGCTTTAATGAGAGATTATGCAGTCTCATTTTGACAAATAGGGGCTGGAAGGCAGCTCCCTGTACCTAAAGTTAGCCTTGGCTGCTTCTGTACCAACACAGGACGAGTAGCCTCTTTTGTGCAGGTTTCAGGGCTCCGCTGCTCCTCTCTTTGGGCTGTCACTAAGTGTTGAGCAAATACAGTCATGGGTTTGGTGGTTCAGTGCCTGTGTTGCACTCTCTTGTGGCTGACCACACTGCAGTATTGCTAAATCCAGTGACGTGCACCTTCAGTGGTGGCTCCTCTGCTGTTGAAGTGTATTAGAAAGATTGTTGCTACGAGTGTACCTGTACAGTGGAAGGTAAGTTTGAAGTCTAGAAACCAGATGTAGAAACTTCAGTTGTGATTTTGTTATCTATGCCAATATAAAATATTCAAATGTATAAATAAACAAATAAAGATATTTTGTCTGCAAGTGTGGCTTCTTTCTTGAAAGACTGCTGGTTGCCAAGATTAAACCTGCACCTGTTCCTTGGAATTGCACATGCCAAATCTGCTCTGTCTTTGGGGGGGGATACACCTTTTGATAGCTGGGTCTCAGATTTGGCAGATTCTGGTTTCAGGTGCCTGGCGCATTGTCTGGGAACCATTCTAGAAGTGGTATGACTATATCAGAGCTTATTGCTGCACGGCAGAAACAGTGACTTTGAATGTAACTGTTTTTGCAGTTGTTGAAGGCTCCCTATTTATGAAAATAGATGGAACGGCAGTACATGATGAATCATTGCAAAATTGGACAAGAGACATTTTACTGTCTTAGCTAATACCACCTGTGCTGGCACAGCCCCTATGCAATGTTTTCCACTTAATAAGGAAGTTTTTCATTAATTGTTCCAAAAAGAAAATTCAGGCAGGGAAGAGGGGCTTTCAGTGGACTAGGGAACAGAATCTGTGAAGCTGGAACTGCAGTCATCAGCAGGCCATGTAATTTGCTAAGGGCTTGGCAGCTGAGGATGGGGATTTCTGTTAGGAGTGGAGTTGTGGACTCTAATTACAACATGGATTAGATCTGAGGAAATTACTTCCGGTGGTGGTGTTAGTAAGGAGATGAGGGAACTGTCATAGGAAACATCTTTTATTTTTCAAGCAGATACTTTTCCTGGCATAGCGGAAGTACAGCTGGATGCATGTTCTGTGTGGAGCTATAATAAGTGCTACCACACCTGTTTAATTGGTGGTTTGTGATTACTTTGCTTTTCAACAGCCCTATCAGATGACATCCTTAGAGCTTAGAATTCCAAGCTTGTGGCTGCCAAGCCTGGAAACCAGTAATCCTGAGTGTGTTCGGTGAATTTCCTTTTTTCCGAGACTTGCCTTCTGAGGTAACGTGCTTCTAGAACATCACATCTATTCTACAAGGGCAGTTATGTGCTTATCTTACACAAACAGGTGTCGGGCAGACTGGCCAGGAGAGCTGGGGCTGTCCCAGAGCAAGGTGTGAGCCGGCCAGTGCTGCTGTTGTGGCAGGCACACAGATGCAAAGTGGCTTCCTTAGTTTTTCTGATTGATTTTTTGTTTGGTTTTGTTTCTGGCTTTGGCTCTATGAAGAAAGCCAAGTGTAGGTAAATGAGTAGTAAACACCAGGAGTAGGGCTGGGGATTGATTTCTCCAGGGATCCAGAGTATAGATATTACAGCACAGGAAGGCATGACATAGTTGCACAGTAGCATTGAAAATGGAAAATAGTGAGAATTGACCTTTTGTTAAATACAGGCTATTATACAGTGTTGTGATTATTTTGGGAATTAAGGCAGCTAAGGTTCTACATACACTGCATGTACTCAAAATGTAGAATATTGGTAAGTGCCCTTGAGAAGTTGAGGGTCAAGATAAACACACATTAAATAGATTTTGCAAGTCAGTTGCAGTGATGCTTCTGCTCTTCATTTACTTGTATATTCTCTGGAAAAATGGACAAAAACCTGGGAAGTTCAGGAGGGCTGCATTTCTAACAGTCTCGACAACGTTGGGGAACCTGAATAGATTACACACTGGTGTTCAGAGTGGTCATCTAATAATAGAAGTGCCAAGTGTTTACATAATTTACGCCACCATTAACACTGGCCAACTTGCTTAATAGAAAAAAACCCCTTTCCACGGGCTGAAAAGCAGGGGGTTTTACACAACCCAATTTATTAAAAATGTTGAATAGGGGGCAGAGCAGCAAGGGTCAAAAAATTCTTAAGCAGTTTTAAGAGTGTAGGATGAACTTAGGACAACCTGACTGGTGTGAGTTAAAGCACTGGGTATTCTGTCATACAGGACAAACTTCCCTTCCTGAGGAAATAGCCCAAAGCTTACATGCTTTCAAGGAAATAGTTTCGAGAGCACCTTTCCTGTAAATTTAGTAAAACACGAAGTTTACCCAGCTGATGTTCTTGCAGCATGTGGTTGTACATACACAGTATTGATGTACAGAAGTTGTAGTCAGTGTGGCAGTTTTTATTGTATACATACACATCATCAGGCTCATTGAACAAAAATGAGAATGGCATAACACGGAGACAATTTCATTTTATGGTAGAAACTGAAAAGGCATGCTCAGCATGGAAACAGTAGTGCAAGAGTTCAACATCTAACAAAGCATCGTATCTAAAGAGCAAAACTAGCAAACTACTATATCTGTTTACTACACTTAGTACACAGGCTTAATTCCCACCCCCACCCCCCAAAGTATCAGATTTCTGTGGTGCAACTTTCTAAAAGATCCTTTCCCCTGTACACAAAGCATGTATTGCACTATAGAGCCTACCTCACCACAAGCCTGGGTGGTCTTGTGTAGCAAAGCTTGGATGGTACAAGTAGATAACATTTTGACAGACTTACTTCCCTGTAATTAAAAGGGCTATATGTAAGTAAAGATGTAATGGTTTCAGTGTTCACTAGCACAAGGATTTTGCATTGGTCTAACAGGAGGTGGTCACAGTACTGTGATTTTTGACATGTTTATAAATAAAATACTTCACACTATTTCAAATAGCATGGAATTACAGAAAACTAAAATATATTAAAGCACCCCATTTACTTAGTTTAGCACCAGTTCCAATAAGACATTTAAACTAGTCATGACCCTTGAACACTTCAAGTTTGAGGTCAAAGAGAAATTAAGGGCCAGGTTTTCATTTAATCACATGGGTTTCTACATCACTGCCCCTTTGTTTGCAATTGAGTTGTGGATATTTGTTACAAGAGCAGAGAGACACAGAACCATACAGAAATGAGTGATTGCTGACTTAGAGCATGAATGCAGGCATCCCACTTTTTCACAAAACATCGCACAACACAGTCATGGCTAGAGTCTGTGGGGAATAGGAAAGAGGGAAACAATCACTGGTAGTCACAGTTTGCACAATCACTATGTGGTGACACATCTGCCACACTTGTCACACTGGAGTGTTTCATGGCCCACAGAGCTTTCAATTCCTCTCTTATGAATGTATTAATGTGATACACAGAGCACGCTTAAGACAGAATGGCCTTTGACAGGAGTCACAGAGGTGAGGCTGAGCTGTCCTGGCTCACTCTCCACTGCATCAGTCACAGGTCTTTTCCAGACTGATCCTGTTAGTGTTGCACTAAGATGATTATTACCGGTGTTCTAGGTTCAGTGTGGTGGCCCTTTCTGAAAGGACAGTGCACAGGTTATCAGTGCATTTTGATAAGTCATTAAGGTTTTCACAGCAAAGGGAACAGTATTTGGAAAAGAGATTAAATGGAATCAAGATGTGTCAATATTTTAGAAGGCAGTGAAAGCTCTCAGCCTTTCCTGTAAAGACCAATCTGAACCAGTGCTGCAACTAAGCAGAAGAGAGTTGTCTAAATATTACCTTGCAGAAAATAGTAGTTTAAGACTATAGGCCTTGTCAGACAGGTTTTGGCTCAACATCTCCATTGTATGTATTTATAACTTGTAGGACTGACAGAAGTTCTTTGCACTACTTGAGTAAAGCCCAGCAATGAGAAGACTTTGATGGCTTTTAGTCCAACACTCTGGTAAACAGGATAAGTAAATCCTCTCCAAAATGTTGTAGATAGTCAAAATTACAAATTTCAGAAATCAGGCAAATGTTGTTTACCTAGAGGAAGGAAAACAAGTGGTCATTTGGTTTTGATTTAGCTCTTGCAGCTGTGCAGGATGTTTGTGGGCAAACAGTGTACTACCTGTTTGATTTGGGAATGTACCTTATGCACACTAAGCTGGGAGAACATTTGTCAGAATAGCTGTAGATCTGATTATCGACAATTATTTTCCTTCTAACATTTAATGCATGCTCAGAATTACTTAGCAAGAATCAATCTGCTAATGGTATCGTTAGTTACTGAAACAGGAGTCAGAGAGCTGAGTGTAAGATCATAGGGATAATAGGCAAGTCAAGAAATTATTAAATAAACTAGACTGAAGATTAATTGAGATCTGTAATTAATTCTAGGGAAGCTTGGAGCATAAATAGCTCAGAGCTACTACAGTCTTCCTGCAGGCAGTGAGTCTCGCAGTGAACTCTCTCTCCAGCTGGCCTCCTCCAATGTTACTCAGTTGGCTATCACTTTTCCCCTTAGATACATGTAACTCGGTCATGCAGTTTATAAACTTCCTTAACATGGAGGACAGTAATCTCTAACTGGAAAGGTTGTGTGTATACAGCTTGGATTTAACAAAAACACATGAATCAGGAAAATGTGTCTGTTTCCACCCACTGTGGGCCCCAGCTGTGCCCTGTCTGTGCTGTTCAAGGTGTCCTGCCTCAGAGCTTGGTTTTCATGACAGATTCATAGTTTGGTCACACTTTTTATCCAGGGCACAAAAGATGATACTTTTGTGTAGACACCTGGGGAGTCTTTGACCCCACAGCCATAGCCCCAGGAGGTCACACCGTACACGACCCAGCTTTCCCCTGGACGTTCACACATCAGGGGTCCACCGCTGTCTCCCTGACAGCTGTCAACACGTTTCTGTTCCTGGATGTTTCCAGCGCAGAGCATTCTTCCCGTGAACCTTCTTTTGTAGCGCTCTTCACACACCTTCTTGGGAAGTAAGGGGATGGCAGCCTGTTGCAGTGTTCTTGAATAAGCCCGTCCTAAAAGAAGACCCAAATTACTGTCTCATTACAGTGGTTTGTCTTGGAAACGTAAATGGAATTTAATCCAGTTTATGCTCTCAGTCTTCACACTCTTTTGTCCTTTAATAAAATTAATTGAAGCAAGACTAAATAGTGAAAAAATCTATGCGTTAAATATAATACTAAAATACTACAGATACTGTACATGTAAAATATAGATGATTTAAAAAAAAAAAAAATGTAGCTTTACTCCTTGTGTTCTCTAGGTCTTTCCAAGGCTGGTGTTTGGTTTATTCCAAGCACTGTCTTCTGCAAGAGCATATACTTTAATTCTTACATGGAAAAGTGATTTTTGTGAGTCTTGAGCAGTGGAGATTGAAGTCAGAAATACCTCCTTTCTAGGTCACCAGTTCAAATCCAGTTTAGCTCAGCCCCACAGGTGCTGCATCTTCTGGCTTCCAAGCAGAGCATCCAACTTTGGATCTTTGTACTTTTCTATAGCTTGAACCTCTTTTTCAGTTGGAAGTATGGGAAATGAAAGCCAGTGTTGATTTGGCCTTTTTAAAGTAAAATCTTAGTAGTTGTAAAGTAATTATGATTCATACAGTAAGTGTGAAATGTCAGCTGAGGTACTGCTATGATGTAATTTCTTACCATAATTTAAGCTAATTATTGCTGTGGTGAATGTTTCCTTAAATAGATGTCCTAAGTTAACAATATTGCAGAACTTCCAATGAATTATGAGGCTAGACAGAGCTAGGCAATGAATTAACGATTGTTTTTAGCAGAAAACCCCCCCTCCAAGGCTCTCTCCTTTATTGTAGTACAGTGACCCTGACATCTGTGCACACAGATTAGTGCATGTGAGGAGGAAGAGCTGATACTTGGCCGTACCACCTTGTCTCCTTGCCAGTTTGAATGAGTCACTGGAACAAAGGCTCAAGTGTGGTTGCTGACTTGCACTGTGGTCAGCACCATAAAAACATAAAAGTAAAACATGGTTATTAATTTGTAAAACATTTAAAGGATAAAGACTTTTGAAGAGGAAGAACCTTGTACTGACCAAGAAGGGGACTGGAAGCCTGGAATGCAGAGTGCATTGTGGTGCTCATAAATTTTGGCAAGATGTTCTCTTAATTAAATCTAACTGGTAGTTCAAAATGTCAGTAGTAATAAGGGAGACTAAAATGTTACTTGAAACTATTCTGTTTTCCGTCCCTTTTTCTGTTGAGGTAGTGTAATTTATATAACCTTTCTAAAAGTAAAGTATTCATAGTCCTTACCTTTAAAACCTACTGAGGCAGGGGGTCATAAGCTGCTGCACATGGTGCACCTGGCAATAAATAAGCTTTTTATTTCTGCTTGTCAGTATAAATAAGGCCATTTGACTGCCGGGGTCTGTGATTTAGAGTGACATGGTTAATTGCTGCTTTTCAAACACACTAAATTCCGTTAATAAAATGTCATTCCTGGTGAAGGATCGGGAGAGAAAATATTCCCCAATGCAAAAAAGAGTAAAGTTGTTCGAGCATTTTCTTATTTTAACTATTTCAGATTTTTTTTGTTTCAGCAGCCTGAGATAGCAAGATTGGTGATGGAAATGATCAAAACATTTTTACCTGTGTCACCCCATCCAGTGATGTAACAGTTGGGAGCAGTTTTCTGTGGTCTCTCCCTCCTTAACGGCAAGCAAGCAGGTAAGACGTGGGTGCTGAACCTGGCACACTGTTCCTCTGGGCCCTGGAGCCTCACCAAGGCAATGTCGTAGTTGCTGCTGTCAGGCCTGTACTCTTTATGTATCACAATCTGCTGGACTCCGAGTTCTTCCTCGTACTCCTCTGGTACCAGTGTGTGATAGTCCCCAACTCGCACAGCGTAGTTCCGAGTGTTGTTGCCATACCTGAGATGGAGGTGAAAACAGACAGGGCTGGCTTGTGCAAAGTCAGATTCTACGCAGGCAAACAGATTTCATCAGGGTCTTTATTGTTCATATAAGTTATGATACCTAAAGATTTTTTTAAAGAGCAGAAGTGCTGTCTCGGTGTTTAGATTGCCATTCAAGATATCCTAAAGAATATAAAAAACAGAATTTTCAGAGTGGGCTCCATTCTTTTTTGTGTATTTTCACAGGCAGTTTTCTTACGGACATCTGCTATGATGGACACTGATTTCAAAGGTGCAAGGCATGCATTATAAATGTATTTAGTTAGACAAACTGCCAGTAATCACAATGAAAAACTGAGTGCTAACATCATGCAATGCTCCAGATAATTCCTGAAATGAAAACGGTGTTCAGGCCTGCTTTGGAGGTGGGTTGAGAAATTGTAGAGGCTTAGATAACTTGATAAAAACCTCTTACCTCAACTGAAGTTACAGGAACAAAGAAAAAGCATATGCGCATCACAGGCACCTATTGTCCAAGTGACAGAAGGCCTGTAAATCTTAGGCTTGTTTTTCATTTAATATAATCCAAACTTCTTTCCCATCATAGACTAAATGGTAAATACATTAGAAATGATTACTGTGGCTGAGATTTTTGTATTACAGTTCACACAGCCCCTGGGAAAATGCAAACAAAGGAGTACTGTTGGCTACATGTATTTATTTTAAAATCTGGCTAAGCTAGCAAATATTTTTTCTTTGAATTACCCATTTTCCTAATAGCCTTCAACAGGAAATTTCTAACACACTTACAGAAAATACCCCACAGTGTTCCATCACCTGGCCTATACCTGGGTTTTTTATACCCTCAGCAAGGTGCTGTTCTCCATAGCTTGCTAAAGCTTGCTCGAGGAGCAAAGCAGGAACATTACAGTTTTCTGCACAATATATAGCTGTACCACTGAATATTTCTTCCAGCTGTGGGTTGCATTCCTGGTTGGCCTGCAAAGCTTGCTTTGTCTAATTCTGCAGATCTCCTTCAAGTCTTCCATGAGCAACATTTCACTTCTGGGCTTCTAAGGAGAGATAGCAGCAGGCTCTCAACAAACATCTGTTCATCTGAAGATGAGCTTTTACACAGCATAAATGAAGACTTTTTTTATTGTGCTTCATATTTCTAATTATCCAAAGTCAGTTTTTTTAATGTACAGACCTTCAAATTCCCCACAGGTGTCAGAATCACTTGGGGCAAACTTGCTGATAAGATGGGTGAGTTAGAAAATGAAAAATAGCTTCAAACCATTTCTGATCTTAAATTATGTGTCTATGAAATTACAGAAGTGAGTAATGCCACTATACTACTTGTGAACAATTCTAATCATCATGCATAAAATTGTGTTTAATTTTTATCCCTAGTGCAGGTGAGCCCACTTTGGTTACTTAAGCAGTGTTCCAATTTCCAGGATATGAGAAATTGTATACTGGCTTTTCTCTTGTCTGTCTGTGGAAAATATGTGAAGAAGGCACTTGATCTATAGATAGCTCTTGGAAACCTATCCCCTTAAAATCACTCTGAGATCACTGAGAAGTTCAGCCCAGCCTGTCAGCTTAGAGCTAAAGGTTCCTCCTCGCTTTTGCAGTGAGCAGTAGTGCATCCCCAGGCTGTGGGAGTGACATGCTTGTGTCTAATTGCAGTTTGAATGCAACATCTGGTGCAGAACAATCCTTTGGTCCCAGAGAGCTCGTGTAACAGCTTTAGGGTAGCCTGTAGCAGACCCTCAAGTGGCTGTGCTGATCTGGGAGCATCTCAGTGTACTTTGCTTTAGCCATGTGCTGTCCCATCATATGGGTTTTCAGCAAAGTATCCAAAATGGGCACTCCTTGGCAAAACATTCCATTTTCAAGCCTCTAATCAAAGGCTTTCTCAAGAGCTTAATTTCCATCCCTTGTAATCAGTGTAGAGATGATGAACAGGGTAATAGGAAGACATTATCTCTCAATTTTGATGAAAGCAACTGAAATGCTTTCACAGTTCTACAGAAACAACTGGGACATCAGTTGGAGCGGCAGAAATTTTACTAAGCTTGACCATTTCAGCTTGAAATATTACCAAGAATAGTCCTTCCTGATTTCAGGAAACATGACAATGAAAAGATGTGCATCTAGTGCTAAGCAAAGGTAACACTGCATTCAAGTCAAAGTACATCTTAATCTTTGATTTAGTTACTGCTGTGCAAGAGGAAAGGCTCAAAGTCCAAATCTAAAACATTTGCAGCCCACTTGAGCAAATTCTAGCAAATACCCTCAAAACTGCTGTGCTGTTCTATGCTTTCTTTCCAGCCCATCCCAATGAAATAATCACTGTTGAAAGCTTTAATATTAGACCAGCTTCCTTCTTGTGCAAGTTGATGCTTTTGTACTTCAGCAACTTCATCAGCAGTGAGTTGCTGCATTTAATCACTGCTGTGTTACAGTAAGAAGGTCTTTCACTGCCAATATCAATCATTACCAAAATTAGTCCAAAATACTACAGTCCCTGTGTTTGGTGTTTGCTCTGTTGTCTTCACTATAATCTGAAGGCCATAAACTGCAGTTTTGTTGGAACACAAGTTAAAATGCCAGAAGTGTTGGCCATGTTTTTTCATGAAAACACTGAAGTTGTGAATAGAAATCACATGAATAATAACACCCAGAATAATTTCAGTGTATTAGGGTGTTTTGTTAGCTTTTATATTGAGGGAAAGGAGGTTGGTTGGTTGATAGTTTTTTACAACCAAAAGGACAACTCTTGGAACAGTTTTCTGTGGGCTTGAACGGCAGTGCTTTGGCCTATGCCCAGAAGAACTGCACTGCTGTAAGGACACCCACCTTTTAAAGCAGTGTGCAGCAGTGAGGACCCAGCAGCTGCTGATGAGAGTCGCTCCACACAGGAGTCTCCCGTCACCATGAGGGGATTTCAATCGCAGTGCCACCTGCCACGGCCAGCCGCCCCTGCAGAGGGGGAGACACAGTGTTCAGGGGACAGCAGGGGAGGGGCAGGGAGCTTAGCAGTTACCCTGAATCCAAATCCAAAGCCTTTCTTTGACTGACATATCGTGCAAACTGTGGTCTTTATTAACAGTGGAGAATATCTTCATGTTTCTGCAGCAATGACAATTCCATTTAACAGTGGTCTGGACTACTTTACAGATAGTTTGGGCATCCAGCACTCTGAGTGCTTCCTCCTATGGTCAGTTGTTTGAATTTTCCCTTCTCAAATTGCATTCATTCTGCCAAAAATACATTCTACAGGTTCCTTGCCAAATACCATCCAAGTCAACAAACCAGTAATTTCCTGTCAACTGGAGAGGAGAAAGTGGGGAATTTCTTGAAAAGCTGAACCCAGCATCCCTTTCTGTCTGCATGAAAAAGGAAGCTGGCAAACCAAGAGGTCTAAACCAACTGCAGAAACCTCAAGTAGCAGATTAGCACCTTTTTTCAGCCTGTAATAATTTTGTTCTATATAGTAGATCTGGCCATATTTTCAGACCTTTGAAAAAGGATTCTTTTTTGCTGGTTTAATAGATTACCAGTCAGAAAAGGGAGGGGGAGAGAGAGGCACCTGTAAGTAACAGCAGCATCCAGGAGTAAGCAACAGGTAGTCTTACGTGTTTTCTGTGTGCTCTGAACTCGAATGGGTACCCTGGACAGCAAGAGCTGCTGGGGACCATCTAGTCCCGCATCCTATCTCAGAGTTGTTGGTGTTTTAAAGGTGGAGAATTTGCTTCCCATAAAGAATAGAACAATTTAGACACTTTTCATTTTTGGAATATTGGATTTAATACATTTTTCTAAAATGGGGTAATTCGGAGAGCTCTGGATTTGCTGGATATGTATGTAAGTACCCAGTTCCTTTTCAAACTTCTTCAATTTCTTTGTGACTTCTTGTGACAATACGTCCTTTTCTGATACCATTTGTGTGTTCCTTTCTTGATTTTGAAGCATTTCTAAGTGCACTACTGGGTTTCTCTCACCTTTTCGCTTCATCTAACATCCCTGTACTGATTTATTATTTTGCCCTGACTGAATGGTGCAGTACATAATTTGTCACCATTTCATTGCATCCACTGCCCTTAGTACAGGTGTTCTGAGACAAGAATTCTCAGTCTTTTTCTGTTACTCTCATTTGTCTCTTTGCTGAGGTAAGTCACCCTTCTTGTTCTATCTGACTGCATTTAAATATTTTTCTGGGCTCCCTCTTGTTACCCTTCTTTGAAGCTCCTCCACTCAGGCAGTGTCTTTTTTGAAACAGATTGATTGCTGCTGTGCAGGTACTTGGAAATGGGTTGCACAAAGACATGTAATGATACTATAAGTGGATTTTTTGCAATGCCTTTTGTAAGAGCCTATAAATATGCATTTTTTGAAGTTACTCAAAACTTCAAGAAAATAAAGCCTGTACTTCCTAGTTTTATAGCCATGTCATCATCAAGGCTTATTTTGTGAAGAAAAATCGGGTCTTAGGCAGTGAATCATAGCCAGGCCTTTTTTTCAATGTAAAACCTTGTATTCATAGCTCTCTTGGTACAGCTCACATCCTGATATCAAGATACCCTTTGATAAAAGTAAGTAGCTATTAAAAATTTAACCCATTCAAATACTAAACCCATAAGCATCTACAGATGTTCAAATAGTGCTGCAAATATCTATCAATTAATACTTTTTAATTTCCTACCAAATTTCCTTTGAGTTTATGTCGGCTTCTACCGCATGAGAAGCCAAAAGAAAAATAACAAATCTACAACAAAACTGTAAAAATTAGGCAAACTACTTATGGCAAATACATGTTTTAGAAGCTTTATATTCAAAATTACTTGTCTTTACCAGGTATTTACCGTAAAGAATTCTTCCCACCAATTATTCTCTTTTGTCGGCGATGTAGTAACCTCAATCCACAGACAGAAGCAAGGGAATCTGAACCAAAAAGGGAGATGTAGAGAGCATTAAAGTCAACACGAAAAGTAGACAATCTTCAGTGAGAGTTAACAAAACAAAATCCCAAACACAAAGGCTGGAGTTAGAGGGTTTCATGGTACTTTTTAAATACCAAATTTTGATTGGGGAAAACACACTGAAAAATTCCTTGCAGCTGAGATCTTTTAACTGTGTTCACAGAGCCATTTATGCATTTGTTTCTCAAGTACAAGATTTTATGGTGTTCTTCCTTACTTCCTGTAAGTGGAAGCAGAGCCTGGCCTACCACGCGGGTCTGTCATAGGCTGAGGACAACCTACACCCTGAACAGCTGAAAGGAGCCGTCTATGGTTTTGCATTTCCATGTCCTTGTGCAACATAATGACCATGGCTGCTGTAAACCACGGCAGATAAACAGCCTGTGTTGTTTGAGGAGTCCTCATGATTCCTTTGTGCAGCAATATGCTCACACGGAGTAAGCAGAGAGGATTCTCTCCCCTTTTTTTCTGTAATTCTTTTTGATACAGCTTTTCTCTGTAAGGTGGGATTATTTAGTTGGTCTCTTCCTACTGTGACTATTCCCCATCCAAACCTGCTCCCTCTCACAACGGGGCTTCACCTTTATTGCTGTTCCCAGGGGCCTTCCTGCTGAGGTGGTCACAGATGACCCCGGCGTCCTCGCTGTGCCGGCAGTTGTGCATCCCAATGTCCTGCTTGATGCAGTCTGCCAGGGATCTCTCATTGCCCGTACACTTCACGTTATCCACGTGGATGGGGCCTTTGCCCTCCCCAAAGTAGGCCATTGTCCTTGCCCTGGCCGCTCCTCTGGAAACAGCATATGGTTTTAGTAAACATTTTGAGGCATTAGTCTACATTTGTCACTGATTCACTTGAACACAACCACCCTCTCATCACCTCTGTTCTTCTGGTATGTAGAAAAAAAAATTCATAAAAATTGCTACAGCTCATTAATGTTTAAAAAGTGCTTTCATGTATCTAGTTAGAAGGCACTATGGAAAGTGGTTTACATTGTAACGGCATTACATTTTGCTATAAAGCAAAACACATGAAAGCTGCTTTTTCATAATCTCTTTAATCCTCATAGAAAATCAGCATCTGTGAATGCTAAAAATAATTTGTTCAGGTCTGATTCCCTCAGAAAGATGGGCCAGATGAATACAGGATACCTGCAGAGTAGTAGGAGCTACAATATACAGATCTGTTAGTTAACAGTTAATATGTTTCATTATCATGTCATTTTTAAAGTGCACTCCACAGTTGAGTTCTGAAAATATTATGTAATTGGAGCAAGACTGAACCTGGTTCAGTATTGACACCTACCTTTTCCTGGGAGGAACCCAGCATTTGGTAACATTTGTGAAAGATTATTACTACTCATTACTTAGGATAATGCATCTTAATTTAGAAACAGATGTTTTGTTAAATATGGTTTAAGAGCCAGAAATAATTACAGGTGGGAGACCACCCAACCAGCTACACAGAGAGGTGGGGCAGGAAGCCACAGCCACCTCTAGGTGTGCCTAAACTACAAGTTTACCTATCTGGTAAGAGCAACATACTGATATTTTAATGGGATAAGAATATATATGGAGTTCCAGATAGGTTTTCATTTTAAAGGATATGTTGTAATTGTGTGTTGTAAAGGACTGGCTTCTATGTATACAGAAGGGTAACTGCAGGTATGATGAAATGCTGGAGTAGAGAAAGTTTGACAATGAAAATGTATTATGCAAGAAAATACTTCTTTATAGCATTTTTTATACCTCCTTAATACCTGCAGTGTTGGGGAAGATAGGTGGGAAAGGCATAAAGGGTTTATGTCCCTTTATCAGCTAAGGATTGTCTGTTGGGAAGCAATTCTGATTTGTCATAACATTTTCAAAGCTTCATCATACAGAAGTGTGGCTGGATCAAAATGAATCCAGCTCTCAATTTCATTTCATCCATAATGAAATACAAAAGTAATACATACAAACTTCCTGCCTTTTGAAACTTGCACTTGGGTAACATTGCCTTTTTGAGTTTTTTACTGCATACTGAAGGGCAGGATTTCTATTTAGGGAGTGTTGGTTAGAATGCAGGAATTGTAAAACATCAAGAAAGAGAAGCAGCATGTAAAAGATTTGACACAGACGATACCACAAGGTCAACTGTCCTTACACATTTTTAATTTCCATGGCCAGGATGTATTTACCAGATAATCCAAAGCCTGAACTGCCTTTGGAACTGGTATAGGACAATCTTTGCCTAATGAGTCTAGTATGATTTAACTTGTCAGGCACAAGCAAATGTTTTTCTTTTATGACTGATACTCTGATTACAGATAATGACAAAAAGTAAGTCCACCACTCCAATACCTGTGGGCAGCTGATGTGTCCATATATGCCATTACAAAACAGTGAGACAGAACAGGCATGCCTTGTAAATTCTTACCTTGTTTTGGTATCTCAACATCAAATAACAAAGTTTCTGCTTTAGGGCATTGCTCTAAAGTTCCTCAGGATATTGAAAACTACTTCATTATGAATCTCTACAGAATTCTTAGCCTTTCCCAGAGAAGTATTTATTGCACCATAGAATGGCCTCTGCAGAATCTTACCAGTTACTTAATAAGGGCACTACTTCCTTCTTCCTACATTTTATATGAGAACAATCTCTCTCTCACTGTGCATCAGTTTGCTGATAACTGCTGTGAAGGATGTGTTCATACCCACTCAACCAACCAACCAAAAACACCACAAAAAACCCCAAACCAATCCCTGCTGTTTAAATAGAACATCTACCAGGAAAGAAAAAAATCATGATGTTCTAGAGCAAGGAGTGCAGCTTAATAGAAAAAGTTATTTCATATAATTGGGAGATCTCTAAAGGTACAAGTGTTAAGTCTATGTGTTTGTTAACATACTGGAATGTGCTCTTACAACTGGCTGTAGTCCACCCTTAACAAACATGTCCCTTAATTGCTGCCTTCCCAGCCAGGTGTTTATGCACCAATGACCATTAGAGATACAAAGTTTTTGCCTGCTCAGATCTGTCCCTAGAGAGAAGAGTGGCTTCAGATCTTACCCTCTGGCTTTTCTCAGACACACGGCCATGCACAATAACATGCTGAGCTCCTCACATGCAGAATTACCATTATTCATAATGTTGTTAATCAGAAAATCCAGTGAATTATTAGGTGGCCAATTATCACAGACATTACAAGTTAAGCGACTTGCACAAAAGAGAACTCGACTTCTAAGTAATTTTGTAGTTTTAAAACTATAGTCTACCTACTGCTTTCAGATGAATACCAGACAGTTTTTAAAAGTCATATAGTATGTGTTGAGGCGTAATTTGATGATACTCAGTTGCACAAGCTTCACATTGTTAGATGCAGCAAACAGTTAACACAATTTGTATCTCTGAAGCTCAGATTTCCTTACAAATATGCTCAGAGAAGACATTTCACTAATTTCCTGTTGTATTTCACTGGTGTTCTGGATGTTTTTCAAGTCTCATTAGTTCTGCTATTTATATATCTGCCCTATAGTTGTTATATTTTTATTGCTCTTGGGTATCCAGGAAAAAACTGCTGATGAGCAAATGCAAGCCTGATTAAGTGATTTATTTCAAAAGTGACACCTACATTGCAGTGGTTTTAATTAGAGGGTGGGTTTGTCCTGTCAGATCTATTCCTGTATTAAATGAAGGTTATTCAAATCACTGTCATGCAGGCCAAAACCATAATCCTTTGTATAACAGTTTTATCAAATCTTCAAGCTACACTGAGTGAAGTCAGATGAATAAATGAGGAGAAAACCCCATGAAACTAGGAATTCAGTAGCTGGTGTGCCTGTGTCTGAATCTGCAGACATCATATCCACACCTTGTGACAGTGGGCACTCACCTGCTGCTGTATTTCATTAAAAATGTTAACAGTTATGTTATGGACAGTTACATTTATGTTAACAGCTATGTTATGGACAGTTACATTTATGTTAACAGTTATGTTAGACTCTATAAGGACTTCAAAGCCATCTTAAGGTTCACAAAAGATCAATATTAACAATATGCAAAATCATACCTTTCAATGAAAACAGATCAAGAGCCTTTTGAAACAAATTTGACAAATCTAGTGTTTAATTACAGCTTAGTAATTTCTTAAAAAATGGTAATTTCTTAGTAACTTCTAACAAAAAATACTTAATAACTGGCATTAACTTGCACCTCAGTTGCCAGACAGACTGTGAATGCTAAAATTCCTACTCCCAGTTATGGTAGGTAATGAATATTCCTTTTGAAGGTGGAGCCTTACCACTTTCTGTACAAATAGTATGAATACACTTTTCTAAACGAATGGCAAATTGACAAGTTTTAAAAGGGCATATATTATCTTACCAGACATGTCTGTGATATCTGGTTGCAGAAACTTAACATTTTTAGATCAACAAACAGATAACTGGAGAAACAGCTTAATGAGTTTTCTTACTTGTAGCCAAGCTGTCGGCAGACTACAGCTGCATCCTTATCAGACCATCCATCATCGCAAATCGTGCCCCACTGGCCATTGATAAAAATCTCCACACGTCCTTCCTTCTTATTCTCACCATCCATCAGCCTGATGGGAGGACCTGGGGATAAATTACTGCTGTCAGCTCACAATGACAGAAGCAAGAAGTACTTTAAGTAATTTTCATTACGCTCAGCACAAGGGGCCAACTGATGTTCATGTTTAACAAGCCCAGTATCAGCTGTTAAAGTGGGCATTTCTCCTGGCTGACGAAAGAAAGCAGTTTGTAGAAGTTGCAAGACAAATATCAAATACTACTGTACTTTAAACTTCAGAGTTCATCTGGTTCCTTCATTTGATACAAATACATGACATAGCTCAGAAATTGACCTAAATGTGCACAGAACAATTCCCCAGGTAAAGGCAGAAAACACTTGAGACACCTTTGCTATGATACCCATACAAGCTGACAGCTTTTCCCTATAGAAACTCCATGGGTATCTCAGTTCATAAATCCATTCTCAGACTGGTTGCTGCTGCTCCCCTTAACCATCATCTCAGCAAAAGAAGTGCAGCTTTGTGTTGAACTTCAGCTGTTCCTTATCGTTACACGTGCTGTTCTGTGGCACGTTATTCCAGACTAATGTCTGATTACTCTTCTAGAAATTCAAATTTATTGCTTAATCAGATATGTTCATAATATAAAATCTCACTTACATGGATTAGTCAGACTTAATTAATCATAGCTTGTTCATTGCTTGGCCTGTAGTTAGATTTTGCATCATTAGGCAAAGTACACACTGAAGCAGCACTAGTTAAATCTGGCCTAATTCATTAATTAAAAGAGGAAATATTTGAAAACAAAATTAAAGTCTGTTTGCTGCACATGTAATTCAAAGTGTATATTGTTTCTAATGGAGTTCATACTGTCCGGACAGTTACATGAATTAACTTCTCCAACGTGTTTACCCACACTGTCATGATCTTACATCCTGAACAAATGTTGTCATCATTGTAGTGTATTATATGCCATTTTTAGTGTTCCTTAATACCTGTATTTCCTCAAGTCATATAATCTAGTAATTTCTCGTATTTTTTCCACTAAATTCTTCCTTACAGGGAAAATAAAGCTTTTTCAAATGTTGGGAAGTAAATGGTAACAATAGAATCTTTGTCCACTTTCCAATGAGAAATCCAGGAAATGTCAGGTAAACTGTCTTATTTTCTTGTTGGACGGATATTACTCTAGAAAGATAACCGTTTGGGTGAAAATTTTACTTCTATTAACCAGGTAGAGGCACAGGATATTAATAATACTTCAATATTATCTTCTTGTGGCTTAGAATATATATAAATGTATTTCTGAGCACAAAATTCATGTAACAGTCTGGTAATGGGGGATGTGAGAATGTTACCATATGGATGTATTTAACTGAACCAGACCTCCTTCAGCTGAGATTATATTTTATAGGAATTTGAGCAAAGCAGCACAGATGGTTTGCATCTGTAAAGACAGCAGTCAGGATTTGAATGCCTGTTATTTTTGGGTTAAGAAAATTCTTTCTACCAAATATGATTTGACATCTACACATAATGGAACTGTACTGCAACATAAAACATTCATTGGATAGTGAGAGGTCTAAGGCTATAAAGAAAAAGACTATAAAGAGGGAGACCAGAAAAGTACATGTGAAGTGTAGAATGTTGTTTTAACAGGTAGCAACATCATGCAGTAAATCCATGTTGTAGTTTGCAGGATAAACCTTCAGTCTGATTTCCAGAGAACTTCAGGCACCCAGGCACACAATTCCATATACATTTCAGTAGAACCTGGGAATCTAACTCCACTAGTTAGACTTCTAATTTCAAAATCAACTAAAATGTTCTAGGGTAAACTAAATAATTTTCTAAAAGGCTACATATTGACAAGCTACAAACTTCATATAGAAAACTGTAAAAATGAAACTTTTTCAGAACTGCTGAGCAATCCATTGTTCCCCTGTAGTTTCTACTGTACATCTCTGGTATCCAGAATTATTGTTTAATTGTCTACACATGGATTTAGGAATCTTTGGAATTTATTTGTATCTTTTGTTCTACAATGTTGCTATGTAATTGGTATTTTTCTATAAATTTTTTTTTATTAGTCTTTTTCTTCTTTTTATTTTCATACAAGTTCATAAGCTTTTGACATTGGAACTGACTCTCTTTATCTGTGTGTGTAGTATCGTTCTGTCCTGGTCAGCAAGTGGGGCCCATTCACCCAGACACAATATAAATGATATGCAATAGTAACAGTATTATAATAGTAACAGTCTCCAACTTCTGACATCATGAGAGAGTTACTTGGAGGCTGGAGAGTGCTGAATAACTCGGTTGTACCATCAGGAAGTGCAGGATAGGTCTAAAATCTGGTGAAGACTGAGCGAACAGCATCTCTGGAATGTGACTGTTCCCATGCAAATCTGCGTTGAGCTTTAATGTTCTGGCTGCTTATAGTCCTCTAAGCAAAGCTTGGTTACTTCCTATGATCTTCCTGAGAAAAGTGGGGGGTTTTCCCCTTCCTGTTCCTTCTCTGCACACATCTGACAAAGACTGGGATTCTGAGCACCCTTAAGTATGCTGTACTTTGCTGGGATCTGTATCCACAGCAATACGTGTCCTGTGACTTTACCAAAGAGCTCTTACCCAGTGAGAGCTTGTGGCTGTCAGTATCCGGATGGCAGGTGAGTCTGACATCCTCTTGATGGTTGCAGTCGTGCTTTCCCCACTCCCTCCGTGAGCACTGCAGAAGGTTTGTCTCCTGCCCAGAGCAGCTGACATCATCCAGCCAGATGGGCCCAGAGCTTCCTTCTGAGTAGCTCTCTTTCTCCATACCTGCACTTTTTCCATACCTGCACAACACACACATATACACAGCGTTTTGGTCCACAGTGATCAGAGGACAGGTGATGCTTAAGCACTAGAAAGGAAGTTACTCCTGAAGAAATAAAGGTTTCTCAAGTATTTACAGGAAACAGTGTTAACTATGACAAAGCAGGTTCAGTTAGCATTAAATTCAAAGAGAGCACCATATGCTGTCTCTTTGCTGGTTTTTTTTGTAAGAAATTACTATTACATTAATACAAACTTAAGAATGTAATACCTTTTATTAAGACCCCTCTTGAAGCTTATGGCTGTCTCACTGACTTTGAGGCTTAAAGCATGTTCTTAGTATTATATATACATTTAAATGTCACAGTCTGGAGAAAATGAGACAAAATCCTGTTTTGAATGTGAGCTGTTACAATCTAAAGGCAAGACAATTTTAAGGCATCAACAACAGTCACCCAGTGAGAGTGCATCTTTGTAGCCACAGTCAGTAGGAAAAGTAGTGAAGAGTGAATGCGTGAAACTCTAATGGGATCTTTCTAAAATAAGCTTTTCAATACATAACAGTGTTCCAGCGCCAGGCTGTGGGTTTTTCTGAGGTAGTGCAGAAGGACTTGCATCTTGAAAACATTTGTCATTTTTAATAACTGTACAACAAGTAAAGATTTAGAAGAATCTACCTTTTATAGGCTAAATAGAATACAAAATCAGTTTTTCCTGAGAGCATATGCATTGATCTTAGTTAGCCAAAAAGATGATTAGAAGGAACTCAGTGAAAGAAGGCTTCTGAATCACAGTACCTGTTGAAGGTTTTTCTTCTACCTAAACTGAGGCCATAAATACTTATTTGAGGCTGAGGGAAGCAAGCTTTAGTGGATTTTAACTCAGTAGTTTCTATGAAACACTCAGCTAATATTAAAAAACAGACTGCTGAATAGGGTCCTTGGAGGGTTCATGTAAATGTTTGTCATCGTCAAGTCACAGAGTCAGATATCCAATATCAAATAATCTTACTTAAATCCCAGCTGCCGGCAAACCACCTGTGTGTTCAGCTCTGTCCACCCATCGTCACAGACGGTGCCCCACTGCCCACTGTGATAGACCTCCAGGCGTCCCTCGTGACTGCCTTTCCCGCTTGCGAGTCTTAGTGCACCATCTGTGTCATTAACAAGCAAGGGAAAACAAAAACAACCATCAGCTTTCCTTGGGTCCAGTTGTTGTTCTAAACCAGAATCAGTAACACTGGGGTTACTGCATCTGGTGCGAATATGAGACTCCTGCACCTTGTGCTGATCACTGCATGTCATTCGAGGAGGTGCCCTAACACACCTGCTCAGCTGCGGAGGGTTGCATAATGCAGCTGCCCAAGGGCACGAGACATAGCCCGAGGTATCTGTCCCCCAAGCCCTCATTACACACCGAGCCTGCAGTTGTGGGCTCACATTACACGGTTTCCCTGTATATCCACATCTTTTTGGTTGTATCTTGTGTTGTTTCCCACTGCTTTCACGCTGACAGGCTTACTGCCACTGGTAGATGTGATACCCAGCTAAGGCAATGCCACACAGAGTTAAGGGGCAGTTGGCACATTACTGAGGAACAGGGCTTTGTGTTGAATAATGAGATTTTCTGTACCTTTTATCCATAGCCAACAGCTGGCTCATGTCGATACTGCCAGAACATTTAATTACTGTGGAGTTCTGTGCACTGCAAACCTTTAGTTCTCTTTCCAGAGCTGTGAACTCTGCATTTGTCACTGCTTTCCTGTGTGATTTTTGGCAATTGAAATACCTGTGAGAGGCGTGCAGGAAACACCAGCATCTTCTTTGTGGCCACAGTTGTGTTCTCGCCAGGAGCTTTTTGGACACTGTTCTATGGACAGTTCATTTCCTGTGCACTGCACTTCATCCAGCAGCACAGGGCCGGAGCCTTCTCCAAAGTGAGCCTGGCTCCACGCCTTGGCAACGCCCCTGTCCAAATGTGAGGAACACCCAGTCAGGGACAAGCATGCTGAACATTTTCCTTTTCTGTGCCTTTGGGGGGTTTAAGCATAACTTTCCTAGAAAATATTATAGATGTACAGCTTGGGTATGAGGATTCTAATTTTAATTTTTTAATTTAATGTTTATATGTAGTAAAAATAATCCGATAGGTATTTCTACAGTGACTTTCATCTGTTGTCCTCAAAGCACATTAACCAAATCTCAAATACCCAGATGAGGCAGATAAAAGTGATTGTTCCACACTGTCATTTAAAGACCACAGCAAAGAGATCTTAAGTGACTTGACAACCAGTCAGTGGTAGAAATAAGAACAGAAAGCAGACCTGAGCCTTGTGGGGGGTATATTCTATGTCAGCATAGAGGGTTTTGAGCACAAAAAGCTATGTAAATTGAAAACACACCATTGTTCAGCGTTACAGAAACCATGCATTGTTTAATACTTGATGATCTATCAGAGTTTTTCCAATTTTAATATATCATGTCTTTCATATGTAAATGTTTGTCATGGTTTGGTTTCTTTCCACTCAATCATTTGAAATGTCAAGATTGAAATGTCTGTCTAAATTTTTTACTGTAATCATTTATCTATCTAGACAATTTGTTTAAATTAAGCAACATACAGTTCTCAGAGTCAAAAATATCCTCAGACACACAGCAGGCAACATTCTAGCCAAACACACGGCTTCAGTCTGAAGTTAGTCCTTAGATATTACCTTTTCTTCCAAATGCCCTTCCTAATTCCAAGTAACGTATTAACAGATCTCTTGCTCTAATTTTTTTACTTTAGCAATGCCAACAAGGTTTTTAATAGCTTGGAAACTATATTTTCCATTGACACTTGAAAACACTTTCTGATTGCCCTTACTATTCTTCCAAATACTTTGTTACATAACCTCACATTTTTATATGTAGCATTAATTGACTGAACAATGGTATTTTGCAATGCTGGTTATGGGAAAAAAGAGACAAGTCATTGATTTCTCATATTTCATAAAAACTTGCCTTTCAAAGTGGCTGCAATTGTGAACAACTACATAGGAAGCTAAGAAAATATAATTCATATGATTTACCAATGGTAATAGTTACTGCAAATCTAGGTATACCATTTATATTTTAGCATCTAAATAAATAAGAACATCTTTGTTTTCCAGTGTATTTCACACAAATGCTGGTACAAATGCATGAAAATGTTAGGAAAGAAAGTCCTTATTCATTAAGAAACTGACTAAAATCAAAGAGAGGCTGCTTGACTACTCTGACTGCTGAAACAAATTATACCATAATCTACTAAGAGTAGAGTTACAATAAAGCAGAGACAAAACATCCCACTACTATGACAAGGGAGTTTGTATTAAGCAAAAAAAATTTATTAAAAAAAATAATAAATTACTGGGGTTTTTGCCTATTGATGGTATATTCATACTCTGAAGTTTTATAGAAAAGCTACAGAAGAGTTAAAGGGGTGTGGGAAGCTACTTATTGAGATGCTTTGCTTTTACAATTTCTGGCACATTTCCAGATGAACAGTATGCAAATTTAGATTATTTTTAGTACTTCAAAACTGGTCTACTGCCACTGTTGGTAAAATTTCACTTCATATTAACGAGCACATGTGTTGTGACATCTTGCTTACTTAAGAAATTCTGTAAATCTCTAGACATGTTTCAAAAAGACTTAGCAGACTTAGCACCATCTTAATACAATTTATGTACTCAGAAAAATCAAATTAGAAACATCTCAGAACTGCCATTTCTGATCATTAAATGTAAGTAATCAAGTGGTCAGTGTAATCAGTAAGGAGGCAGGTTAAGAGCATTATGCTTGTCTTTACTATCCAGAAATGCAAAGCTGAGCTTAGTAACTCCCCAAACCTATTAACAGTGGCCAATCCAAAAGCAGGAAAAGCCTGTAAGAAGACAGACTTTCCATGAGGTATTCCCAATTGAAAATGTAGAGGAATATAGAAATACAGCAAAAAATAAACTGGGGAAAATTAAAAAGTGATTATCAGAAGAGCATGTTAGTTGCTACATGGCTCAGCAGGAGATCTTGCAGCTTTCTAAGTGCTGCAGAGTTCTCACCTTTTGAGCAACTTGGCTGGCACAGGCAGCCCAAGGCCTCAGTTAAAAAACAAGTACACTCTGGGGGCCACCCATTAATGCCACCAAGTTTGCAGCATTCAATGCCACTTCTTTTAATTTATCATATTCCCAGCAGGATGAAAAGGGTGAGTTCTGTTCCAGTCTCCTCTGCATTTACCTCCTTAGTTCTCATCCACTCTGTCTCAGACATAATCCCCTTCTCCTTGGGATACATCTCAGGTGTATCTTGGCTTCTCTGCCTCTTGCTCCTAGTTCTTTCCCTTTTCAACCATCTGGCCTTTCATCCCAGTTGTCCCCATCTCCTTCCTCTCTGATCCAGCAGTTCTCCTCTGTCTCTGACTTCTGCAGCACCTTCCCTCAAATACTTAATACTTATCTTGTGTGTGGTATCAAAATCCCCTCTGGCTGTTGAGAAGAGGAGCAAGAAAATCCTGTTGTGCTGTTGTGGCTGTATTTTGGCCCCTGCTCAGTTCAGACAGAATCACTGACAAGCTTAACTATCAAAACTTCAAACTGACAACCTTCAGAGACTCCCGATTGAAACAAATATTGAGAGGTATGCCAAAAAAAGACATCCTTTCTGACCAAGCAGTGCTCTTAGCCAAAGCAAGGAGGCTGTCGCTCTTCAGTAAAAAGATGGTAAGGATTTGAACGCTCAAAGCAAATTCCTTTTCATCACCTATGTGTTTTGGTTGAAACTTTACAGAAATTGTAGTGAGTTTTCACTAAAAAGTCAACATTTATTCTGAGGCACATCCTTTGTCCTACAGACAAAATCGCCCCCATCATATGACACAGAAAACTGTGTCAGAGTTCCAGGGAACTAAAAGTAATGGCACTGTACCTGAATCTGTTATAAATAAACTCAGTTACTGTTCCATAATATTAGTGCAGATTTAAAGGAGCATTTTTTACAATTATACTTCTCTTATCTTCAGCTGTGTGTCTGGTAAAACTCCTGCTTTGCTGCTGGAATAAAAAACATGTAGGAAAACAAACCCAAGGCCAAGCTGCCGACAGACAACTTCAGCATCTGCATCATCCCACTGATCGTCACAGACTGTCCCCCACTGGCCACCATGGTAGACTTCCACTCTTCCTTCGTGGGCATTGCTCCCACCAGCCAGCCGGATCGGAGTGAAGACAGGGGCTGTGATCAAACACACATGTGGAAAAGGTCACTTACTTCCCAAAATAGAATCCTGATAGTAAAGAAAAGGGAAAGATGCTTAATGGTTTCTCTAGTTAGATGGAAAACCTGCATTTAACTTGTTAGAAATGAGTTCCCCTAAGCTCTACTCTCGCTAGCTGGAGAATATTACAGACAAGTAACCACAGTGATCTTCAATTACCGAAGGGTCAGAGCATTCACAGACAGTGCTGTAAGGCAAAATACTAAACCAGTCTGTAGAGCTGCATTTCTACCAGTAAGAGCAAAATTGGCTCTGTATAGGCTTGGTCCCAGAGGGTAGAATCTGAAGTAAGAGGCAAAAATTATTTCATTGACACAAAAGCAGTAATTCATCCTCGTGTTTTCTCATTCCTATAGAAATTGCAGTCAGAGCAGTGAAATCGCACTGACTGTGGAGTCTCACTGTAATTGTACAAGTATTGTTCCCTTCCTGTTTCTGGTCTTTTCAAATCAGTAGCTCTCTTCTGGTACACCAAGAAACTGTCTTGAAAGCATCTCTTCTGCATAAAGAATATATAATGGAAACAGCTTAAAGCCATATAAAAACTCATTATTGCTCTAATATTAAAAAGGTTATTTTAAAGTTTTACCATATCTAACATACCAATGATTTGAAACATGAATAATTTTTGTGTAGCCTCCCAGCCAATTAATGCTACTATTTCATCCATTTCTTGGCTTCAAAAAAGAAAACTGAGGACATTTCTCCAATTTAATGTTACTGTTTCACTGATATGAAATCTGGGGGTGTTTTTTGCAATTACTCAAAAAGGCCAGTTGCAGTAGAACCTGCAAAACTTGCAAACATTTATAGTTTTCAGTTTCTTTAGGCAAAACTATTTCTCTTGCTTTGGTCCTTCTACTTCTCATAGCTTAAAAAGATTCTCCCTTCCCTTCCCTCTACTGCTTCCTAAATAAAGACCAAAATCTTCTTTTAAAGGTCATTTATCAAAATACTGCTCATTAATAGGAGAGCTTTAGGACCAAAAGGCACCTGCCTTTGGATAGTAAGGTAAGTAGGAGAGGAGAGACAGTGCAGAACTGGCTGCAGCCACACATGTGCTGGTTATAGCATTGCCTTTGGCAGCTCCCCAGCACTGCCAGCCCAGCCTATCTCCAGGCCAGGTATCTTAAATCCAATGGCATAATGGCCCATTGTAGTTGCTGTTTAGCACATGGACTAAACCAATCTGAACTATCCTAAAAACATTAATAATAATTTTTTTCCTAATAATATAATTTTGCCATTTAAAAAATCCTACTTTTACAGAGATTCTTGCTCTTTCACCCTTTCTCAGAAGCTGCATCTCAGAGCAACAGTTTACGTGTAGATTAAGGAAAGGTAAAAAGTTGCTAAGCTAGTTGCTGCTTGCATGGCATGGAGGTATTTGAGGCAGTTAACAATGCGATGATTCAATCTGTTTCATTTTCTGCTCCAAGAAATCTTAATATTTATTCTAATGTAATAAAGAGTATTTATTACTACTTCTATTTAAATAAGATAAAGAGTTAACCAAAACATCTATTTTTTTTTACCCAGGGAGGAGCTACATGTGACAGCAGCTGCCATTTTTTGAGGACATGTTCCATCCTGCCAGGTGTCCTTCTCACATAACAGTATGTTTTCTTCATCACCACGACAACGCACTTCACTCCAAAAAACAGGAATAAGGCCCAGTCCAGAAAACGGTATGTGTCTTGCTGTACCTTTTTCACTGTGGGAAGAATAATCAGGATAGGGCATTAGAGTGGGAGGAAGGGAAGTGGGGGCATTTTCCCATGTATAAATCTTGGAGTAGAAAAGAAAGGGCTTTCTTCAGTAGTGTAAATTCATCACATTTTCATAGAGTTCAGCATTGTCTTCTGCACAAAGAAAAGTAACAGATGTGACCCAGTTCTCACCATTTTGTTGTGTAATATTTTAGTACAATGACTGTGTTGCTGCAGGGCCAGCTATATTCCTGTTCTCCCAGTTTTGAACTACAAAATTCAACAGTCCAGAGGTGAATGGTGAATCTGTAGTAACAGCCCACGGCATTTACACTTCCAGGAGATTTAATGCCACCAGGCCTTGTACCCTTATGCTCTCCTTTACTCCATGAAAATGTACCAACACTGTGCCCATACATGTCATATATTGTGGTTGTGATGATGAGACAGTGAAACCACCTCATACACCATTAGATCAGACATTTTTCTCTATTCAGCCATTCCCATCCATCCAGAACATTTACAAACAGCTCCCTTTCCTTCCTATACTGAATCTACAGCAACATTTATTGAGCCCTCTTTTCTTCCATATAAAGCCAAACTAAATTAAAATGAAGCCCAAATACTGCCATATCAAAGGAACAGGTTGATGGAAGCACCTGAGAAGCACCAATAATACCTGGTGAGCTCACTTTGTGGTACTTAGATCCAAATTTCTGCCAAACACTCATGAGAACAGAAACTTTCAGTTCCTGTTTGCCTGGGGCTTTTTGGCCTGGATTCAGCTTTAACCCTTTTCTGTTGAAAACCCCAAACCACTGACCCGTATCACTGATCTACTTTTGCTAATGGTGGTCTCGTTCAACTGAACGTTTAGAGCAGGGGAAGAAGGAACTTACATGAGAATGAGGAAAGGAGACATCGCACGTAGACAACTGAAGTCATAAGCAAAATCACAACCTCCAGATGGCTGAACTTTTATCTCATCTAATCCTCATATTTTTATTAGTTGGCGTGGTGTGCCCAGATTAGTATTGAACATTATAAACCAGCTTAGATTCATTCTGGCTGGCAGTCTTAAAAAGTGGGATAATCATTAGGAATGTCACAGTGCAAGTCTGCTCTGAAAGGCCCTTACTGCTTGTAGCAAGCAAAAGCTCTGCTTTCATATGTGAGCGAAAGAAATGCTATAAAGGCAATAAAGCCAGACAAATTATGTTAGAGTGTCCTGTTGATAACTCCATTCTGGCAGCAGTGGGAAGTGGTGGCCAGTGAGGACAATGCATGGACTTCCAACCTGTCCAACACTGTTATAACTTTGTAAAATGTTGCCATTTTTCAAAAACTTAGGATGAGTCCCAGATAGCTTTTGGCAGGATAGGATAGATGATTACCAGGATAGTCCCATGCTCCTGAGAACCAGAAATTGTCCTATGATGAGGAACCCATGTAGCGTCTAATTCTGTTATAGATTCAATAACCTCACTGGAGCTGTTCCTAATGGAGACTTACATGTGTGAGATCAGGATCAGACCATATATTTCTGCCCTTGGGGGCACCTCCTGGATGTCCTGGAGGGCAGTTTTTGTTTGCCTTCAGCTCTTCTGACCTGTTCACACGTTCACCTTGAAAGCAAAGCGTCTGCCCTGGTCTGCTCCTCTCCAGATGCCCTATGCAGCCTTCTATGAAAAACTGATTATCACAGCAACCTCTTTGAAGTGTAATGGGAAGGACTCTGGGAGGAACAACTTCAGCATTCAACAACTTTCAAACAGAAAAAGCAATCATCAAACACAAAAAGCTCTCAGGATTGACAAAATAGATTGTCCTTCATACTGAAACATTATTAAAATAAGCTGACTGATTTTTACTCAGCCTGAAACTTACCCAAGTGCAAGCTGGCGACATACAACTGTTGCATCATTATTGTCCCAGTGGCTCCCACAGACTGTTCCCCAGATGCCATTCAAGTAAACCTCCACTGTACCTTCAAACTCATTCTTGCCACCCTGGAGTCTCACTGACCCTAGTTAAAAAAAAATTAAAAGTAAAGCAATTAAGCCTCAGAGACACCACAATTGCTCAGTTAATGTATTCCATGCAAAAGACTCCAGACCTCATTTTCCCCAAGTTCCTGTTCCGTGTTTTAGTGAGCCACTTCCAAGAAACACTTGGGCACACCTAACATTCTTAGACAGTGATATACAAAAGGAGATAACCTTATTTTTACATGAGGAAAACATTTTGCTTCTTATACTGAAATTAAATTCCTGAACCTTCTGATGCTAGAACTCAGTTAAAAATCTAACAAAAAAAGTATGTATATACTACACGTAGTTAGTTAAATGTCATTTCCTCTATCCAAATGAGCAAAAAAGTGTACACACGCACACACATATATATATAAATGAATGGTCTACTTTTATCTTTCACAACATTCCATTGATCGAAGTTAAGGGAATCAGAAAACAACCACATGGATTGCATAGCTCTTGCTCTGACCCATGGAACATGCATGGCACAGATGTCAACAGTTTATTTTAGCCAAAGAATGCATTTGTTCATACTTGTTCTCAGACAGAAAAACATTGCATTTAGTTCTATTAATTCATGAGAGGTCTCTACCAAATTCTCAGGCAAAGCAAGCTAAAAATATAAGGAACTGTCTAAAATAAGTGGGGAGAAAAAAAATCTGCTTCTTTAGAGTTACAGAACACAGGAATCCAAGAAAATTTGAGATTTTGCATTTTTCTATTACAGTAGTTTTACTTGAGATGCCAGAAGCATCTGCTGTCAAAGGTAGCCAAGTGCCACTGATAAAGGTGGGAGAAAGCTGGTCCTAGGTATAACTCCACAGAAGCAGAACAGTCGTGACAGAGCAGCAATCCAACAAGAAATAATACACTTCTGTGAAATTATCAAAGCCCATGTGCAGGTTTAAAGGTAAACCGGCAGGAGAAATGAATGCAACACAAAAGAGATTATAAGTCAGAGTTACAATTTAATAACAGTATTACAATAAATGCAATGGCACAAAGAGAAAAATTAGTTTTAACCCACAAACCCCCCGAAGTATAACCCAGCACCCTGGGGCACAAGCACAAAGGGGTTTGTTAGCCCCTGTGCTGAACTCTGTGTGGTTCCCCCAAGTCCAAAGTGGAAAACCTGTTGGTGCAGCTGACAGTTGCAGTCTGGTGGAGAGTGGTGGCCCAGGCTGGTTGAAAATGGTGGTCTCCTCCTGTTGAGGTTTTGGTCCTCCTCAACCCAACAAGTGGTTCCTGAGGTCTTCTTTACCCCAAGATATGGACCCTCAGGTCCAGG
>JAWWEV010000134.1:2771654-2801153 GCA_035583235.1 Hafferia zeledoni
GCCCAGGGGCGCTGGGCCGGCGCGAAGCCCTGTGCGGGGCAGCCGGCGGGGGGCTGCGGGGGGCGGGCGGCCGGGACGCTGGCGGAGACCTGCCCCGGCCCGCGGGCCCCGGGGAGCGTCCCTAGCACCAGCGCCACCACGAAGCCGGCCAATGTCATGGTGCCAGTCCCGCCGGCTCGGGTCCATCTCCCCCTCTCATCGCGCCCGGGATGCGAGGGGGGAAGGCGGGGCCGCGGCGTCCCGCTAATCCCCCTCGCCGCACACCCCTCCCGCGGGGGCAGGGCGAGCGGGACGCGGAGAGCCGTGCAGCCCCGCGGGGCCGCCTGCCTGCCTACCTGCCGCAGCCTGCCCGGCCGCCCCCCGGGCCTCCCCGCGCCCTGCCCGGCCGCCCCCCGCCTGCTGCGCTGCCCGCGGGCCCGCCGCAGCCCCGCAGGCTCACCCCGCTTCTCTCGCACTTGGGGCTCCCCTGCCACCCACCACCTTCTGCCCTCGGCCCGCGGCTGCGACTCCCCCGACCTCCGACAGCCTCACAAAGAGCAGGAGCCCGGGCAAAACCTGGCCTGGAGAGCGCAGCTTCGGGGCTAGAGGGTCAAAACGGACCCATAGGGCAGCTGGGGCGGTGGAAGGATGGAGAGATCCCCAGACGTGTCAGCGGGGAACAAAAGGGCTGGAAACAAATGCTGTGAAATGTCTTCGAGGGTTTAGCATTATCCCAGCCCCATGTGCTCTGAATAGTAATCTGCTTATTCCCAACCACTGCCGAGGGCTGCGTGACCTGAGCATCTCTGAGATACCCTGTTTCCACCGGGATGGCTGTCAGTTACTTTCGCTTCTTTGTCTCATACCTGTTTAGTATTCAGTTTGGGTGAACTATTTTTTTAATTTACTTCTGTCTTTAATCTGTGCTGTTCATACATTGTGAAGTCCAGTTCTGCCTGATGGAGCGTGCACCCTTTATTTGGGGATCTATCTGTAGTGTGAGTCTGTAGATTCACCTCTCCATAGGATCTTTTTTCCTCTCAATTTTTCTGTCTGGAAAGTGTTCATCTGGTTTCTGGGTGAGCACATCAGTATTTCAACAACCCTTCCTAGTGACTAGAGTGAAAGAATGAGAGTGCTTTCTGCTTTCTATGCAGGATCCCATGTACCTCCAGTAAACAATGTCCTTACTTCAGCTGCCTCCAGACTGCTCAAAAGGTGCAAAATGCAACTTTACCAGTTGAAGCTGTTGTTTATAAGAACAAAAGAGCTCCAGTGCTCAGGAAAGCAGGTCCCGCAGTGTTTGGGATTACCTGTATTCATTTTAGTTCTGCTCATCTGTGGTTAATTTCTTGTTGCAGCATTACAGTTTGTATTTTAATTGCTCACAAAATTAAAGAATACTCTGCTGGGGTTTCTACAGCAACATGATAACTATGCTACCACATTGTCTCTTTGTGGATAGAAGCACACAGATTGTTCTTTCTTGCTGAGATTTCTTCTGGGGATATGTATATGCATTAGTTTATAAAACATCAGGACTAGCAAGACTTTAATTTGTTTTCAAAATATTTTAATGTATACAAGATGTTCACCTGAAAGCAACTCATTTTTACATTGTCTGAAATTCTATTTCTGTCATGACAAGTTGGTTGCTTTTATCCTTTGGATGGACTGGTTAAAAGCATGCTCAGCCTAGCTGGTTAAAGCTTCCTTCATTGCCTAGTAAACACTTTTTGGCATCACAGTAACAGCAATATTTTATTTTCCCTGACCTAAGCTCTTTTTCCACCCCCCTCTAGCCTGGAAGAGGAAGGTTCTGCTGATCAGCACAGGGGGAAGAGAACAAATGAGTGTGATGAATCTTGCAAAACGCTTCAGGCAAAGCTTTGAGCCTGGCACTTATGCATGTATTCCGAGTGCACTCAGCCTCCCCAAGGTGTGTGGGCCAGCAGGAACCCTCCGCTGCAGTGAACTTTCTTTACCTATGTAGAGTAGAGGTGTTTGTGCTTCAGGTTGAAAAATCGTACTAAGGAGGAGGTGACGGGGAAAAGAGGGGAGGCTACACAGGGAAAAAGGTTTGGAAGGAACTAGAATTCTAAAGGAAGCATCAAGAAGGAAAAAGCAATTGTCATGATTCCCTCCCAAGACAGAGTTCAGGTTTAATTGAATGATCTACATTTACAATTTTACTCTTGAACATTTTCATTTTTATCATGATTGTTGGTTTTTGATGTAATCTTATAAGAAGAATGAGTCTTCATTTGTTTTAATAACCATAAATGAGCTTTCACTCAAGAAATAATACTTTTGTTACAATTTAGAAATGAAGGACTTGGTCTGGCTCCCATTCAAGACATTGATTATAGTCTCACTGTAAAAAGGAGGGGCCCTTTTCTAAGAAATTCTGGAGCTGATGCAGTTTGTTTTTCCAGGCTGAATGCTTTTACTCTTTGGTTGCAGCTTCTGTCTTGGCTGGAGCATTTACAAGTGTCTCCCCCATATGGTTTCTCTTGTGTTTGAACGGTGTGAGCTTGTGCAGTTTGTCCTTTGGCTGTGGCACTTACAGGTACCATATATAAAATCACTCTCTTTTGCTGCAGTACTTTTATCTCACTTGTAGGAAGATCATTATCTCTGTGACTTCTGCTTCTGTCACAGTTCTCACAGTCAGAAATTATTGGGAAGAGCAAAGACAAAGCGAGAGTTACACTGGACAGACAGTGTGTTTTTGAGAACCTTCATTCTTTTGGACATCACACTTAAAATAACAGTAAGAAACTGCACTATGCTTTCAGGGTGTACTTTACACATTTATAAAAGAAGAAACAAAGGCTTATTACTCTCATATAGTTGTTAGAGCTTTAAAAAGACACCAAATATGAGACAGACTTAATGCATTTGGTTGCCTTAAATATTTTTCTCTCTGCTGCAGAAAACTGTTGAAAACTCATTCACAAATTGAATTAGAAACTACAAGGAAAGAAAAAGTATGTTTACTTAGTTAGAAAAATAGACAAGTAGTTCTTTGGGAACCTCATAAGGTCTCACTGAATCTGGGCATTACATACCACTTGGATTCTGAAGTTAGAGTATCCAACTATTCAGAAAAAAAAATTGGCACAAAATGCTGAAAAAATAATAAATCTTTGGAAACTGTGCTATTTGTACTCTTGCAGCAGCACTGGGATTTAAAGTCAGTAATCTCTGTTTAACAAGGCCTGCATTTTTATAGAAAAATGAAGGTTTGTTTTGGTCTTTTGAGATTGGTAGAGAAAATAATCCAATAAGATGACATTACAGGGGGTGAACTGGCTCCAGCTGCAGTATGTAACTTTTTTTGCAAAAAAATTTCAGTGCTTAGTATTTAGTTAATGCCTCATACACAGAGATAGTACCAATTGAGAGGAGTCCCATGGGAGTCCGTGGAAGAATGCTCTTGACCAAAGCTGGGAAATCTGTTCTGTATACTGACAACTTCCATGAGAGCAGTTGTAGGAAATTGTCTGCCAGAATAGGTCCTAATTTCTGTACAATTCCACAGGGTTGGCTGCTTTTTTGTCACCTATTATTTGACAGTCCCAACACCAAACTGTTGATAAAACAAAGAATAATAAATAATTCATAGTTATGAATGGATCTGCCCACTCCAACACCCCCCACTCCTTCCATATTTCTGTGCATAGATTTCTCAGGTTACCCAAGAGATGGAAATACTGGAAGTACTCACACAGTACAGCAGCAGTGTGGCTTATTCATATCTGTGAGGCTTAAAAGGGAACTTATACAAGAACTTCCTTCTTCCAATAGTTTTTTAAGAGCACCTGATAGTTCTTCCCTGTGACTGGCTCTGCTTTTGCATCAATTGTGTGAGGGTACAGGTTATTAGGGGACTAATTTTCAGTAAATTGTCCTTGTGAATAGGTGAAAGGATCTGAAGTGTGGGTTATACGTGCAAAAATAGCAGTCCTGCAATTCAAAAGCATTTAATACCCAGCATTTAAAATTCAGCTGGAGAATCAGCCTAATTCTGCTCCCATTGAATCAATAGCAGAATTCACTGATTAGCCTCTTCCTGCATTGAGTAAAGCTGTTTACCTTTATGTTTGAGTAGCTTGTACAGAATGCTGTCAGCAGAGATTTTAGAGAAGCTGAGCACTTCCAGCTGTGGGTGGAATTCAGTTAAAATACTGTTGGCAAGTGAAGGCCTGAGTCAGTCCTATCTTACTGCCACTGATAGCCCAGGTATTCCCTCCTGCATTCCCTCCTGCCCAGGTCAGCATCAAACAGCAGCGGAGATGTGACAGATCAGAGCAAGGGCTGACTTCAGGCAATGAGATATGTGAGAAATTCCCCAGGAAAGAAGTACAGAGCAGAGAGAATGTAGCCAAACAGCCAGGCACAACACATTGGAATGAAATTATTTTCAGAGTATTTGACTAATAATTTCTTACTGTTATTCACACAATCAGCTACGTAGGGGCCGCTAGGTCAAGTGCTAGAATCAATGGAACAGCTTATGCACATGACCTAGTGGGCACTGGGTGAGATCAAACAGCACCAGACGGGCTGACATCAGGCCTAGGAAAGGAAGGAAGGCTTCACACAAAGGAGACTTCCATGTGCAAAATGAGCCATGGAATGGGTGCCCAAATGAGTCAACATTTTTAGGATGTAAGTCAGCGCTCTTATAAAATAATTTTATTCATTAATGTCATTCTTTTTAACTACATGGGCAGCAGAAATTTGAAATGCTGCCAAGTCTGACTCAAAATTCATTTGAGTTTGTGCTTATGTGGAAGAGAATAGGCCTTTTGTCCGTGATTCCATATAAGCTCCATAGGGTGACCCTGCATTACACAGGATGTAACTGAACAGCCTGTAATTGATGAGGTTTCCATTACCACATAACACAGTGCACACAGTAATGAGATCACAGAAAAACCTTCTTTAAAGTGTTAAGTACTTTCTTGTACAACAAGTGGAGTTCATGCTCTAAGGCAATAAGAAACCCGATTTCCTGGAATGAGGCCGTAAGAAACTTGACTTCCTGGTGCAGTTTAATACATAGATGCATATGTGCCTAACCCTGGGTTACTCAGACACCATGAAATAATTGCAGCTAAAACTGGAAGGTAAATTGAATCATGCAGAACTGGGGAACACTCTGTATAATACAATGAATGCAAAAAATGCGATTTCAGCTCAGGAGGTTTGGACATGGGTTTATAGTCCTGATCAGGCAGTCACAACGTGATGGTGTTAAGACTGAGTTATATATTGTTTCCACGAGCAACCTCCAAGCACTCCTTATGTTCCACTCCCAGAAGGACCAGTTAGCAGATTCCAGGTGTGCTGCCATGTGGCAGAGTGGGGAGTGCGACTGGAGTGTGAGAGCAGGAATGCCCCAGCCTGCCCGTGTAAATACAGCAGAGGTGCTGCTTTATTTCCTGATGCTCGCAATGGGAAGTGAATGTGGCATCCCATATGCTGCAGTCTGTTAACTAGGTGAGAGGTGAGGTTGTGGAGCCAGTCTATAAATAAGCATATTTAAGGAGGCAAGAATATGCCTAGGCGGATACTTTGAAGAAATTGAATGGAAAATTATATTTGTAACAAACAAACGTAATGGAGTTTTGCTAAGAAATGGAACTTCAATTCCAAAGCTGACAACACAGGATGTATGTGGGGATTTGGTACTTGAGTCGGTCCTTTAAGGGAGAGAAAATGAGAAAAAGAAACTTTGATGTTTCCTTCATCATAAAACACACATTGTTGAGTAGAAGGTGGCCCTTACAAATGAATCAACATTAGGTAAGCCTGCCAGAGAGCAGGATGGAGCCTTATTTATTCAAAACATCCACTGTCAGTGAGGACAGCTGGTTCACAGAGCTGAGATATATGACCTTCTACAATTTCCTCTTGACATTCATGGGGCTAGAAGGTTCCCTGGAGTAAACAATGCTTTATAAATGCAGTTGTTTAAGTTCTTCTCTCACAAACAATCCAGGTAGTCCCTTCCAATGATTTATGTATGCAGTACCAGCAGGTGTCATGTCTTTGTTCACAGATAATATTCTGAAAATATTTCTTAATAGTATCTATTTCAAAACTTTGTATTTCATTGTCATGAAGTGTAGGTTCAATGAAAATCCCAAACCACAGAAAGTGAGTCAGGCAGGGTTGGGGTTGTGTTTCATCTGCCACCTAACCCAAGTCTCACCTTCCATTAGCAGCAATGGAATGAGGCCTCTCTAATATTTCCTGCAGGAATTCCTTGGTGTCCTGCAGAAAATCCAACAGCAACATACATAAAAGGTTTAAATAAGGCTTTTTCTTCTGCATTTTCAGAGAGATGCAGGAATTCAGTGCTAAGCTACACACATGCAATGACCCTTCAATTATTTGATTTATCTTCATTAACATAAGACTCCATTACTGGGAATGAGAAAGGATAATTTGGGTTACAGCTGCATTTTAATATTTTTTAGACAATTATTGAAGTACAACTATAGCATGTTAAAACATGTAAAATAAAGAAGGGGGAGAGTTATAAATACTCATTGAAGCAGGAATAGTGTTGTCCATGAAGCCATATTTAACATATTATAAACATGGAATTTCTAAATGTTTTTGATCTTGAAAAGCAGCAAACCCTTCAGATTAACATAAACCTTGCCATGAGGGCGTTTGGTCTACAGCTTGAAATGCAAAGCAAGATGTGTTCCCTCTTTCTTCTTTCCCCTTCTGTATATGCATACAACTCTAACGTATTTTATTTATCCAATGAAATATTTTGTAGGGAACCCATTTGGAACAAAAGAATCTATTTAATACATCTGTAATTTTTTCATATGCTTCAGTTGTGCGCTCTTAAAATATAACTTAATAGATATGACTTTTAAGGCTTTAGAATGTCCTATTAAAATAAAAATACTGTTATATATTTTTTAACAATTACATATTAACATGTTTCAATACACATTTTCTCAGAGGCAGAGAAAAACCAAATATAATTCCTCTGTCACTTACCGTTATTTAGGTTTGGTTCAAGTGCTGGACAATGTGAACCATTTCCCTTGTTTCCAAAACTCTATTTTACATCTATTGTCAGTTCACAGCTAGACCTCTAGAAAGTTATTGCTGTTATATACAACTTGAGAAGTTCATTAAACTTGAAAACAATGTCTCACAAAATTAGAACAAAAAGCAATCAGGATTTTGCCATTTCTTATTTTTGATCTCTATCAAGATTAAAAGGAGAGACCTGGACCACCCTAGAGATATTCCTATGCCCTTTCTGCAATATGTTGCATACTCTTGACTCACCACTGAAACAGAGGTTTGGTCAACTTTACCCAAATTTATTCCTACCTATTTGTAATATTTTTAGTTTTTAGCAAGAAATAATAAAATCTACATTCTATGATTATTATTGATAGTTTTGGATATGAATATCATTGTTTCTCACATATTCTTATACTTAATGAAGGGAAAGCTAAAAAAACAAGCCAGCTTATATTTATTTGACTTGAGGAGACTGGGATTTATTGGTCTGTATTAGAAGCACTAGGACTAATTTTAAAAGCTCTTTTCTTTTACTTGCACTTTCAATTATTTGAGAAGTTTAACAGTTAAGTAGGGGAATACAGTGAGTGTTTATAAACCATGTTCTGTTGGCTGTATTGGTTAATAATTTCAGCAGAATCAGTGAGTCTTCTCAGGTTAATGAGTAGATATTGTGCATGATGAATACAAGCCCTAGTTTGCCCATATTGTTACCATTTAAAAATAGATAAATCCTAGTAGTTCCTATTAATAAATAAATACATAGCTGGAGCAACAATTTCACATTGATTAATTGAAAGTGATGCACAAAGATGTACTTGCTGTTTGTGCCTCCTTTCAACATTTTTGTTGAAAATTTTAAATGCAGCCACACAGGCTTTAAAATGACTAAGGTGAGGCTCCTGTCTAGGGTTGTGAGGAGATTCTGTCCAAGATGGGGGCAGAGTTGGCTTTGTGCTCTTGAACTATGGCTCTTGTGTTTGGAACAACACTGCATTGTGCAGACCTGTGACGGACATTTGCACTTGGATTGCCTTCATTGCCACAGAATGTGGGTGGGAAGGGCAGGGATGGAGGGCAACAGAGGAAGAAGGGGGCAAAGATGGAAAATTCCACTGCTGTAACTATTGGCAAAACAAACTGCTTTTCTACCAACTTCATTGTTGGCTTAATCATCCCTCATTCTTCTTGACTTGTGACTGATGTCCTTTTCTTATCTCCTCTGATTGCTCTTGTCCCATCTTCATAATTTCCCCATTGCTATTTTCTTGACAATCTGATTGCTATGTGGAATTACACATCCCATCTTACTATTTTCATGTTGAGTCATCTTGGCTGGGATAATGATATGTCACCTAAAAAGTAAAAGTAAAAATTAAAATTAAGCCTGTTGGATTTGAAAAAGCCAGAGATTTTTGCTATGGATATAGTTACACAAAAGACAAACAGCAACTTGTTCTGGTTTTATCTTGACCTGTTGAGCATACCTTTTATTTAGTAAATTAACACCATGTTACAGTACACACTATTTTTTGTACTTCAGACTTTTAAACATGTGATTTTACTCAATACCTTCCAACAGCGTGTAAGTAACTAAATCCTACTAGATCAAATACTCAGTTATATTAAGTAGAAGTGCTGCCGAGTTTATTAATACTAAAATATCAAAACCTCTCATTGCTTTTTTATTATGATTATTATCCTATTTTAAAAACAGGTCTCAGAATTTTACCATTAGTTTTAACAGAACCATCATTTGACCCCTAGAAATCGAAGAAATAACCTCTGCTTGGAGCTGTTGGACTTGCAATTTGAATTGTAGGATCATGGAATGCCAGGTTGGAATGGGCCTCAAGAACCATCTGGTCCAAACTTTCTTGGAAAAAGCACAGTCTAGACAAGATGGCGCAGCCCCCTTAAAAGTGTCCAGTGTTGGGAACTCACCACCTCTCTGGGGAAATTATTCCAATGATCTTGTGTAGTCCATGTGTCCACATTTTTTTCCCCTGTATATATAGGTTTTTCTTAAATCTTCTTTCTGAATTTCCTAGAACCCAGAAAAAGTAAAAAGCACCAGAATAACTCCTTTCTGTAGAATTTGGAGTAACATTTTTCATATTTCCTTCCTGCCCTCTCTCTGTACTTCGGGTGCTTCTGAAGCTGTCTTTGCACATTTGCTGCAAAATAATCCAGACTGCCTTAAAAAGTCAGCCAGATCTTTTTCCTGATCTGGTTTATCCCACAACCACACAGAAAACACAATGGATAGAGTGCAGTGAACGTAGAAATAAGTGGCAGATCTGGGAGCCGTTTAACTTAGTATGCTATGAACTTCAACAAGAAAGCATTAAGCTGTAGATATTGAAAAACTGAGTATTCATAGAGGCCATAGTTAACTGGTAACACTGTAAATGCTCTGGAAAACGTGTAAGTAAATGGGAGCCTGGGAAAAAGAAGATAAACAATAAAATCAAGGCAAAATACTCCATTTAATTAGCTATGGGAGGTAGCCAGGAAAACATTAAATAACATTGAGAACAAATGTAAGATGGCAAAGTACTGAGTATGTCAGGTAATATATATACAGATGATTTTTCTAGAATACAAAGACTTCAGACATATGAGGTTTTCAGTGTGCAAAGCTGCCATATACCATAACATTCTGTACAGAATCATCCAGTGATAAAACAGCTCTGAGACAAACTAAGAGTACGATAATCAAATAAAATATGTACAACTATCATATTTAAACATAAAAACAGATGTGATTGTTTTGCAAGTCTGACAAGACACAGTTTCTGACTGTAAGATAAAACTGGCAGTATAATTTTAATATCTTGTTTGAAAAACATGGGGAAAGCAGGGAAATGATACAAAATATTTTCTGATCTCAGAGCTTATAAAGTCTGCAAGTCGGCAAACACTGACATGTATAGAAATGTGGTTCTTTGTTACTCAAAGCACAACAAATTCACACTTCTTTAATGGTTTGGTTTGTAGTAAAGCCAGCAGATGTGATGTGTTTGGATTTGTACTGCCCTTGAGTGGACCAAATTCAGCTCAGTGGTAGAACAAAGAGTATCACTGAGGTTTGCATCATTAGAGATTTGCTGCTGCCTCACTAAGGGGTCAGTGTTAACGTGAGAAAGGGGCCGTTTGGGGGTAGTGTTAAAATGGGAAAATACACGGCAAGATGCAATTCAACTCCATCCCCTCTGCATTTTAAGGCATAAACACAGACATTTCTATTCAAAAACCAGTTGTATTTTAACACATTTGCTGAATGTGGTGGGAAGCCAGTAATGCCTGATCTCCAAATGAAGTGGGACTTGGGAGGAAAAAAAGTAAACGGCTAAATCCTACCTTTTGCTATGGGAATGAAAACATTGAATTTGTAGAATAGAAGAAACTAGACTGGACTAGACTGGACCAGACCTTGTCCAACTGCCTGACCACTTCAGGGCTGGGCAAAAGTTAAAGCCCATTGTTAAGGCATTGCCTCCTAAACACTGACAGGCCTGAGGCATCAACCAGGGAGCCTTTTTCAGAGTTTGACCACCCTTTTGCTGAGGAAATTCTTCCTAATGTCAAGCCTGAATAGCTGTAACTAGAATGTCTTGAATTAAGAATATAGTCTATATTTTGGTAGTTTGTGACATTTCTGGAACAAAACATGTCCATCTGAGGAATTTTTAAAAGCAAGAATCATTTTCATTCCCTGCAATTTAACAAATCCAATGAGAGGTCTTAAAACCCTCTGTTGACCCATCCACATTTTTCAGCAATCCAAAATTCAGTTCAGAAAGCTGCTCTAGCTCTGCTCCAACCCTGCTGTTCATCTGGCAATGCTGGATACTGCTTGAAGAAGCCAGAACAATGCTTAGTTCAGGACATTTAAGAAATTATTTGATGTAGGAGAATAGAAATATTTTTATCATTTTTTGAACTTTGTGCAAGTTACTCACCCTTGCTTACAAAGCAGAAGGAAACACGATGCTGTACCAAAGCAACCTCTTTCAAAATTCTTGTCAGTAGTCACCTCCAGGCATGCCCAGGTGGTGCAGAGGCAGCAGCTCCTGTGCTGGGAGCAATGCTCTATCAAGGCTTTGTGTCCATCCCACAGCCATGCCCAGCACTGGATCAACTGGCCGTGCAACTTGATCCAACAGAGGGGGAAATCGCAGCACGGCCTGTCAAATTATCCAGAGCGTGTGGCAGGCTCTGCCTTGGCTGTGTGTGGGCTTACTAAGGACAACCAGTACTGGCCTAACAAAAACTCTGCTGCTACTTAGTCACTTGTAGGAGATTTTCAAGCAAAATTGGAAGTACTGCAGTGAGTTGGTATATCATGGTTGTAGTGGTTTTGTAATATGCTCATTAATTCAGATTTGCCTCCTTGGAGGAGCACAGCCCCTAAGGCAGAGGTAGGAAAGCTTGCACAGCCACAGTCACTGGGTGTGAGGATAGTATCACTCATTCAAAACAGGCTCCAAAATTCAAGTTACCAGCTTCTAAAGATATTTTTAAACAGGGAGATTTAGGTACTTGACTAAAAGCACGGGGAAAGGAACATGAAATAGGAAGAATGTGATGTTAGTCCATGCTAACAAACTATTTTTCTATTATAAATTATTTTTATTTTTCTATGTTGAGATAAACTTCTTTATTTCCATCTACTGCCTTTGATTTATGAATTTATTGAGCATCTAATTTGGCATAATGTAGTTTGAGGTTTGTGATGTGCAGAACAATCACAGTGAGAGAACAGTGACAACTTCAGCAGTTTGGGCCTAACTCTCCGTACCTTGTACAGTAATTTCTGCTGACACAAAATAACTAGCAGTCTCCTGCTAAATGGAGTAGCCTAGACTTGAATATATATCAGTGTAACACAAGTCTCAAATGGGTGTGAATTGGACCATTATTTGTTAGTTTTTTATAAATATTTATAATGCCTTGAATGGTTAAAAAGGTGGCATAGAATGTCTGCTGATTACATAGCCATCTGACTTTGGAAGTGGATACGAGTAGGAGGACAGGACTGGAGATAAAAATTATTGCAACAATAGAAATTATTAATAAAAATATTCAATGCACCTCAGCAAGGAGAAGTGAAAGGTAGTGTACTCAGGGATAATCAGTTAAATAAAAACAGGATGAGATACAACTGGCTTCATAAATTTGAAGGGAAAAATCTGGATAATAGCTCAGAGTTGATGGCAGTTCAACAAAGTCATTAGACCCCAAAAACTGGGATAACTGCACTGAGATCCCTGAGCAGGTCAGTCGCCTGCAGCATATCCTACACCATGTCAGTATTTCACACAGTGCAGCTGAATCTTCTTCTGGGGAAGAGCCATTCATGAAAGAGTTGACTTGATGATTCCAGGAGGCAGAAGTATCAGAAATGTGAAACACAGCAGGGTGAAAAGAAATTGGATGTCTGCCCAGGCACCAAGGAATGTTGCAGAGGAGAAGCAAATAAACTTCTGCACACTCATGGCAAACAATATGAAATGCATTTCTCTTGCTGTCCATATGGAGTCAAGGTTGTAAATTCCAGCAAGGAATATATAGGGTGGAGAGTAGAAGAAAAAATCTGAATGTAAGTACCACAAAGCTCTGGTATGGAATGCTCAGAGAGGCTGATCCATCTCCAGCACTGCATGTTTATAGGTTTGACACCATGTCATGGATGCCATCAGGACAGAGGCTGGATTACATGCCTTCTTGATGATTCCATGATAAGGTTAAAGACCACAGAAGATTGTGATGTGATCAAAACACCAATAGCAGCAATCAGACTCAGATATAGATGGGACTATGGTGCAGTATTGTGAGCGTGTGTAGCTCTTGACTCCAGATTGGCAAGAATTTAGGCTGATATTTATCTTAACAGAAGAAATAACTGACCACAGACTGGGTACAAGGCTGGAAGAGCCAAAACCAGAGCATGCACAGAGAAAAAGAAAGGCATGGAGCATTCTGAAAAAATACCACCCTTTTGTTTTGAAACAGTCTATGAATACAGTGGAGCATCTTTCACAGTCACTAATGTTTGTAAAGATCAGATCATCTTAACAACTAGTTCTAAAAATGGAGTGCAGGCTCCCACAAACTTCATCAGATCAGATTCAGGAGGAAGTGATTTTGTTACTGGGCAGGGACTTCTACTGTATTCATTACAGCCAACAACATCAAAGCAGTGTGCATGAGGCAGTATTTCTTTGCCCATAACATAGATAGGGCAGTGTAACTAGTAATGTATTCCCTGAGGAGATAAAAAACCCACCTCTTGGTATTTGGGGGTTTTAACATTGAAAAGCATCATCATTTTTGTAGGATGTTCTGTCCCTGAGAAATGTGAGTGGCTGGGAGAGGTTTCTTTCTGCATTAGTCTGCACTTCTCTCATATCCTTCCCTTTTTCCATCTTTTTCAGTTTGACCTGCGTAACATCACTGACATGTATACAGTATATATCATATCAAAGAGAGTAACAGCTTTTATCTCAAAAATGTGAGTCTCTGGCACACAGACACCAGTAGAGGAACACCACACTGCGAGAGCTGAATGTCACTCAGCTCTTGTCCACACCTTTTCGTCTGGCAATTAAAGGAAGAATGGGACCGTTTTGGGAGAGCAAACATCTGCATTCATTGTAATTGTGGGGATAACTTGTAGTGTTTATTCTTTTGTTACACTTCCTTTTGTGAGAGACAAGGGATTGATGTTTATTGCACAACTTTTGAATGCAAACTGTGGGCTATTTCCATCCTCTGTTTCCATCTTCGTTCTTGTTGCATTCTTAGTAGCCGTGAGAATGAAAATCAGCATGCAGTGTGGACTGCGTACATTCACAGACAGACAGGATGGACGAGAGGGATGAAATGAGGAAGCGGGAGAGACCGAAAATCAGATGGAAAAGGCTGTATAGACTCTGCACAACTCCCTCAAAGTGGAAGTTTCTAAAGGATCAGGAGACGGAAGCAAAACATGAAGGTTAAGCTAGAAACCACCACACTGGACACTGAAACTGGATATAACGGATACACTTTCGAAAAACCGCTCCCAGTGAAACCAAGTTAGGGGCCCCCAGAGCCCCAGCTGTGCCCCGGCCCGGGGACACTCCGGGACCCGCAGGGAGCCTCCAAAGCCCAGCTGTGCCCCGGCCCGGGGATACCCCGGGACTCGTGGGGAGCCTCCAAAGCCCCAGCTGTGCCCCGGCCCGGGGATACCCCGGAACTCGTGGGGAGCCTCCAAAACCCCAGCTGTGCCCCGGCCCGGGGACACCCCGGGATTCGCGGGGAGCCTCCAAAGCCCAGCTGTGCCCCGGCCCGGGGACACGCGGGGACTCTCCAGCCCCGTCCGTGCGGGCTCTGCGGCCGCGGGAAGTGACGCGGGCAGGGAAGTGACGCCGGCGGGCGGCGGGAGCGCAGCGAAGGGAAGGCAAGGCAAGGCAGCGGAGCGGGGCCATGAACAGCCGCCTGCTGGAGATCCGCGAGCGGCAGAAGCTCCGCCGGCAGCTCCTGGCGCAGCAGGTACGGCCGGGCCGGCGCGGCCCTGCGGATGGGCGGGTTGGGGGTCCTCGTGGCCGCGGCGTGATTTGTGTTTCCCACTGTCCAGTTAGGGGCCGAGAACGCGGACAGCATCGGCGCCGTGCTGAACAGCAAGGAGGAGCAGCGGGAGATCGCCGAGACGCGGGAGACCTGCCGGTCGGTGTCGCCCCGCCGTGTCTGCCCCGGCACTCACACGGGCCTGCGAACGCGGGGGGGGAAAGAAGGGCTTTAGTGACCCGAATGTGAGCTCTGGCTGAGGCGAGTGGGGCTCGTTGTGCCTCCTGAGGGCAGCTTGGAAATGCAGGCTGACATTTATTTCTTGGGTAGGAGAACTGAGGTGTGGGTTCAGGACTAACCCAGCTCATTTTATCACTATTCTGTGCACTACCCAGCCTCATTGCCGCAGCTTTCCTAACCCTAGTTGAACGAAAAGTTCTAAGCTACATACAAGCCCGAAAAGGCCCAAACATTGTCCCAGAGCCTCCATGCTTTTGCCAAGAGCAGTTTAGTTTAAAAGCTCTTGTGGAGCAATGGACATCTAGACAGAGGAGACAGTGCTTATTGATTCTCACGTGTAACAGTAATTTCCTTGTGTGAGCAGGCTTCATTTTGTAGATGTATTGCTTTAGTTAAAATAAGCTGTACCTTTCTGAACAGAAAAGTGAGAAAGGGAAGGAAATTCCTCTCTTTTCAGGAGTTCTATCCTCAGTGAGTTGTGCTGGTCTCAAATGTACCGAGAGAGGAACAGCTTGTCATATTTTAAAGTTTCAGAATAATTTCAAACTTGTAACAGAAACATGTAGTCAACGCAGATTATCAGAGACTTCTGAATAGTTTTCTTTGAAGAGAGAAACTTTCTTACAAGGATTTTTTTGGCTGTTCACAGGGCTGCTTATGATACTTCTGCACCAAATGCAAAACGTAAATATCCAGATGAGGGAGAAGCAGATGAGGAAGAGATTGAAGAATATAAGGTAAGAAAAAAAGGAAAAAAATGCTTTTTTCTGGTGTTCTTGTGTCCTTGAAGGCTTCTAAAATACATATGTGTGTGCATATAAAAATAATTGTGATGTGTATAGATACTCGTAATATGTGTGTCCCTCTATGGCATCTCCCTTGGTGCCTTCCACTGCAGAGATGTCAGAGAGAGGGTGCAGGGCCTACGTGGTTCTCTTCAGGTGTGGCGTAGATGAATTGAACTGTACACACTCCAGAACCTAATTTTTGGAGGATTAATTTAGTGCTGCTCCCAGGAGGAGGTAGGCCTAGGTGTTGGCACCCATGGGGAATTAGCAGTGAGCCATGACTGGCTATGGGAAGAAGTGGTAAAACAAAAAGACCTCCTTGACCAGAATTTTGTTGTGTCAAAAGAAAATCTTGCCCTTAGCAGGAGGTGCAGGCCACGGGGATACAGGAGAGGCTGAGGGTGTCTTCTGACCCATCTGTTTAGTGCTAAGGAATGCAGTTCTGGATGAATGGAAGAAACAAGGGATTCTAAGGGAATGGAAGTCAGAGACTTGGCTTGGAGTGTGCTTTAAGTATCCAAAATGTCCAGAAAGAATTCAGTTTAAAACAAAAAACCCCAACAACAAACAAACAAAACCGAAACCCAAATGCCTCCATGGTCAGTGAAGAGTGAGGGTTGTCAGACTCTCATGCCCTTCATTTTTCAAATGCTCATCCCAGACCTATTTGAGATCTTTTCCCATTCATATCTAATGCACTGTTCTGGCTAAGATGAGTGGTAGGAAGAGGTTAAACAAAGCCATGATTATGATATAGCTGTCTTTTATGGTTTGCCGTGGGATCTCATGGCAGCATCTCTGCTCCCTCTCCTTTTTGCTATGTCCTAATAACCTTGCTAACCTTGTTTCTGTGGTTAAACAGGATCAATGTCAGTGTGTTTTATGAAATCATGCAGTGTCTGCTGTTCCCTTGGATGTATAAAAATAGTGATTTTTTAAAATAATAAGCCTTCATTGTGTTACATTTATGTTCAGGTTTATAAATCTTTCTGTAAAAGTGTCTGTCTGCTCTCTTACTAACCAAAAATATGTATGACAGGATGGGTTTTGATGACTAATTTTTCAAAGTCTGTCTGTAAAGGGGCAGACATTGTTTTTTTACATGCAAAGTGTTTGTACATTTTGTTTAGCAAACAGATTAAGTCACAAATGCACAGAATGGTGTGTGAGAAGTGGAATTTTTATGCTTGCATTAAGGATCAGTTCATAGCAATTTATTTTAGTCCTTCACCAAGTATGTGAATCAAGAACTCCATTTTAATTACCTGTGAAACATACGTGGATAGGTCACTTGGGTTGGCAAAGTACATGACTTGTCATTTGGATTTTCTTCATTAGCGTGGGGAAGGCTTACCCTGAGGTGGGCTCTAACCACTTGCAAGGGGCCAGACTCTTGCTATATTGTTCAAATTGAAGAATATTTTAATAACACTGGCTCAGACCAAATGCAGTTGAGCAGATGAATAGACGTAAGAAACTTGAAACCTCCAAGTAGAACATCTCTAGTGGAGACATCAGCTGTTTGCTGCAGACATTACTAATTCCCTATTGGCAAGGGTATAAGAACAGTAAAATTCCATCTGTATTTATATAACTTTTTCCTTAGCACTTTAAGTCTGTTTAAATTTAGTCTTGTAATATGAACTGATAGAAAAATCTAGATCCTTATAATATCAAGCCCTACTGGATTGTGTTTAACGCTCCTTAGACAAAAGTAATAGTGGACTTGAACCATTAGTGTTGTGGGCAAATATCACAAATTGCCTGTTAGGAAAATAAAGCAGTATGTTTTAATTTTGGGTGAGTTTTTATGTAAGAATAAGTGTCAATTTATAGTGATGGTTCTTCATAAGCATCAGGCTGATGTGAAGACAAAGGGCACTGGGGCTGCTTATTAAGCCTCCCACTGGCAGCTTGACTTTTGTCTTCAGAGCCTGGCTCTGCTCTGGCACTGTAGGGGTGTGCCATAGGGAAGAGATGCACTGCTGGCAAAAAGAAATAATGGATATTTTAAGGTCAAAAGGTTGAATTGTGGTTGTCAAGAACCCCTAAAATGCTTGTGCTTTTGTGGAACTGTTTTGTTAAGAGTTGTACCAGGGTTAGTGAGCTGCCTGGTTTGTATTTGGAAGTGCCAGACAATGGGATTGGACTGTTTGCTGCCACTGCCAGGCTTTTCACTGCCTTCTGAGAGCTGTGGTTGTTGCTCCACCCCTCACCTTCCCCAGGTGATTTTACTCAGTTGTTTTAACCTGTATGATTGTCTGCTTAGTGGAGTTTTTGCTTTGTACGAGGCACAGAAACACCTGTGGCTCAGTTTTGCTGTCAGCCAGCCTAATTTGAGACAGCCCTGTTTTACCCTGTTGCTGCAGGCAGTAGCCTGCAAGCTTGGAATGGGTCCATGCCATTGTTATGGAGGCTGGAGAGATCTCGGTTGAATCCTGGTAGTTGCTTAATGTATCTCTAGTAACTTGAAAAGAGCTGTGTTTAAATGTTGTGTGTAGATTTTGCTTCCCTAACTCAGCAACAATACACTAGATGATTTGGAAAACAGATCAAACACGAAGATTAATGTACAAGAACCTGGTGTCTTGTGTTACTGCCTGTGTCACTGTCTCTGCCTTGGCTGGGTTGTTTCCCCTTTGAAAGCTGGTGATGGGGGCGTTTGTGGCCACAAGACTCTTTTAAAATTATTTTTGAAGGCATAAAGAGAACTGGGATGCCTCCAAAGTAGGTACCTGAGAGGTGCTTGTCATTGGAAGGCCAAGATTTAGAGAAAGATGGAAGAGGGGAAACACGTGTAACTGATGGCATAAGCAGTTTTTAGTAAAACTCAAGCTTTCAGCTTTTTTTCTTTTCCTGAATAACACGTGCTGGTGCTTGTCTGCTGTTAATTTCTTTTCCTTGCAAACACTTGCTATTTCTGACAGTAATCTCTTTGGTCTGGTTAAACAAACAAATGCAAAGAGTGTCATCTCTGTGAATTCTTCACCTGAACATTGGGGAAGGGGAATCTGACCTGTTTATCACAGTAGGCATTTCAGAAATTGAGTCAAAGCTTCAGCCTGCAAATAACAGAAAGCTTAGTTTAAGATTTTAATAGTTAGAGGAATCAAAATAGAGAGGGAGAACACTTAACTTTTCATTCTGCATCAGGCAGCTTGTGTAGCACAGGGTAAATGCAGCTGGAGTAGTATGGTAGATGATATTTAGTACTTCTTCAGTTGTGTTTATATATCTGTGTACTGGTTCAGGATCAGTGGGAAAACAGAAAGTGATGTGAAGAACTGAGTCTCTTTTTGGTTTCTGTTCTCTCTGAGTTCTGTGCTGATGTTCAGAGTACACCAGTGTAACAGATCTCTGAATTCCAGAAATCAATTGAGTGAACAGTTGGTGACTCATCAGTGGGGGGGGGGGGGGAATTGCAATAAAATTTCTGCAAATTCTGGGGCTATGAAATGGGAATTTTTAAAGGACAGTCGAAATTAAATACTTGTACATAGAACTTGTACCATGAGCTGTTTCTGCAGAGTGTAAGAGATGATTGAGTGGATATAAATGCTCAAAAGTTCTAATGCAGAAGAATATCAACAATATATAATTTGTTTCAGTCCAAGGAGTGAAAGTTTTGGGGGACAAAAATTAAAAAGTTCTGCACTTTGTAAAGCACTGGCTACACTGTCAGGGGCTAGAAATGAAGAGACTCTTATTTCATTCTTCTTTCAGGGGCCTTTCCCACCTCATTACTGAAAGAGGTGCAGACCTTTTTAAGAATAGGTAATTCTTTTTTCCCCCTCCCAAACTGGAGCTGGAACCATTCTTGATGTGCTCTTTTAGGAAACATCTGTTTGTAGACAGCCCACTTGTCATTATGATTCTGCTTTGTAAGGAAAGGAGCTTGATCTGGCATGCTTGTAATACCTGCTTTGTTTGCCAGGATGAAGTAGAGCTGCAGCAAGATGAAGAGAACCTGCCCTATGAAGAAGAGATTTACAAAGATTCCAGTACCTTTCTTAAGGTGAGCTGCTTCTGCAATTGTAAGTGCAGTCAAAGCTGGCATAGTTGGGTTAAACTGTTCCTGCAGTTGGTGGTATTGCAAATACAGCTTAAAAGGCTGAAGTATTGGCCTGGAATTCACAGGCATGGAAGTTTCCTGTGGAAGGTACGACTGTAACTAGTGATACATTGGTCTGAGTAAAGCTCTGAGTCAAATCACAGCGAGCTGCAGTAACAGTGAGCCTGACTTGGAACTAAAATCATGGTCTTGGACTAGAGTGGCGTATAAAGGCATCTTGATGAGAAAATAAATGCGTTACTTTCTCATTTATCAAACTAGCACGTGTAGTGTGAGTGTGTCCAGTTATCTGCCCGTTGCTCTCACTGAATTCTCTTCTGTCCTACAGGGCACTCAGAGCTTAAATCCACACAACGATTATTGCCAGCACTTTGTGGATACAGGACACAGACCCCAGAACTTCATCAGAGACGTTGGTATGTCACAGTCAGTAACTGTTTGAAGAGAACTCATTTTATTTGATAACGCTTCCTTTTCTTCCCTTTTTAAAATGTCTTACTGGGAAGTACAGATACACATATACTTGGTTTTGTCTCTCTCTGTAAATATTTATCAGTATGGACATTTCTGTGAATGAGTTTATTTTTAATCAGGAGGAGATTATTACATAGGCTGCACTTACCTTTGGTTTTACTTGAAAGTATTTAACAGGAAAATTTCTTTCAAAACCAAGCTCTTTGGATTCCAGAAACCAGATGAGTTTAATGAGCAGAGCTTGAAATATTTGCAAGTTTGAGTAAGTGACTTACAGTTCAACTATTTCCTTGCCTCTTAAGAATGCATATAGCATGTAAAGTATGGAAATTTACATATGTGTAAGTCAGGAAGCAACATGGATAATGTTTACCAGCCCAATTTTGTAAGTTTTGTAGAAGGCTCAAGCTTAGAGAATGTTATTTTCTAAGTTTATCTGTATCCAACCATCACCGAACTTGTTACTGAATTGATGCTTCCTTAGGCCTGGATTTAATTTTTCTAAAACTAAGGTACAGTTTGGTCCTGTGTTCCAGAATAGGTGCCTGGTAGTTACTTGGTTTTTAAAATAATCAAGACACCTCCCTCTGCAGTTTCATGCAGCAGTTCTCTGTGTTTTATCAAGTTTAAGATTGTCAGGGCAAGTGGATTGTGTTTATAGATGGCAGCCCAAAGAGGTTTTGTTTGCCTGGGGAGGCACCTGATTTATTTCTTCTCTATATTCTGTGAATGCCTCTGTGAAACACACCTGGATGGTTTTTGTGAAAAATGGGCTGCTTTGACTCAGTTACATCTTTCTCTGAAAAGCACCTGAGCGTCATGGCAAAGTACTTGAGGTGGTTCTACACCTTTCTTTGAAATGAATACAAAGAAATAGCAGCCAGTGTTATTTACCATGACTATCCTGCTGCCCGAGGAATCGGGAAGGGACAGGAGAAATGGTTGTGCAGGTGTTAATGTGGGAATGAGCTTGTCAGAAGCCAGTGAGTGCAGACCCTCAGTGGAGCTGAGGTGTGTCAGGGTGAGCGGTGGGTAGCACACGTTCTCTGCTTAATGATCAAAGCTCTGCTTGGGTGCTACTTCATAATGGGGCATGGGCCTGAGAAAAGCTGTCAAGTAGCACTGGTTCTGGAACACACATTTGTTTCTTTTTGATGCTGCTGTTGGAAGGGAAAGTTTGTATGCTTTTTGATTGGATTTTTTTTCCATCTATTGCTTAGCTGCTGATATCTGGCTTGTGTTTCTCCTGGAGAGGAGTATTGGACTTGCACTGGCTGGAAGCAGCACAGTAGTGAAAATCAGGAGAATTCAGTGATGGTTTCAAGCTAGTATATATTTTAAGGAAAAGAATGAAAGTAATTTTTGGGTGTTTTATGCATGAGTAGTAAGAGATAAGAGGTTAGGTACTAAGAATTTTGCATTTATCATTGCAGCCCTGGGTTGGGAGTTCAGAATTTGGAACTATAATATGGAGAGGGCTGAAGGGTTGTAGGGTTTGTGGGTTTGGGTGGGTTGTTCCCTGCAGTGGATTAGTAGCATTTAAAGTTGTACATTTAAGTGAACACAAAGCTTTGTAAATAATTTCTGATAAAGTTGAACTGATACTTCTCGGAGGCAAGAATGGTGCCTGGTTTGTTTGGAAATGCTGAGCCTACTGCTAGCAATAACAAAAACATACAGTCTGGTTTTTTGGGAAGGGACAATGTAATATACTAAAAATCATATTTTTGTTTTAAAAGCATCTGCTGCAAAAGACCTTTTTGAGTTATCTCTTTTGCATTCTATACATATGAAAGGTTGGAAAATTGTCATCATAAAGCTAAGTGCAGGAACAGGTTCAGATCTTTGACTGACAGCAGAGCACCAAATCTCAATGTAAGGATTGCCTCAGGGAACCAGCCACACCCTGGGTGCTGCCCTAGAAATAGTCTTCAAAGGTTAAATAGGAGTATTCTGTAACTGCATGTTAATTAGATCTTAACAGAAACTTAGGGATGTGGGTACCCTGGGACTTCAGTGTAAATGAGAGGTTGTTTCCTTCTGCTAACTGGAGTTGTAAATTCATGCTCACTGTAGTGTTCTAGAGAGGACTGGAGCACAGACACTGCATTAGTAAGAGCCCTAATTAGCTGGGTGAAGGCAGGAGGCTTTTGTCAAGTACTGAACAAAACACTGCTTTGAAGGGTTTGGTTTATTCAAACAAAAATTAAAATGAGGCTAAGTGTTAATTGATACAGATTTACTCTGTTAAGTAGTTGTTAACTTCATGTTTTCTTCTTCGTAGGCTTAGCAGATAGGTTTGAAGAATATCCAAAACTTAGAGAGCTCATCAGATTGAAGGATGAGCTGATATCTAAATCTAACACTCCTCCCATGTAAGTGTTCTTGTGGAAAATGCCTTTCTTCTCCAGACCTGTTTGAAGTTAGCTGTCTGCTTTCCAAATCTCTATCTTCAGCACCTGCTTAGAATTTACATTTTCTGTTTCTGTTTATACAAATTTATCTATTGAATCATGAAAGAACAAGATTAGTTTGGTTTTGTTATTATAATCTAGATTTTTAATGTAGTATATAAACTAGATTTTCTTTCCAGTGTGTAATTTCTTATAGTATCTAAAGCTTTGATGTGATGAAATTGTCAACTGATTGTTCTGCAGGCTTTAATTTGGGATTGAAAACAATGTCATGTGATTGTGAATTTCGTGTTATGCCATTTACAATCACAAGAAAAGCCTTTCAAAATTGACCTCTTAATATAACCTTTGTTGTTCTTGTATCAGCTGGTTTCTGTATAGTGTTCAGCTATTACCTTAGTAGCCATTAATCAGATGGTACTTTGTAGTTGAACACCAGAAATGTTTAGGTTGACTGGAAGTAATTTGTCCTGTTGTCTTGGAATGACCTCTGAGTTTTTGCTGAATGTCAGAGAGCATAAAAGTGCAACATGTTCCTGTTGGAATGTCAGCCTAATGCTTGTAATGTACAGCAGTCCTGATCTGTGCTGAGCAAACCAGCCTTATTGAATGGTAGCCACAGAAACCTCTGAAATGGTTGTCTGAACAACTGAGATGCAAATTGCAGGGCTCAACTTGCCATTTGAAGTTAGGTGTGCTTTGGCACTAACAGCCGAAAAAAGGGGGGGGGAATAGTAATCAAATGTTGCCTTCTGGTAACACCAAATACACTTATGGAATAATAATCTCTTACAGGTGCTTTAGGGAAGTGGGAAGTGGTGGTCCACTGGTCAGCTTTCTTAAGGTTATAGCTATTGAGGGGGGGGCAGTGCAATTTTTTTCATTGTGATACAGCAGAGAGTGGTGGGCAGGTGTGCAGGAGAGCAGTAAGTGTGTGTGTATTTAATAAAATCAATATATGGGGGAATTTTCCTTTTGTTACAGGGATAAATACATTTGTACTATATGAAAAGTAACAGCATTTCCAGTCTTCAGAATGTTTGGAACATAATGTATAATAAAGGGCAATTCTAAAAATACACCACTTTCCCAAAGTGAAGCAGAATAGAAATCTGACAGCCAGGCAGTGAGTGTTTGCTTCCTCCTCCTGAATAGTCCATGGATGCACAGAAACTTCAGTGAGTCTGTACTAGATAATGCTGTACAGTAGGTTGGGCATCTGCTTGCTAAATTAGAATCCTAAAAACTGCTTATTAAGAGAAAGACTGTTAAAAACCAGATTACAGTAGCACCCAGCCTCGATTCAGTGAGGATGTGCTGTGGGTCTCCCCTAGATGTAGAGCATTTGAGCTGCATGAACCACACAGGAGCCCCTGCTCTGTACTGGCACACAGAAGTGCCATGTGGAGTTTAATTTTCAAATCACTGTTACACCTTGTCCAAACAGTCTGTCATCCTCTGTTCAAACAGGTATTTACAAGCAGACTTGGAAGCATTTGATATTAGGGAGCTGAAGTCCAAATTTGATGTGATTCTGCTGGAACCCCCCCTGGAAGAATATTACCGGGAGACTGGCATTACTGCCAACGAGAAATGCTGGACCTGGGATGATGTAAGTGCTGGCCTTGCCATGGGAAAGGTGTTATTCATGCATTTAAACAAATGGTTTCAGGATTTAATTTGGTATCAAAATGCTTGAGATCTGTTTTAAAGAAAAATGTGGGTTTTCTTTAAAGTCTAGATTATTACAAAATTAAGTTTTATATTGTATGCATGCCTACGCTATTTGTGTTCAAAGATTTTTTTTTTGAGGCATTTAACAAGTTTTGTTCTTCCTGAGCCTGGCTGGAAACTTAAATCTCTTAACAGTGGGTCTTCTCTCTACCCTTACGTTCTGGGAGTTCTCTCTTTGGTTTTTGCTGTTGAAATAGAGAATGTCCTTTGAAAATATTCCCTTGTTTTTTCAATTCTTGAGATTTTTAAGGTATGCTTTCTAATATGCTTGTCTTCTAGTCAAAAGAGTAGGTAAGTTCACTACTTCACCGACATCTTCCTTTCTTCAAGTATTGTCTGGATAGGAAATTTTAATATTCAAACCATTTGTGGTTCTTAGAGGCCTAACAGAATAGAACTTGTGAACAAAACCTCACTAGTGGAAGGTTTTTTCTTGTATTTATGTATTCCCTTCCTGGCTAGTCAGTTCAGTGGTGTATTGACAGTCCATTCTGTATTTTTCCCTTTTCCATGAGGTCAGCTATGGAAAAGCAATCAGTCAAACAAATAAAATTCAAGATACCTTTAAGGAATAAATCTGAAAACAAAGGTGTTCATGCCTGTGATGTGATGTGATAAAAGACAAGGTGACTGTGTTGAGGGGTAGGTATCTGTGTTAGCCATTCTGTTACCTCAGGCAAAAATGGTGCTTGATAGCATTGCCTGGGGATAAAACAGAACAACTGGAAGTGCTGGAGATTGGAGTCACAGTTTGGCTTCTACTGCATTACTGTTCCTCATAGTGGCACTGAAGGAGGCTTGATTTGATGTGGTTAGGAAGTTACAGATGAATAATGACTAACAGATGCTTTGCATTTAAGTTACTTCATCTTGAGAGTTACACATTTATCAGTTTATCACTGTCCTCAAAAATTCTTGCTGCATTTTTCCTGAGTGAAAAGGAAGAGCAGGTCTTTCCTATACAGTGATAGGAATTAGACCAGAATTTTTATAACATGTCTTCACAACCTTCACATAAGTAGTTCCAGGGATGAAGAGAAACAGAGTACTATCCTTTTGTATTCAGCATTTGTGTCATGGTTCAACCCCACTGGCTCCACCCCAGCCAAAACCAGCAGAGTTGAGAACATGCACTTGGGTACTGGCAAGGAAACTTCTACAAGATACTTTCTGGAAAACAATTTTAAAAGTTTGGCTGTCATCTCCAATAACAGGGCTTCCTGATGCTTTCTGTGACAGTGCTCTAGGACTTAGCATTCTTCCTGATAGAACTGGTGATTTGTATTTAATTCAGAAACACTTTCATTGCTCATTATTAGATCATGAAATTGGAAATTGAAGAAATTGCAGCCCCAAGGTCGTTTGTGTTTCTGTGGTGTGGGTCAGGCGAGGGTCTGGATCTCGGCCGAGTGGTAAGATGATGTTTTAATTCAATTTATCAAGGACAGGCTTAAGAGTTTATTTTTATCATTGACTTTTTCCTGTATGGAATTCTCAGCTGTAACTACTGAGGGATGTGTTGTTACTGTGGTAGAGGATATGTAATTTTAAGTGGCATTAACTGTTAAGATACTCTATTTTCCAGTGGAGTCATGGACCGTGTGAGGAAACACAATTCCACAGGCTCTAGAAAGCTGTGCTGCTGTTTTGGTTTTCCTGTGTGTGTTGCACAGGGACAGGTTACCATATGGGGAGCTTTTACAACTTTTTTAACAAAAGTCTCAGTAGTTTTTTTGCCAGAAATATTCCAGGAGAAAGGTGCTACTGTTTCATAAATTGAGATAAAACTGTAATTTTCTGCATGTCAGGCCAGGGCTGCTTTTGTTGGGGATCCTGCAGTAAGAATTCCCAATTGGCTCCTGCTGTGCTGAAACATTATTTACTTTGAGCAGTGCTTTTGATGAAAGCAATTCATAAACAAATGTGAAAGGGCAGCGTGTGGTCACTAATCTGTTTGCTTTATCTGCTTTTCATTCTGAGATTGGTTACATAGATTGGTTCTGGTCACAGACGTGTTTGTAGTAGCTGGACAGCCCCTAAATGCAACAGCCAAATGAGCTGAAGTCTTTTATGCCCCATTTCTTCTTTTCCAAGACTACACTTAGAGGATTTAAGGATAAAAAAATCAATTTAAGCTGTTGCAGAGTTTTTGGAGGTTTTGGGGTTTTTGAGGGGTCTTTGTTAGTTTGGTTTGGTTTTTTTTAATAGATACAGGAAAGCCATAAAACAGTACCAAAAACTTTTGGCTGTATATTTTCCCAATGACAGAATTTTACACTGATGTGAAAACTACCAGGGTTCAGGTATTAGTGAAGATAAGGCTAAGGCAGCTGGTCACGACGTTGTTCAGACTGATTTTGATTACATTTAAATGTCACTATGTAAAATGGAGTGCAGGATTCCATGAGGGATCTTACATTTGTTAGATATTAAAAAAAAAAAAAGATGTGTAGATAAGTCAGTGTGCACATTAGCCTCTTTAATGTTAATTTTTAGGGGCAACTTGTCAAAACACATGGCATGCCAGCAAACTCTGTCATTCATCTGTGACAAATTTCCAGCCATGCTTTCAGAAAAGTCAGGTACCTGTATGAGTGTTCAGTTCAGGTTTCTTACATTTTTGGTGTAGTGTGACCTGTTTGGTTTGTTTATGATATTTAGTGTCTGCGGAAATGGGGCTACAGAAGATGTGAGGACATCTGCTGGATTAAAACAAATAAGAACAATCCTGGAAAGACCAAGACTCTAGACCCTAAGGCTGTTTTCCAGAGAACCAAGGTAAAGGTTTGGCTCCATTCTTCCTCTGTCCCCACCCTGTCTCTCTCTGCTGATGGAACACCCAGTGCTCCACGGCAGCTGCTGACAGGCTTTCAGGAAAGCAGACACGAGGACTTCAGAGTTCTGCAAAGCATGTTTCATGGAACTAAACGTGGCAATAGAATTTTTAAAAGACTTCTGATATTAAATTGTAGATTATAAATGGATCTAATATTGAAAAAATAACTAGAGAAGATTAGCTACTGGTTCTAAATGCACACGTGTGAGTATGTGCCCAGAGTTAGAAGCAGGGGGAGGACTGTCAGGGTCCAGAGCTCAGCCAGCATCTCGTGGCTTCCTGAAGGTGATGGTGAAGCACAAGTGATGGAATGGGCCAGCTTGGTTTAGAACAAACAGGGGGGTTTTAGGGGTGCATTGGGGAGTATGTGTGTTGAAGGAGGTGCAGAGGAAGAAAGTGTTCTGATTTTAGAGACTCAAGTGTATGTTATTCAAAACTTAGAGAAAGGTAGATGAGATTAATAAATAATTGGTTTGGGTATATGTGGGTGTAACTGGCAGTTTTACTGAGCGGAGTTGGCTGGATATTTAATTATTCCAAGGGTCAGTTAACCTCAGGACACATTCCTCATTCCTTAATCATTCTTTGGCATTAAACATCCTCAATTCTATCTCAGATTTGCCATTTTTAGGAGTATGAACTTCCCTTTAAGATATCTTTCATTGACTTGCATTTACATTAATTTAAAGTTTGTTTGCAAATGTGTTCTATTCGTTGTAAATATTTGTATGTATAAATATTGTGTGTTTATTGTGTATAGTATTGCAGATATGTGCAGCTCACTCAGAGAGGTTCAAACTAACACAGGAGGATTTGGAAGGGGACTTTGTCTTGGTTTAACCAAGAATAGTTTCTGGTACTGCTGTTTATTGAGTGAGGGTTGGGCTGAGGTCACTTTGTAATAAGCATTGCAAATGGAGCATGTTTATTCTGACTAAACAAACAGTCTGTTGGACAGGATGTATTTACCAATGGTTACAGCAGCAAATGCTATTCCATTCTGTGTAGTTGAGGCATCTCTAACTGGCTTGGGTGGCCTGTTAGAGAATCTCAGGTATGAGTGAGTGACGTGTGGTATAGAAGTAAAATGTTTCAGATAGTTCTTCGAAGGACTAGTTCTACAAGTCTTTGCCTGATGGCTAATTTGTTTAGCAGTATTCTGCCTTTTTGGTTAAATTCAAGGTCCAAAACCCCTGTTGCTTGAGTGCAGTTGACCAACTGCATAGATTTGATAGGTCAGCTGAGCCTTTCATATTTACTCACCAGCTCTGAAAACCCTTTCCAAAACCTGGGAACAATTAGGTGCTGTTGTCTGCAACTTTTTGTGGAGCCATCTGGCAGTGCTTAGTGTGTCAGTGCCCCAGCAGTGGCGCCACAGACGTGTGACAGGGCTGTGTGTGCCCACAGGAGCACTGCCTCATGGGCATCAAGGGCACTGTGCGCCGCAGCACGGACGGGGACTTCATCCACGCCAACGTCGACATCGACCTCATCATCACAGAGGAGCCTGAAATCGGAAACATAGAAAAACCTGTCGAGATTTTCCACATCATTGAGCATTTCTGCCTTGGGCGACGACGGCTTCACCTTTTTGGGAGGGACAGTACGATTCGACCAGGTAACTCTTTCCTTGGGCTTTGGCAAATTTGCTTCAATGACCCACTTCCATCCAAGGCTGCTGGGTGAGTTCTGATGGGACTTGAGGCAATGGTTAAAGCCTAATGCATCCTCCTTCTGCCAGGACTCACACCAGCTGGATAACTGTGTCTTTGCATGTGACTGTATCTTTGCATCACTTGTCTGGTCTCCTAACACTGATGGTGGCCAAGGGGCTCCTGCTGCAGTTAATGTTCTGTCCCTCATGGTCAGAAAGCAGAAAGATTTGCTAGAACTAAAGATCTCACACATGTATTTTCTTGGCAAGAACGTCTGTCTTGGGGTGAATCCTCGGCTTGTGTTGCAGGAGCATCATAGAGAACCCTTCTAAACAATATTACAGTTCAGTTACAATTCTTTATCATCTTTGGGAGCAAGATCACGTCATAACTCCAGTTTGAGAAGGCTTTTTACAAAAGGCTTTTATTTTAGAAATATTCATTTTTAGAAGTAAATACTGCTCAAACAATAAGACCTTTATGCTTGTGTTCTCCATGTTATCTCTAATTGAAGATAAATGCTGCAGTTACTCCATTTCCTACTGGAATACTGACAGGTGTAATTTCTGTCTTTTCATTTTCTGAATAGTCCCTTTCCATTAAACTTCTTTTCTGGACTTAACAGTGAAATAATCTCCACACTGGTTCTAAAAATTTAATGTCTTTATCATGTGTAGTCAGACAC
>JAWWEV010000134.1:2814664-2848347 GCA_035583235.1 Hafferia zeledoni
CGTGATTATTGAGGAGGAAGCCCCCTCCTCCTCTTGTGAGTAAACATCTTGGTTTTTCCCCTCAAACCAAGACAATCTTGTAAACAGCAAAGCAACCCTTTAGCACAAAAATCACCACTGGCAGTTTCAGAACCTTGTCTAAAACCTGGACCTTGGCAGAGAAATAATTTTACTCTTCTACAGACCAACTCTGTTGTCAGTCTAGAGTGTTAAATCTACCATGCACATTTTATGGGAACACGGCTGGCTGAGAAAGGGGCTACTCTGGTCTAAAATGAACCAATCTTCTATACTGAACATACTCCATAGAGAAGCAGTTTAAATAATTCCTCCAAGATATTCAAACTCAAACAGATGCACCATTTCTGAATGTAAATTCCTCATCATTCCCAGCACTCAGGCACTGCCTTCTTAGTAATGTGATTAACAGGGACCATTCTGGAGCTTGATGAGGACAAAGTACTATTAAATTTCTGTTCCTACTGCACTTTCCTTCTCCAAAGAGAAGCATCCACACCATCCCAGTCCTGAAGGTGTTACACAACTGCCTGTGTAGCTCACACAGCATGTAGTTCTCGTTAGTCTCACAAGAGAAATCTGCATCACATGTACAGAAATGCACCCAAATGTTGTTTTAATGATGCACCTTAAAATCATAGTTGCACAACTTGTTATTCTGATTTTCTGTGCTCATAAGCACAATTTCTATAAACACATTTCTCTGCATTTTTCTTGTGTTCTGGTCTAGAACACCTGTTTGAAAACATCTGCTCTAAAATTTGAGCAAGCAAGGCCGTTTTGTGACACCCATCGCTTCACTACCCCGAGTGCTTCCTCACAGATACAAGCACAGGGTGAATTTCCTGCACTGGGCTTTTCCCTCATGTGGTAACAGCACAATATTTTTGCAGGTGTCTTTGTCCAGCAACAGAAAATGAACTTTGAATGAATACAGTGGCCTTTGTGTCTCAGCACCAAAACAAAAGTCTTACCACAAATTTTGGTGGAATGCCTTATGTTGGTAATTTTTAAAATTAATATTCTTTAAGACAACAGACAAGACTGAGGAAATTAAAGGGCCTGGATTTCTTTTTTTTAATTGCTTTTTTCAGTGGACACAAAAACTTTGGCCCAAGTTATTTCACAGCAGATCTCTGCAGAGTGCTGGTGAGGAGAAGGAGAAATGTGCCTCTCTTGTGATGTAGATAGACTTGCTTTCATTCTTCCACAACTTTCCCTGTTCAAGTCTAGGTGCTTCTAAACTGCCACCTGCTTTTTGTTCTCCACTCTTGCCTCTTATTATCTTCAGTTATGACTGATCTTGATGGAAAGGTGTGAGATGTTCAGACTAATACCAAATACTTGTGTCTTCAGTCTAATCTTCAATGAAAAAGTACTTGGGAGATGGCCTTACATGGGCATCTGACAAACTAACCCCCACCCTGAACTGGAATTGCTTTCATGCACAGAGATCCCAGAAGCACATAAGATAAAAGATTTTTAACATATCCCAGATTATCCCAGGGATTTCATCTCCCACCCTTCCTGATACTCCTCTCTCTGTTTCTTAAGTGTGCTCTCCCTCTGCAAGTGTTGTTATTTAGAACACATTTTCTTTTTGGATGTTCTTTTTTATATGCCTTTATATGTAGACAAGAAACATCTTGTGTTTACATCAATTTTCATTCGTTCATACATCACTTTTTTTCATTCACTGCTCTCATTTCACTATGTGTGTCATCATTATTTAAAATGTATTGAAAACTATATGAACACACTAAAAAATGTACTACATTACACAATATACTGTCTATAACATTGATAGTAGTAATTCTACTGCTGTGTGTTTCATGCTCACAAAGCACATGTACTGTATTTCATAAAATGTTTGCTGCCTACAAGACTTGTTCTCTCGGACACAAACCAGGACAAGGAAGTCTCACAGTGCAGCAAGAAGCTTTGGAAGTTTTGCTGATTAACAGATACAAGCCACCAACACTCTGGCTCTGGAGAGAGTGGCCACTGTTGACTGTTCTGGTTTGGGTATTTTCCTGTTTAATATGATGAGAAAAGCAGCACTGCAGTAACACAACCACAGCACATAAAGCTGAAACTACAAGCTGTGACTGAGCTGCAAACACCACTAGAGTTCACTGCAGGGAAGGAAGAGAATGCAAGCTGCACGTGCAGCTGGCAGGGCAGATTCCTTCTGTTCACAGAGTAAACCCAGACATCAAAGTTTAAAAACTGACAGCAGTGTTAAAAACTAACATTTTGTCACTATCACCCCAAAGATGCCTGTACTGTAAATTTTGGCATTTCCTATAGCTTGGTTTGCCTTTCAGTGTGCAAAGCTGCCTCATGAAAAGTGCCGTGTAGTGCAGTGGGTTAAGCAAAGCACCCTTCTGTTTCTTTACCTTGGAAGTTTATCTAGCAGGGTCTTCAGTTCACCACATACGAGTTTAACTAGGCCACTCTTTATGTTTCTGTAGGACACATCAATCATGAAGATATAAGCTGGTGGATTTGGAGGCTTCTTGTCCTACACACAAAAAAACATTCACAATTAGACCTGTCCTGTTATGAGATAAAAATGCACAAGTGGTTTCATAAGGCAATGTTTTGAAAAAGGCTATAAAACACAAATAGTGACTACTGCAGAAAGCTGACATGTACTGGGCAAAGTCCAGCCATGGAATAAAACATTATCACTGGAAAACAGCATCCTAATGGAATAAAATATCTAAAGGGTAACAGCTTATTATATAAGATAAAACACAAACATCTTCTGCTGGAATTCAAGTGTTCAAAAAAATTTGCCTTTTGGCTTTTCATGGTATGAAAACCCATATGGTTTTGCATTCCCTATAGCAGGATGCAATATAATTTTGTTAATATAAATGCTTAAATTCAGCCTTTGTTAGCATTCTTCCTCTAACAACTGTTTAAGGATTTCTAACCGATCTGGGAACAGAAAGTACAACTTCAGTACCAAAGCAGAATTAAAATATCTCAGTGCTTAGCAGCACTCAGTGGTGTTTGTCTGCATCCTGTCTCTGCCCTGCTGTCTCACGCTAAAATGCACCCTGGACAGCAAACTGTACTTTGAGGAACAGGCTGATTTCTGTGAGACAATCAGAGCACGAGAGTGGCACATCCAGGTGTGTGGGAGCTGCACACACAGCAGTATCAGCGTGGGGCTGGTATGGATGCTGGGGGAGCTCCTCCCATCCCCAGGGTAAGTGGCACAGATTGTGTGTGCACTGACACAGGTTTCTGTGAGTAAGGAGGAGTACGAGGGAGGAGTTTTTTGTCTACAAAATAGTAGTTTTGTTTACAAAATAGAGATGTTTAGAGAAGTACCTAGGAAGATCATATGAAGTGAGCAGAGCAACAGTAATCATTATGCTCCCTAAAGTGAGTTTTCCTAATTCCCATGAAGAAAGGAAATGGTCACTACTTGTCAAATTCAGGACAGCTTTTTCATTTTACTGTTTCACTGCCTTCATACAGAGTTCTGACCACTTAAACCAATTATACTTGTTAAAGTAAACCTCAGAAAACTCCACATAGGAAAAATTCATCTAACTGTTGAATTATGACTTATTCTTAGTCCCTGGCACACTTTAAACTAAACTAAACTTATACCCTTGATCATACTCACTTGACTCATGTAAGTCAGGATTAATTCCTGTGAACTGAAACCAGGCAGTATTTTTCAAAGCTGTTCTGTTTACTCTGCTTGGATTCTAAAGTTTCAGAAATTGCACCAAACATTGCCTCTAAACTCTTGTATCACATCAGCATTTATAAAAAATCTCTGCCTAATTTTTGAAAATATAAGGTATAAATGAGGACTTGTGCTCTTGCCACATCTGCTTAGCATGAGTGCAATAATGCAAACCAGCTGGGATTTGTTAACATTTTTTGTGGCTGTTCATCCTTGTCATTTGATAAGCACAAAAGGAAATGACTTCTCAGCTCTGGTCCTTCAACTGAATTTATAAAAGAATTAAACCTCTCCAAACTGGAGCCAAATGAAAAGTGAATTATAAAAGAATGTTAACTTCTCTAACATTTCATGACTTGGCATTTCCAGTGTCACTGTTACTTTCATAAGAGAGTTCTTTTTTGTAACATTCCAGTAAGTCTGTGGATGTGTCTTTGTAACAAGGAGACCACTCTGGATGAGCTCCCACGGAAACTCCCTGCTCTCAGGTATGTGGGCAGAAGTTAATGCAGTGAAAGGTGCACTGTGATGATGTCCCATCACACAGGGTCACACTGTGGAGCAGAGCAGAGCTGTGGAAGGGCACAGAGCCATTCAGAAGTTTCAGTTTGATGGAGCCACACGGGATGCACACTGAGCATCCCACACTGTGTTTCTGGAACGCCCCACCACAGTTGTCTCCTGTCCTGGGGTTTAACCCAGGTTTCAAACAAATCTTTATATGTCACCTCAGGGATTTCACTGGATTTTGGAGCAGTGTCCTGATGAGAAAGTAGAATTAAACCTGTTCATTTTCTTCATACCAGCAATGATTTGATGGACTGAGGAAGTTACTGGAAGCTACTCCAAGCCTTTGTATGGCCCAGTTGCCTTTCCTTTCCTTACCATGACCTCAACTCCACTCACAGGGAGAAAATTCTGCCTGATTTCAGCAAGAACAGAAAAATGTGTCCGTGCTGTGGTCAGATGAAGTCACACTTGCAGTTTTGTAAAATGAGCTAAAGTTTGAAAAGTTTAAGTAATTTATGCTTTCAGAAGTATCAAATTCAGTTCTCTAAAAAAACCCAACTACAAATATTTACAGAGACTTGAGTGGGCTTTGGATTGAGTTCTTCAGTGAGTCAATATCAGGAGAGAGCCCATTCCATTGTAACTTACTGGTTAGAACATCAAAACTACTCCTGCCAGGAAAAGATTACGAGGCCAAATTCCCTTGCTAAGGTATTCAGTATTGGGAAGGCAATTTAGACTTGTGTCTGTCTTCAAAATCCACAGAAGACACAGTCCTAAAATGCAACAATGCATGACAATTTCACATACACCCCCTAAACAGTGCAGCACAGCAGGCAGGACCAAAAGAAGTTAAAGACTGGGCATCCATGACTTTAGTGTGCTGTTTGTTACTATTGCTTGTTGTCTCACACTGCAGCACAAAAGAACAAAACAATATATTCTCCGCATCCATCTACATTTTCTGGAATGTTCCTGGACTCTGGTATTCAGCTGACAAGGACGGACTTAAAGGAGCTTGTTTGCCATGACAGAACCTCGTGCTCAGGCTTCAGACTGGAACACTCACTCGGCAATAGTCCAGCGTAGCCACATACTCGTAGGAGCCCAGGGACAGCTCAGGCCGCTCGTAGTGGTCTATCCGTCGGCCCATGTGGTCCAGGTGTTGAAAGAAGAATGAAGGGACTACAAGCCAAAAGAAGAACAGGGAACAGGCATTTATAGTTTGGGAAGGAGGGGAACAACACCAATTCTTCCAGCAGATGTGATGTACTGTAGGCTCCTGTTTCTGATCAAGGGAAGAGTTTCTCCAGGTTGCAGTGGGATTTTTTCCCCATATTGGCTTAAAAACCTCAACCAAACAACCCAAACCCCACGATGTTCCAGTAATGCTGGCTCCTTTTGGATTTGGAGGATGGGGATAGTCCCCTGTAAATGTCTGTATCCTCTCACCTTTACACTGTCAGCCTCAAGTAGGTAACACTGACCCAGCTGTTTCCCTCAGGATACAGACCTAATAGTGGCTATTTTGTTGGCAGATACAGGCTACCCTCAGATTAATTCCAATCACCGTGGCCAGAGCTCTGCAGAGGGACAGCAGTAAAACCAGCACTTTTCCTAAAGCCTGTCCTGCTTTACCCCAAAATACCACTGCACTGGAAAGAGCACTACAAGGTTCACAGTCCTGGCCCAGTGTACAAGTACATCAGGTCCTTATATTGGGAATCTTCTGCAGCTACAGGTAAAAGGTGAGGACAAGTGGGTTTGCCACCCGCAATTTACACAGAGCCAGGCTTAGAGTTACACTGGGGAAGAGTCACCTCTGGGGTTTAACTCCTCATTCCTCCATGAATACATATTCAGAATGCTTATTTTTCACATTTTTGCCTGTAAAAGTGCAAGTGTGTGAGGAGAATACTTGTGAGGAGAATATCAGTCTAGTTTCTTGGACATTTTTAGTCCTCATCATAGGTTTTTTTTAATAAGTGCTTTCTGACTTGGATTAAAAGACACTGTACTAATACAAAGCATGATTTAAAATGACACTGCAACTTAATTGTCTTTCTTAAAGTGTTCCCAGTGCATTTAAATTTCTCTTTATGAGAGTTAACAAACTATGAAATTTATTATCTGCTACACTTGCACAAACATTAGAGCTCGAGGCAGAAAAGCAGTTGGGCTGAGCCTGTCAAGGTTCACGTTTCAGAGTTGAAAAGATGCCTGTATTAGGGAAAGCACTATACCCCTGTGATCCAGCTGGGAAAATCCAACTTGATACAAATGTCTAGAAAGGCCAGTTCTGGCAAAGATTTGGGACTTAGCCAAGAGCACAAGAACAGTTATGAGTCACATGCAGCACACTTGAACAAATATGGCCTGGTATCTTCTGTGAACACCAACACTTGTCACAGTAAGATTAATGGCTTATTTAACCATTGCATCCACAGTCATGGGCAGGATGAGGCTAACATGGTTCTGTATATCTGCACTTGCATTTCTTAAAGAAATTAATTTTTTTCCACACAAAAGTTGCTTTCAGTCAACAACAGACACAGTTTTGTATCCTACATTGATACAAGATTTTAAAATAAAGTTTTGATCACATTACACTGGACTTCATGACTCAGCATGATTTTTCATACATTTATTTTTTTTAAACCATACTGAACCAATGTCTCTCTGTATTATTCTTGGGAAGCAATTTTTTTTCATTTGTGAAATGAGCCTAGTTACTGCATCTCCCTAAACTATTTTCTCATCAAGTCAGCAAGTCAAGAAAATCATTTTAGGGATCCAGTTTCTTTATCGTCTTCCGGAATTTGAATGACTCACAGATCAGAGAAGCACCACTTACCATCATTGATACAGTTACAGAACCCACACTGGTATCTTCTCCCACCTTCAATGAACTGCATGAAGGGACACATGTAGGCTTTGCACCGGTTGCAGCGGATGGGTCCGGCCTCCCCGTGGTTGACAAGATAAAGGGGTGTCTGCGTGAAGAGGTACAGAGAGCAATGCAAACCTGAGACCACAGACAGCTAGAAAGGGTTAAGTCAGATTTAACTCTTGGTAGAGATCACTGATTAAGAGCTCATTCGCTGTTCAGCATTCACTCAAAATCTGGGGTCAGGCTGGCTCAACCCCAGAAATCCCCCCAGGGGCTGAATTTACAAGTTCATGGGTGGTATTCTGCTATTTATCAGAAAAAGAGCAAGGATTCAGACCAAAAGCTTACACACTTTTTAAAGCATTGGAAGTTTAGGACTCCAGGGTGACTTTTTTCCAGCAAAGGGTAATTTTTACAGCTCACTAACAGAAATCTGCTGGAGTCAGGTCTTTTGCCTTTTCTGTCAGACTGAGCTTTTCCTGAAGAAATCTATTGCTGCTCATCTATTGCAAATAGGTACTTGCTAAGGAAGCTTCTGGTCCTTTGTCCTAAATGCTGCCCCCCTGCTGCATGTCACAGGCCACACTAATTCTCACTGATGTCAGGGTCACCAGCTGGAGCAGATTTAGGAGAAATACTAGTATTTATTGAAGGCACGTACATACAGCAAACAAGTCCAGCACCTCAAGCACTTGGCAGTTTAATTACACTGACCACGCTTGCTTAGAGCCCCTGCCAAAACCTACAGCTCATGGAAGACACTTTCCAGATGCCCCTTTCCCCAATAACTGCAGTGATTGAAAGACTACTGTGATTATTCCTAATGTTAGGAAAGTCAGACTTGATGCCATTACAAAAATGGAAGTTTGCTTTGCTATTTATGCAACTCCATGGTTTTTATTTATCTTTTTCTTACTCCTCTCAATCCCAACTAAAAATCTCTGAACACAAGCGTAAGAAATGCCCAGAGTTTGGACACAGAACAGATCTCTAGAAGAATAAAAAAGCTGACAATGCCTATCAGTGCTAATACATCACACTAAGACTTTATTTTTCTTTTATTAATTATTCTGTCTCTTCTTAAGGAATGGATGTATTTGTCTTATGCACTTTTATTGGAACATAAGTCTCTGACCAACTAGAAAAGCATTCCTGTCTTCTAGCATTAATTGCTTACACATATTTTATTGTTTGATTATATTTTACAGGGACTATTTTACTCATATATTTCTCTAAAGGGTTTAGGTCACTTTGCCAAGGATTTTCTACATACAAGTAAATTTTTACTACATGGGTTTGAAGTGCTCCCTCCTGCTACACTGAGATATTATTTTACTTTGTGTTCTTTCCTCTATGAAAATTGAGTTTACCCCAAATTAACCAATAATGCCAGCTGGCAAACTCTCAGGGCCATTTTTCAGACATGAAAGCCTTGGCTATAAACCCTGCTCATCAGCCACAATCCCTTAATAGGGTTTAAAAGTTCTGGGGTTTGTTCATTACTTGGCAATTTTCTGATTATCACTCTGCTGTATTAGTTTAATGAGACCTGAATCTGGTTTACAGTTAATATTATTACAGCATCTGACCTGGTAGGGAAAAAAAACAAGACCAAACCAACTCCTGATATATTTATACACATTGATTCAGTAATTTTAAACCTTGGCTTGATGTCATCCAAGAGTAAAGAAAAATTACCACCAAATGTTCATATTTTTAAATACCAAAATTAAGACCTTACAGAAAAAGTATGAACAAGAACAATTAAAAAAAAAAATGCCAAGAAGTTCAGAGCCCAGGTGTCTACATTCTTATACATACTTAATATATGACTGTTTAAAGATGAAAAAAATTAATGGGAAAAATAAACCAATGAAATAAGCCAACCAAAAATGCAAATGATAGAATTAAGGATTTTATCTAAAAGAGAAAAATAAAAAAAAGCCTGATTTGTACCCTTGCCAATTTATTCGAATTTTTGAAAATAAATGGAATTTACATTTTAGTATTTTCTTTAAATAATGTAAAACATTATATCAATAATGAACATATCTAACATAAAGCTATATAGGATAATTTCAGAGTAAGAACTCAGAACAAAAGCATCAAAAAGCCACTTCTTGATGTGAACAACACAGTTATGAAAGAAACTTCATCTCAGACAGGCTGAAATCTGTCAGTGTATTACACTGTGGAACTGGACATCCTACTGACCAAAAGAGAGGAATTTCTGTTTGGGTGTATAAAGTGCTACTGCATTTCCAAATGTCAAAGGAATTTCTGTCAGGGGAAACTGAAAGAAAAAAAAGGTGGGTTTCTGTGGGAATGTACAAAGATAAGTAATGCTGTACATGCATTAAAATGCAAAAAATAATGAGTTTCAGTTAATGATACATGAAAGCTAACAGTCAAAAAAAGAGATGTGGTACTAAATGGGAAAGTCTTGTTTGCTGTGTTCCACTCTGTAGATGTCACTGTACACCAGAAGAAAAAGCAGAGATCTCTTTATGCCCTCATGGAAGTCAGCAGCAAAATCATAGGAGCAGAGGAATCAGATAAAATTTAAAAATACCTTTTTTCATTTTACTTCTGTTTGGTTTTGGTTTTTTTAAGCTAATGCAATACTCCCGGGGGTTTTGCCTTGCTATCTATAAAGTCTCAGCATTTTCTTTCTGTCCTCTCTTCCATCTCCTGCCACTGGTAAGTCAATCAAGGGAGATCTTTACCACAGCTATAGGACATTTGCAATACTTGTGGACTTGTCAGGTTCTTCTCTTCCCCTCATCTCTTCACAAACCTTTGACCACCAAAGAGAGAACAGACCTCACAAAAAGGAACACTCAGGTAATGACTGTTGGCATTCCAGCACTATTAAACGTAAGTATTCCTCAAAACCAATGACTAACCTAATACTTGCCAGGCTAAATCTGAACAGGACACACAAGAGGGATTCCTGTTCTGTAAGCTGGAGGCACAAAGAATCATTTGTGCTGGGAGGCAGAACACTGTAATTTTAGGTTAAAGCAAAGGAGGATTGGGCAGAAGAGATGGAAAATACTGTAAGAGACCTGCACAAACTTTCTGTTCTATGGAATGACGAGGCCCCACTGAAGTGCAAGCCCTGAAAGCTGATCTGATAAACCATAATTTAACCCCAAATAGAGCTGCAATAGCAGGCATTTTATTTTGGAAATATTTCAGCAAGAACATCTCTCAGGAGTCAGAACAATATCACAAAGCAATAGATAGACTTTGGTGGCACAGCTCCAAGATGAAACACATCCATAAAGATTTCCAAAGGGACTGTAACCTGCACTTTAAAGTCTGCGAAAGCTGAATTACTATTGCTTGCTATAAAATTAAGTCCTGACACACTCCTGAGGGTTTCCTGTGATGCCTGCAAAGTATCACCAAGGCCACAGCTGGAAATTCCAAGTGGAGGAGTAAGGACTGTGATGAAGCTCAAGATCATCACGGCACAACTCTGGAAAGGCATTCTAGAGAGAAAAGTCCTGAGAGGGATCCTCTGGAGAATAAGAAAGGCACATGCAAATATGGAATAAAATGAGCCATTTATCACAGAACAAGATAAACAGACCAGTGCCTCTATCACACCTTTACTCATCCCCAGAGGAGGGAACTTGCCAACAGCTCTATACCCTTTTGAAGAGTATTACCATTGGAAAACACGGAGGGTCTCTCTATACTACGTAGAAGTGCATGTTACACAACAAGTTGCCTTCTCAACTGCAAATTAACTCAAATTAACATAAACTGTTATGTTTAATTAGTACAGTAGAAAGATGAAGAAAATTGCCTCTGTATAATCACAGAGAATTTTTAAATGTAACACTGATGTTTTTGGAAAGAAACTAGGTCATGAACCGAAGTGTCTGTGTTTCCTAGCACTGTTGAAGGGGTTTGTTTTCTTTTATTCACCATCACAGATTGCTTTTGAGAAAGATTAACCAGTCTACAAATAATCCATTGGTTTTGACTTGCTTTACTGATTCACATTAAGATGTCAAGAAAGCATTTCCCTTTGTGATATTCCCACTGTCTTTTATCAGAAGCCATTCTCTCCGAAGGCAGAAATTGTTTTGCCTATTCTTGGTTTTCAGATGTTGAACATGATCAGCCTCCTCAGCTGATGACTCGAGCCAATTTGGACCATCTCCTCTGCAAGGTTCACAGCAGGTTCAAGCATTTTCCGTAACACAGTCCTTTTCCATCTATTTCCCTGTTTGCCTGCAAGACTGGAGCACAGCTAAAGCATCAGCCATATGCTGCAGGACCTCTTGGCTCTGTCCTGGCTTTTACAGACCACATAAAAATGCAGGAAACATGTTCAACCCTCCTTGCTCTAAAGCCCTCCTGCCCCAGGCTAAGCACTGACCTGCACACACAGCACTGCAAAACATACCATGGCAGGGCACTGCAATTTCAGGTGGACACAGCACATGGGATGTGATCCAGGGTGTAGTCAAATAAACAGAAAACTAGTTATCAATTTCTATGGGTCACACCTCAGACTATCCTTGAAATCCTTACTCAGCATTCCCTTTTTAAGGAGAATACTTCTATTAAGTGAATAAAGTTGGCAGTGTGAAGGGTGTAAATCCAGGCTACTCTATTCAATGTGAGAAGAAGGATTTTTAAAAGTTTGAGGAGGGGGAAAAATAAATGTAAAAACGATAAAATTTTGATATAAAGAAATACCAAAATTAATCATCTTACTTGTTTAGAATTTCCTATCATAAAGGTGACAGAAGGAGGGAAAAACAAAGTAAAAAAATTCTCTGTCCATGCTCAAGAGAAGTACCACAAGTTCTCCTGGTGGTATGGGAGGGAACACCAGGTGTTAACAAGTCAGTGCTCTCCAGCACCCCTCAGCTTTGTAATGCTGACTGTTCGTTGGATGTAGGACATGCTGTATCTCAAGTGAAGGTCAGCAGCCGGGATTAACTGATGATATAAGCAGGGGTGTGAAATTGGATAATCAAGAAATGGTGCTGAACAGCAGACTTCCCAAATGCTGGCACTGGAAACAATTAGATCTGCAGCCAGACCTGCCTGAACCCAGTGAACACACCCCTGCAGGAGAGAGAGCTGTGCACAGGCATAAACACAAGGGGAGAATAAGGGAAGGCCTCAGAGCCAGACCATCTGCCCCAGGACAGCACTGTCAGTGTCATGTTGTTCCCCTCCTGCATCCCTGAGGGTGATAAGTACTGGGGTTCACGCCTGCACTAATCCACAGCTCCACTGCCCACGTACCACTGCCACAGATGGTCCAGCACCACAGGCCTTGCCTGAGATTTTCAGGCAAGACTGTCATACTGGCTGTAAAACCACTGAAAAACAAGGCAGGCAAGTTGCTTCCCTACAGCAATGGTAAGGAATAAGCTCCATTGACCACAGGACCTTCACATTAAAACACGCTCTCTAACATCCTTAGGACAGGCAATAAAGCAACACTCCAAAGAGCACTGATGGAACACACAGCTCTAGGTTTAGAGAACAAATATTTAAGTTTACATACACATTCAAATGTAGTGTAGTCACCTTAGATGCAACACTTCTCCTGGATGAAATTCTGGATCAGAAGAACGTTATCAATGTTATTCACATCCTTGTAGCAAGAACAAAAGCAAAACCCACTTTGTATTTCAGGTCCATTCTGGTCTGCTGGGCTTTTGTCAACCAAATAGATGGGGTATTTTATGCATACACATATATAGATGGATTGACAGTTGTGTGTGTATATATACATTTCATATTTTTCATAGGAGAGAAAAGCAATCATTGACTTAAGATCACGCACGGAAGTCTAAGGAAAAAAAACAAACCCTAGAGCTGTTCCTCTTTTGTTGGAATGCATTACTGTGACTTTTTAAACTGACTTACTAATGTTTGCACTCCTGAGAACTTCCACAATAGCACTGTCCTGTTCCTATTTTTGCACAGCCAAATACATTAAGAAAATTTGAAAAAAAAAAGGATAGAAACATCTAGGAGTGTTTTAATTGGAGATGGATAAAATAGTTCTGCTTATCTGCAGGCTTCCTTGGACACTGCTTATTAGTAAACATGCCTCTAAGGTTAATTAATTTATTTCCACTGAAGTCAGAAAGAACTGGGCATAGTTAAAGTGTCGTGCTGCATTCCCAAGCCAACTAGAGCCAGCTGATTGCCAGCGGAGCATTGTGGAACTACAAGGATGTGATGTGAACAAAAAGCAGCACTGAATAACTTCCCCTCTGTAGCACAGAGACTTGGGAGGGGTTTAATGACCTTTATAAAAGTCAAGTCCTTTTTACAATGTTAGTTTTGAAGGTCAATAGAAAACAAACTGTTGCTTCACAAATACCACATCAGGTTCTGCTCTGAGTCTCTCTTCCCTGAACACTTTTGTTACTGTAACTGGGATGCCTCAAGCAGACTCCAGAACCATCAAACATCAATAACATTTGTATGCAACAACCCTCTTCTTCTATTAACACTGAGATGCAGCTGAATGTCACAAGTAAGGGGCCGCGTGGAACTGAGGCATGAGGTGTTTGGGCTGGGGTAGAGTCAACTTTCTTCACAGTGGCTGGTGTGGGGCTGTGTTTTGGATTTGTGCTGAACGCTGGGTTGATGATACAGAGATGTTGTTGTTATTGCTGGGCAGGGCTCACACAGAGCCAAGGCCTCTTCTGCTTTTCATACTGCCATGCTGGTGAGGAGACTGAGGGGGCCTGGGAGGTTGGGAGGAGACACAGCTGGGACAGGTGAGCCCAACTGACCAAAGGGATATTCCAGACCATACGGCACCATGCTCAGGATGTCAAGCAGGGGGCATTTGGAGTGCTGGTGTTTGCCTTCCCCAGAGTGTGTGTGATGGGGCCCTGCTCTCCTGGAGATGGCTGAACATTTGGCAGCCCACTGGAAGTGGTGAATTCATTCCTTGTCTTGCTTTGATGACATGCATGGGTTTTGACTTCCCTATTAAATTGCCCTCGTCTGAACCCGCAAGTTTTCCAGCTGTCAGCCTTCCAGTTGTCTCCCTGACCCCACTGGAGGGGGAGGGAGAGTGTGGATGTGTGGGGCCTGGCTGCTGGCTGGGCCTACACCGTGCCCTGAGGTAAGGACACACATCCCTGTTCTGATCCTCACTCCATGGCTCTGCCTCCACTTTGCAAGCAAGGGCTTGTGCCTGTAATGTAATAACACAGAGTGGCATCCAAAATACAACCTTGCAGTGATATGCATGGATAAGTGAAATGTGTGTGTAAACTGAAAACACAGTAACAACTCCAGTTTAAAATGCAAAATACAAACCTTCCCTCCTGAAGTTACTAAATACCAGCGTGTTATGACTGAAGTTTCCAAGGTAACTGAGTAACATCTCTGGCAGTTTAAGGTTAGAGCTTGCACAGTCTCGCAGTGTTTAAGTTCCTGCTGTTGCTACAATCAGCTTTGAGCAGTGCCTCAGCTGAACCAAACCCCATTTCAGGGTGCAGTCTGGAGGGGACAGCACACAGGCAGCATGGCAAATGCCACTCAAGCACCCAGTTGCACTTAGAGAGCAATAGCTGTAGTAATTTTTTGCTTGAATGTAATTTTTGTTGGCAAAACAAATCAATATTGTTGGCCAGGTAACCAAGTGTGTATAACTGTTACTTTTTATGTACTTTTTATGTTACTTTATATGTGCTGTTGCTTAGTCAGGTTTCCATTCTGCCACAATTCTGAAGGACAGTCCCAGTACCCAACTTAGCAGAAACTACTTACAACATCCTTAGAAAGCCATTTTCCCAGTCTAAGTTTCAAATTTGTATAAAATTAGTCAGGAACTTTGATTACAATATAAATAAGGTTTATATAAATGTCAGATTTTCAAGTCACTGTCCTCATCTCTTTCAGAATTACATCCTTACCATAACAACATTGGTGCATGGACCAGCATACTGTACAAGTACATTAAAGAGAACATTTTAAGACTATTTTTCATTGTACTCTAAAAGCAAAAAAGGCAAAAAAAAGTAAATCAGAGAATTTACTTCAATTAGGAAGAGTTCTGCTGCAAAAGCCGTTGCTAAACCCAGCTGTGAACGTTCATTCTAGTTACAGAGAGCAGTTACAGCCCAGAGTAACAAAAGTCTTTCTGCTCCCTGACGAAGTCTTGGGAAGCAATCCAATTCCAAATGATTTACTACCAAATGCAGACTAGCACAGGGCATACTCCATAAAGAAACCCTCATCTAATGCAGGATTTGTGCACCTCTAAATTAGGCATTGTGAAACTAGGCTTACAGGCACGGGCCTCAGGGTGCTGTAAGACTTTCTGAGTGAGGCACCTGAAGATGCCTGGGAGTTCTGGGCTCTCCATACCATGGGTGGCAGTCTGGCACCCCAGAGGAGCTCAGCAAAACCCCCAGCCATTAACCTGGCACCAGCTACTTGAAAAAATTAAAATCAAATTGCATTGGCAGAGCAACAAAGATTGTCAAACACCTGTCCTGCTCCAGGCAGACTCAGAGCTACAAGTGTGAAGACTCACAGTTCTCTCCCAAATGGGGACACCAACAAGGATGCTTTGGAAGTTGTTTTTGTTAAGTAACTGCAAGATGTGTGCTGAGGCTCACACTTACCACTGTGATACACAGCAATTGTATTAGTATTAAGGTGTGTTAGTATTAAGCATGTGCAGGGCTTCTGCTCTCTCACTGTGCACCAGCACAGAGGACTCCGACAGTGCCCCAAACACAGTGACAAAAACATTCTCTGCTGGATCTTGGACAATCCAGAGACCAGAACATGCAGAACAATCAATACAGACAGCAGGACAGAACTGTCACCAGTCACTCTTTCAACAACTTCTCTTCAAAAAGTTTCCTTAAAATTATCATAATTTGATTTTAAAAAGCTTACTAGTAGTATGGACAGTCCTACTGCCTAACCATGCAAGTCCTGTCTAAACAGACTCAGTGTGAAACTGCTGAGCTGTACACAAACCCAACTGCTTACCTAAGCTGCAGTGTCCAAAAGGAAGGAAGGAAGGCAGCAATGCAAAAAGAAACTTTGCAGAGAAATTCTGGGTGAGCCCAGAGCTACAGACCAGCAAGTCCTACATCCACAGAAAGCAAATAGGCAGATACTGCAATGAAGGGGAAGATGACAAGGCACAGAGATCAATAGGATATACAGAGGAAGAGCTGATGAGACTCTCATGAAGGAATGTTATGATAGATCTACTGAATTCTGTCATGACTTGGCCACCATGGCAATAAGCATGATCTAGTTGGTATAATATAATCCTTCTGGAAAGAGTCTTCTGATAGAATCCCTCATCCAAAGCTCTTAAATTAGCTATGCTATCATGCTATATGGGATAACAGCCTCCTGGGAATAAGTAACAAAATAGAAGACAGAAATGAAAGGGTAAAATCCAAATGATGGCTATTTACAGTGGCTGGATGTCATTAGCAAGCACCTCACAGATCAACTGTTCTCCAGTGTCAGCTTTTTAACACATTCCTAACAGAAAGGAACCATCAATAAGATGTTTAGTTGGAATAATTTTGTTTTGCCTGCAGACCAAGATTCCTCACTCTCCTCAAACCAAAGTTCTGCACAAGCACATAACTGCTAATAAATGTGTCTATATAAACATGTGCTTCACACTAAGGCTACAGCCTGTTCATCCTTCTCACAGGCACAGGGGACTAGGGAGAGCAAACCTGAGTCCCACCGAGCCCAGGGTGGATGGCAGGAGGTGGGGATCTCCCTAATTCTTCATATTTGTTTAATGTATGAATGACTTTAAACCAAAGAAGCAGATGGGGAGAGGATGTAAAAGCAAATTCACATTCTGTTACTTGACTTGGTTCTTGAAACAAAAAAAGACAAATCTAACATTGCACCACATGCTAGTTATTCACCTCACTCAATTTTTAGCTGCTGCTAACCATACAACTCTACTTAGGAAACCATACTATCACCCCTATAAAACCTGTGGCTTTCCAAATAACTCAGCTGTGCTGCTCCTCATCAAAGTCTGCTGCTCTGAAAAGGCTCAACAGCTTTTAGCTCAGGCGCAGCAATTCTGAGAAGTAATTCCATTCTTTTAAGTAGTTAACTGAAAAGTGAAGTGTTACATTACCATCAACAACTATTTCTAAAAAAATAAATTCAAATAAATAGGAAAGAACACAGCAGAGAACAATGACACAAAACTACTAAGGAGGAAAGAAGGCTGCAGTTTAGATATTTAAATATTTCAAACTAGAGATAATTATTTGGAGTTGTTTATGTTTGATTTTACAACATTAAATATGCTTTTAACTAACTTTTGTGAGCGAGTAGTATTAAATGTTAAATCAAGATCACATGGTTTATTCAAGCTCTGGAAACATTCACACATCTCCAAAACAAATTCATGTAGGGCTCGGTCTATGATGATAACTGTGAGAGCTCGTTTATTTTTATAGACTGTTGCTAAAGCACTGGTGGACTAAAAATAAGTTCTGTCAAATAATAATACTGTATTCTCAATCTATAACACACAAATACTTTCCATAGATCATCCAAATCTTGAGAGTGAAAATGAACTGTTATTGTTGAGAAGCAATAAATAAGGACTTGATAAGATTCTGAAGTGTCCAGTGCAGTTAAGACACAGGGCAGAGGAGGCAAGGCACGGATGCTTCAACAGCCTTTGTCTCCAATGACGTATAGTGCATGTGGAATGTTCACTGGTTTACAATATTCTAGATTGGCTCAGGTTATTTGCAGCAAACTCTGAGAGACTGTGCCCTCCACAGATTTTGCCCCTCTTTCAGCTTGAGGGATTTCCTGAATAAATCCCTTTCACTGGCTCTTCTGAAGCTCAGTGCCTAAATGCCAAGTGCTGTAACTTACCTTTTCTTGGCATCTCAATGCAGCCCTACACCCATCTCTACTGACTGGTTACCACTTCTGCCTTAAATTCACTCCCACATGTAACTAAACATTTCTGAATTTTTAAAGCCTCTTAATTTTTCTTCAGTTAATATCTGAATTTTGGTAACGGCTTTTCAAACATATTTTCATCATGTAGTGCCACCAGGTTATGATTCTGCACCTCAGCAGCACTGGGACTCTCTTACTCTTTCAACCACAGCTTGTAGAATTGAGCTCTCCTCTCTTGATGTGAAGGCTGATACTGCACCCTCCTGCTACAGGTGGATTTTGTGTCTTCCTTTGCATTCACTCACGCTGGCCTTGTGTTCTCTCCACTCAGTAAATCTCACCACACTTCAGGATGCTACTGAACTTCTCAGACATGGTATTACTCCATCAGGTCTCAGCTGCCTGGAGATTTTTTAGCAAGTATAAAGCAACAGCATCTTGATCTTTTCATTCCACTACATTTCTGAAATTTTGAATTTATTTTTCCTCACAGCAGGGACAAACTCTCCTTGTTTTGGGGTTCTCCCCAAACACTTTATACTTAATCAAAGACAGACATGAGATCTTTTCATTTAATATTATTTAGCACCACAATGATTTTACTTTGTGTTCTTATTTTCTCCCAGAGATAACTTCTATCCCATTCTTTACTAAAAATGGAGATACCTGGTCTACACCTCCTCAGATGTCCCTGTAAAGTTTGTGTATTTCTCAGCTCCTGACAGTCTTTTCTCAGATCTTACTATAAACAACAAAAAACCAATAAAAACCCCACCCCACTTCACCTTTGTGGACAGGACACCAGTCCCTGTGTACAGATATTCCACTTGGCTGAAAAGAATCCACAGTGACTAAGGAACTGAAATCTGCCTTTCACACTTGCTGAAATCCCAAATTACCTTTTCCAGTTTGGACCTTCAAACTGAGTGTATTTCTGAGAAAACTACTGTCATGTCATTAGACCTAAAACTTGTATTTGAAAGCTCTCAGGATCTTTCATCTCCATCTCGCCATGTTCTTAGGCAAAGGAAACAAATCCTCAGAGCTCAATTCCCAGCTGACTAGGGTTTCTATGAATGCAATAGACAGCTTATTAAAAAAATAAAGATCATTACAGCCATTAACTCCAAAACCTCAGGAAGGGTTCCAGGCTCTGTCAGCAGGAGCACTATTGATTCTTCAGAGTAAAATCTCAAGTGAGTCAAATAAACACTATCTAACTGACAGAAGAAAATGCTGCTAAAGTTTGCTCTCCCTCTCATGCACATATGTAATTTTATCAGTCAATAGACTCAGCTATTTCCCTAGTTTTGGGGGTTTGTTTTCCTAAATTTTTGCCACAGTTCAGATTACACAGTCCCAAACAAAGCACGGATAGGGGAAAATACGACCTGCAGTTCTCTCGGTGTTATTTAGGTCTTCTGGACAGAACACAATACTACACCAAAGCAAAAACCAATCCTCTCAATGAATCCACACTCAAAACTGGCTTCCAGAGAGGCCAAGCCATCTGAAGACAACACACAATCCTCATATGCCTGGGAAATGGGAACAAGGTAAGGTTTCTCCTTCATTTCTGTCTTAGTACAGTAATGGCATAAATAAAAAAAAACAACAGACATCTATGGCAAGAGATCACTGAAAATTCAAATGGGTTTTATACACTACTTTCAATTCATCCTCATCTCTAAGTAATGATCAAAGCAAAACACGGTACAGTAACAACTGTACTTGGAGAACACTCGTGAGTCTATTAGTCCCTTGAATGACCCCAACAGCTCATTGCTTTTTACATATGGCTTTAGTCACCCAGAAGGGCACAGCCTGTGCCATAGGCATCGTACTGGATTATCTCTACTGAAGTCCTGCTCAGGTCCCCACAGTTCAAGTGAGATGGGTCAGTGTCTCAGCTGTTCCTACCCACACCACCAGCTGCACAAAGCATTGGTGGCCATTTCCCATCCATGGGCCACTAAACCCTTGTAGCCATTGCTTTTCTTCCTCCTCCTTTGAAAAGAAACAGTAGACTTGAAATTCTCTGGGTGAGAACTTCACCCTAACACTGCGCAGATATCAGAAACAGCAAAAAAAAAAAAAAAAGAAGATATATCTGCAGCTGAAGCTGCAACAAACATGAATAATGAAAACTATTCAACAATAGGCAAAAAGAAAAAAACATGGTATTTTATGATTATGTACAATATGCTGTTTACCAAGAAAAGGAAATCAGACAGATTTCCATTATGTAGCCTCATGACATGTGATGAGCATCACCTGTAGCCACTGTTAAAAGGTACTATGCATAAGACAGGCAAGATATTCTGAAGCAAAGAACATTCTGTGCCTTGCAGTCACAGGTTTCAGGCAGAACACACCATACTAGGAAGTTCAGAAACACGAATAAGCCCCCGAATGTATTTTACCTCTATAAAAAGCCCAGTTCTTTCAAATTAAGTGGCTTTTCAGAATTAAAGTAGTTATAAATCCCATATGGAAGACCATTTTTATTAGAAGTTCTTAAGAGCAAGATCCTATTTTGGCAGTAGCCATGAAGACAAAGGGCACAGGCAAGCCTTGGAAAAACTGCCTCAGCTAAGGCTGCCCAGTGCTTCTTTTTCTAACACTATCTCCTTAGTTCTTATAATTTTACCAAGCTATAATTGTTCTGACTAAAATTTTCCACGCTGGGCTTTTGCCAATTTTGAGAGACATTTTTCAGAGCTTTCTTAGCCTCCTCAAAGAACAAGGCTTGGGAAAAACACACTGCTCTTTGCAGATTAATGAGTCCCACTGACCCTTCCAACAGCTTGTGAGCACTGACACTTCAGAACGGGTGGGTCATCAAGCACATCTTGTTGCCAACCCCAGGAAAACCCCCCTGAACTTGGCCTAGCACAAGTGTTTGGACATTCTGCTAATTTATGAGTATGCAGAAGAGATTTTAGAAGCTCATTGATCACCCTGTCCAAACACAATGCAGGAGGCAAGCGAGCCATGCGTGGGGGACATGGAGGACTAGAGGCAGACTCAAAGTGAAAGAAGCACAAACGAGGAGCCAGCAAGAAAGTGAAGTTGGTAAGTGCCACCTGGGCACAGAAACTGCAATAAAGGGTAGTAAAGAGTAAAGGTTGGCTGATAAAGTGAAGGGGTGGAGAAGCAACTGCTGGAGTTTCATCTTGAAGAAAATGCAGGGGGCAACAAGCCAAGGCTGCACATTCCCCTCAAGAACTGGAATGAAACCCAAAGCTGCTGTCTAGCAGACAAATGGTGAGACTTTATATCTGCAATATGGTAAGTAATACATCCTAGTTCCCTGTGGACCACAGAGAAGATAAATACATACTACCCTGCTAAAATAATACTTTTAATTCAAACTACAGTTGGACTGGAAGTTATACATCCTGATAAAGAACAACATCTGCTTTTTTCCAACATATATTAAAAAACACCAGTAAAAATTTACAATCAGTAAACCAAAGTTAGTGCAAAATCAAAGACTGCAAAACCAAACACTGAATGTCTTAACGATTTTAATTAGGCTTTCTGTGCATGGGTTTTATGAGGAGTTTGTGAAGATACAATCACATACTACAACTTCCATGAAATGCCTTGGTTTTTTTTCCAGTAAACAGTGTAGGACATGAAAAGGAAATGCATTCTGCAGACCTTGCAGAATTTAGATGCTGTGCAAAGGAGAAGGCAGGAGCTGAAGAAGCCAGACAATCCTAGAGATGATGCAGTGAAATGCTGCAGTTGAAAAACTGTTTTTATCTGTGCTATTGATAAAATCCTTTGGGGGTGCCAGCAAACCTGGGCAATTGTCTGAAGACCACAGAATACTGCCCTCCTACAGAAATACTTTGCAAAACGACTACGTGTATCTTTAGAATATCAAGAGCTATTAGGGATAGTCATGTGAGAAAAGGAACTGACTAGGTTAGCGCCTCCATATGAGTGCCGAAAATGGGTGGTTACATTTGTCTTCTTTCTATGACACAGCTCATCCAAGCAGAAAAGGCAATTACCTTGTTGGTCTGTTGCGCAATTAAACTATTTTGCAAAGTATTCAATTGAAAAACGTCATTCTTTGAATCCATGTCTTAAAATCAACTTGGTATAGTTTGATGTCATTCTCTTATCTAATGTCTTTGCCCTACAGAGTTCCAGCAGAGCAAGCAACTAACCAAGCTGGTATAAACCAGAGATAGCTGGGGGAACACCAGGAATCTAGTGCTTCAGATTACAGAGTTGTCATTCCTGTACTTATTCCAAATGAAGACTTCTATCCCTTCAAGGTGCACCATGACCACAGCCATCTCTCTGTGGTCTGAGGTTAAACACCCTCATCCCCAACTCAATCAGAGTAGAAGTCTGCAATACTTAGGAGACAAAAGCACATGGGACTGCCATTCAGTTAGCCCTTACCTCATTTGGAGGGACACTGGCAAAAGGCTGGATGACAGCTGCCAGTGGGATGCGAGCCTGCTTGGCCATGTCTGAAGTTGCTGGGAAGCAGTAGGTGGTACATCGGATGTACCGAGGGCTGGCGTGGCCTGCAATGCCCAACAGAGCACAAGGAAAGGCTGTTAGAGTGAACCCACCCACCCCTAACACAAAGGAGACAAATCAAAACAACAACATAAAGCAACAAGTGCATATGCTACATTAAATACATGCTTTTTTCCCACCCATGCAGGCTTCTGCCCATCTCTCCTCTGTATGTCAGCCCATTGCCCATCCCTCTGGTTAAATCTTTCCATGCTGGTTGAGTTCAGAGCAGAAATTTAAACATAGCAAGAACAACCTCACAATTATTTGTAATAAGAATCTCAACAGAGTTTACTTTGAAATGTATCATATCTAAGATCTTAAAAGAAAATAATATGGGTGATATCCCCACAATATCAACACTGTATTTAGAGGGAGGCAGACTGATACCTACTGTTAGGACTGCTCTAATGAGCTAGCTCTGATTCAGAAAACAGTGTTTCTGTCTTAACACCACCATGCTCACTTACACTGCAAAACACAGTGTGCTACAGTCCCCACACCACTTCGAGTAGCACACTTAGCTCAGGTCCCTCACTGACAAACTGCTGGGCACTACAGACAGGAGCACTGAAAGGAGACACGAGCTCAGAAATCAGCCTCCTCATGCTGCCTTTTGAACCATCAAGCTGCAGCTCTGCTCAGTTTCTTGAAAGGAATTTCTTGGATCAGAACTGCATTATCCCATTCCCAGATAATGCCTTGATGTGTTAGTACATTTCATACACTTTATCCAAGCACTGATAAATTACTGCTGGGCTGAGTAACACCATCAGTTTAACCTGTACTGAAACACCGAGTCTGCTGTCAAGAGCTGCATGTGGGGGATTGTACTTTCAGGCTCCGTGCAGAGGCAGATCATTTTTACCTTTGGCCAGTGTAAGCCAACTAGACAGCTTGCACACTGTTGCTTGAGTAGAACTTCTTAAAATTTGTATCTCAAACCGTAACAGTGCCAGTCTACTCTCAGTGCTTCTTCTAATGTCCGTATTTTAAAATTTTGGAAGAATCCAAAAAGGATTTCCAGCGTGAAGTGTAACACCTTGAAAAATTTTCAGTTAAAAAGTTGCCTCAAGTATTCATATTACTTTTAAGGCCACGAAAGGCAGAGGAAGTGTTAACCCAAGGTGTGAATTCAACTCCCACTTCCCTCCTGACATTTTCCTGAAAGGAAGTTTCCAATTTTGTGTCCAATTTAGAGTAAGGAACATCCTTTTCAGATGAGAAATCTGAAAATTTAGTCTTTCTTTGCTTTGTTTTTTTTACTTATATTTGATTTCACCTCGAGAGACTCCCAAACCAATAAGAAGGACACTTACCTTGGTCTTGGATTACGCAGTCTGTGGTGACGAGAGGAGGAACCTGTCCTCTGGTGTTTGTAGCATAGACCTGCCCTCCCCTGGCAGCCTTATCATTTTCAATTACTTGGATCTGATGAAAAAGAAGAACCGTAGGAGGAAGGTAAGCCCTGCATTCAGCTACATTCATGAACAGGCTAACACTACACCCCTTGAGACTCTGGTAGAAGCCCAGTTTGCAGCAGTGTGCCCTATCATGCAGCCTGGCTTTACCACCCAAATGCCTTTCCCTGTTACTTCTGCCTGGTCCCACACTCATGTTTAAGTCTGATACTTTTCAAAAAGTCATATAAAGCTGTGTTTTGTTCCACAGCAGAAATGGGATCACCAGGATGATGCCATTATTCCTCCTCTTCCCTCACAACCTGGTTTAGAGTGCAGACAAACAGTTGGGAGAGGCAAAAGGAATTAGACAGGGAATTTCTGAAACTGGCTTTGCCACTGCTGCCAGTATTTCATGGAATCTTTACCCTGCTCATGAACTTCTAATAATACCCAGGGAAGTTCAGAAGCCTCTGCTGGAAAGCAGAAAGAGGAAAAGAGAAGAAAAACAAAATTAGTCACATAGAGTCTATTGATTGATGTCCAAGAGGTATTTCCTAATGCACTGGAAGCAATATGGGGCCTGTAACTTTTGTTTCCAATAAAGTTTTTGTACTGCAATTTAAATATATAAGACATTCCTCAGAGAGCTTGTCAGGTCTTCTGCTTAATTACTTTTCTCTGCCTGCCTTGGTGGGTACATTTATAGCTAACTCCTGCATCAGAGGGAAGAAGGTTTGGCTCTAAAAAAGTCCACTGGCTCAAGAGAGCACACCACTTTCAGACTCAGCTCTGCAGAGGATCAGAGTACCACGGTATTCTGCAGCTAACTGACCTAAATATATCATTGTTCTTGGAAATAACTGTTGACAAAGCCCAGATGCTGGTTTTCATAGATGTTGTTGTCAGAGCACATATCAACCTCTAACATGTTTAAGAGAAATATAAATCAACAAAGGCTACAGATAAGAAGCAATTTTATCTGGCAACACTACTGTAATTATATAATGTAAATATAACAACAGAAATACACATAGCCATACTCATTCCTCATTCTGAATTAGCTATTTGCCCTTTGCAGACGTTGACCCAGCTCGTGTTTCTTTTAAACATGTCATTTCGATCCTCTCTGTGCTGCTAAAACAACCCTTTTAACCTACTTTAACATTGCTGTCATAGTCAGGGCTGTTTATGCTACATGCATAATTGAAACAAGCCACCAGTCCATGTTTTCATGCCAGACCTCCTTCTCCCCCTGCCCTTTTTTTTAAATTAGACAGGACCATTTGATCCTTCCGATGCAAAAAGCACCACACTGAAACACTAGGAATGATTGACTTCAGGGCATTTGTTATTTATACAGACACTCACTTTAGGGTTTTTTTTACACAGTGGTTTTCAGTTACATTTAACTTGAAAATTGCCTTTAACAGAGGCAACTGCAGTTGTTACATTAACCCCTAAGGGGTTACCTACAAGTCTTTTCCCAAAACTCTGGGGGATTTAAATCAAAACCACCACTGGAGAAAACAAATCTTTTCTAGAAGGACAAAAGAACAGCCCAATTTAAGGAAGCAAGATTGTCCCCTACTAGACAGCCCCAGCCTTCTGCAAGAATGTTTTTCCTGTACAGCAAACCTGCCTCTGCAAGAAGTGGAAGATTCTTGCAGTGAATTCAAGTAATTCCTCCGTACTGCTTGCTGCCACATGAGGAATCCTGTGGAGAATTCCTAGTAAAGTACTTGGAATCATGAGGATGTCCCATGTCATAGAAAGTTACAAAGTGTCTTCAGTATTCAAACTAACTTAATGCACTAATTTATCCCAAACTGACAGCATGGAGTACAAAACTGTATAATCAGAAAACTTCAAAAACTAGAAGATATCTTGTGAACCAAGCCATGCAAGTGCAATTTTATGTTACAAAAACCTCAGCAGCTAAAATGAACACAATTGTCATTCCCTTACCTTAAGCACAGCAGAAAGTTCGTTCTATAAAAAAAATGAGTGGCACATTACTTACTGGGCTTGGAATGGAGTCAGGATCAAGCTTCTTCTGTGGTGGGCCTGAGAGCTGTGCCGGAGCCCCAGCAAATGCACCAGGATAAGACAGCTGAGATCCTGCCATCTGAGGACCATAGTTTGCTGCAGAGTTACAAATGAAAAATCATTTAAACTACTTAAGTTCCATTATCAACTTTCAACATCAACTTCTGCCATACAATTAATTTTTACTCATCTAAGTGCAACTTCTCCTTGCCTTCTGATTTCAGCAATTAAAAGAACTGGATTACTTTGGTTCATGCAGTTTCTGTTTTAAAAATAAAAATAAGACTACATGTGACAACTCTGGCTCCAAAGCTTTCAGGTATATGTTAAGAAGGTTGGTTGGAAGAGATTACCAGAGCTACTCAGCCCAGGCCACCACATCAGTGAGCATCTCTTCCCTAACATCAGTCAATGCAAGCTGGTGTAGTTCACCAGCCTTTTAGTTGTCAAAGTAACTGTTTTACCCACGTCTGTCAGGTGAAATAATTGTATTCAGTTACAATTTGCTATTGCTACAGTAAAGCATTTCTGAAAGCTGCTTATGACAGTGCTTGAAGACAGAGAGCAGCCTACACCTTTACAGTGTAAGCAGAACTACTTTCTGTAGTATGCTGTGCCTTTACTAATTACTAACCAAGTACTATTGTGCTTCTGATGCAAATTAATCTCCTTTTTTTGTTCAGTCTCAACAGAATGCTAAACTTTTGAGCAAAAGCAGAGCCTGCTCCAAATGTATGGACTGATAATGCAAATTTTTCCCTTCCACAAAAAGAGAATTCCATTTTCCTTTTTCCAAGTCAGCTGAACATTCAGTGGTGAATGGACACAGCTCCACAAGGGATTCTCCACGCTTGTTTTGTTTTCAGTTACACAACCAACACCCTTCCCTACCTTGCTGAGGATGGTATCCAGGCCCTGGAGGCTGTCCCGGAAGCTGTGGCAAGTTAGGATTCGGAGGGACAGGTCCAGGGATTGCCCCCTGTCTGGCCATGGGAGGCACTGACGGCTGAGCACACAGGCCATTAACACTGTTTGTGGGCGGAGGAGGAACCCGCGGCCCGGGCGGCAGGACCATTTGCTGCGGGGTTGGTGGGGGCAGCCGCGCTCCCTGAAGAGACGCCGGATGCCCAGAGCTCGGAGCAGCGCCAGGACCTGAGCGAGAAACTATGTCAGCTGAGTCAAAAATTAACCTCCAACTCTGTGTAGAAGGTGCTCTGGTTTTGCTCAACACACTTTTAACACAGAGATGACATTGCATCCCATACTGACAGTCCTGCATCATGGGGACTCTACATGTCTGTTCAAATTACAAAACCGACCTCATAGTTTCAGTCTGAACTGATTCAGACATTCGGTGGCCCTATTTTCAATAACACCCTGCAGCTGGGATGAATGGGGAAAGAGAGGGAAGCCAGACTTTGACAATTCTTGATTAGAATACACATACATTACTCTTTCCTTTTGAAATATTTCATTTCAGAATGTGAAACAACACTTTTTGCTTAATAACCAATTTCTCTCATGTGGCATGGTTTTTTCACTCTGCTATTTGTAGTCCACCACGACAGGTTTGATGGAAAATAAACCCACTTGATGTTAAAAGATAAAACATGTGGGAATTATTTTGTACACACTGGCAAGGAATAGTTTGTTGTTTATAAGGTCCAGATTCCAATTAGAATTAAGAGGACACTCTAAATAAGGGGGTTTTTGAGACTTACAATCTGTAAATACTTATTACTTTACAAAACCTACAATTTTTGGCTGAATTTCTCCACAAAGACCTATGGCAGACTGATTTTAAAGAAAGCTAAAAAATAACCAAAAGTAGGTTTGAAGCAAAAGGACCAGTGTGTTATAACACGCACACTAAAATGCATCTTATGACATGTTAAATGAAAAAAAGACTTCACATGCAAAACACAAGCTCAGGTTTTCAGCTGGTACACAGAAACATCAGCAGCTTTTCAAGCTGTGAATTCCTCACTAGTTACACCAACTCAGTCTCACAGCTACGTAAAAGTGACAATACAAAACCCAACAGAAAGGCAGAGTTGTACAGAATTTGACTCCAGTGACCTGAAGGGCATCTCAGCCTTCCAGCACATAACACAGAACACTGTATTTTACATAACTGTTTTACATATAATATCTTGTATATCATTTACATACATATCAAAATTACTGGTGGGAAGTAATTTACATGGAAGCACCATGTGAGCACATCTTTACTTCATGGCCTAGGTCTGAGATGTTATAACATCAAAATAAATGCAGATAAATTTAGATGAAAAACTAAAATGTTTAGACAAAAGAATCAGATAGTTTCAAAACTGAGGGAAACTGTAAAAATTAAACCCTGACTGCATACTGTTGCTCATGTCTTAGCTATTCCTGATGGGTTCACTAAGTAATTTGAGAAATGACTGATGGGATAGCTGACTTTTACAGAAGATTTATCTAACAGCAATTGTTAATTAATCCAATAATATTGATTTAAGGAATTAGATGAGAGAAAAAAATTCTATAAACTTTAGCAAATGATAGTGGTCAAAGATTTTCTGTTCCTACAGAAGTTCAGTAAGTTTCTAATTATTATAGTTTTAATGCTTTAAGTGAGAAAAAGTCACTCAGATGAGATAAAACCAATTACCATAGTTATTTATCTGCATGCTGTTGAGCTGGTCAGCAAGCTGTGCTGGAGGTGAGGCAGCCGCAGTATTTGGGAAGGCTGGTGGGGACTGATGACTGTAGGGGGGATAGGAAGGTCCTGTGTTGCTTGGAGGGGGAGGGCCTTGTAACCTAAAGGGAAAAATTAGTGCAGTCACACAAAAAACCTACATCAACCAATTGTAAACTCTACAAGATCTCATACCTTTCTCAAGGGTGGTGCCAAAACAATTAATTAGGCCTTAAGAGAGGCTGCCCACATTCTGCTCAGAAAAAGTACACTCATACTAAAATGTATGAAGCACACGAAGCACAGAGAGATTGCACACTTGTTTAATTAAAAAAGGTAGTATATGTTTGTTTGATACTTGTTAGAAACAAATGGCAAGGCAAAGTGAGAGTGGTAATAACTATAAGCCTAAAGATTAAGAAACACAAGCTTGTGAACACATCACAGCACTCCATCCCCTTTCCAAGCTTATCAAGGAAGATTCCCTACCAGGGATGGGTGAAGAGGATTAGGAGAAAAATCTGTGAAGAGAAGAAAAGGAAGTGAGAAACTGTTGAAGAGTTGTCTGTAGTGGAGGAAAAAAGAAGATGCAGGTAGGGGAAAAACTGCTTCATGATTATTAGACAGGGAAAAACATGAATGCAAGAAAAATAACTAAAGAAAAGAAAGCAAGAACACACATGTGGCTTATAAAGGTATTTTCTACCAGACTACTTCTCTCTGGTAAAATAAGATCTCAGGCTTTGTCCCAGAGAAGATGAACACTTGTTTTTCCTTGTACACCTGAGGAGTTTGCCCATTTCCTCCACAGAGAGGAAACAAAGGTCACATAGTTCAGATCTCATCTATTGATTCCTTCAGGTCACCTGTGTGGCTGCTGCCCTGGTGTACCAGGCCCATTCTGGAAACTGGACTGGCTGAATTGTTGGGCACCAGGTGGTGGAGGCCCAACAGGAGCCGGAGATCCAAAAGGCACAGTTGGTTTTGACACACCTGCAAAAGATACAGCACTTTTATGTAAAACCCTGTAAGAAAGCACAAGATGGCCAAAAGACAAAGGAGTACAGCCCTGCCCTAGCAATGAGAAGAGCAGCTCTAGGTGACCCTGCTTAAGCAGAGGCGTTGGACCAGAGGTTCCTTTCAACCTCAGTCACGCTGTGATGCCATAAGAAAGCACAGATTTCTGGGCAGTCATAGAAGCAGATGTGAAAAACTAACAGCAGTTTGTAACTTTCCTGCAAATGAACCCAAGTGGGACAGTAAGAAAGAAGCAATGAACAAACAGGCCTTGCAATTATCAGTTTGGGATACTGGTAATTCCCTGTCACCCAGTTATATTTCTAGGTAGAAGCAAAAGGTCCCTTTGATTTTGGAGACCAAGGTAAGGATAAAAACTTGGAACAACAAAAATAGCTTCCATATGTAGGGCCTGTAAGCCTATGCTAAAAATGGTTCTTACTTCAGATCTACTCCAGAAACTGTAATTTATGCAGACAGCAGTGCTGAATAAACAATATTTAAACCTGTATTTCTCGAATTATTTCCCTCTGAATTACTCTAACATAAAGAAATCATTTGGTACCAAAACTGGTATTTTCCCAAGTATTCTAATGGGCCAATTACCAGAAGCAGTTATATCAGAACTCCGACTGTATTCAGAACAGCTCCTGTTGTCTTTAGAGAAACTGGGTAAAACTTCCTTTATTTGTTCCTGTTGCCGCAGCAGTGTAAAACTTAGACAAGTAAGAAGAAGAGACATAAAATACCATCACAGAAAAGTAGACCCTGGAAAGAAATTTAAAGCCAAAATCATACCTGTCGGAGGTGCTGAGTATGAAGAGTTCGGGTCCCCATAATGTCCATAATGGAGTGAAGAATTAGGTGGTCCAAACCCTCCTATTCCTGGTTGGGATTGGGAATATGGAGGAGCTGCAACATAACCTTGTTGACTCATGATGGCAATATTCTCATTCCAAGTATCAGGTCTTCCTCAAGGATCTGCAAAAGAGAAAGTGACACCTGCTGCTATTCATCACTCTGTGAATTTTAAAAGGCTCACTGTGAACTGCATTCCCCAAAAAAAGATAAAAGACTTTTGAAGGCAAAAAAGGACCTGAAGTCAGAGACAAATAATGGCTTTGCTTGCTTAGTTTCCTCCATCACTGAGTTTATTTGAATGGGATTCACCTCTCCCAGGCCAGGGAGAGAAAAACTGTAAGTAATGGATATGCAGGTGGCCAAAAAACTCAAAGAAGTCCCAAATTGCACTCTGTACCAGGAAAATCCTGACTTTAGATCTGGAAAACATACTGTGTCTTGCTTCCCAAATACCAGCCATCCCAATGAACACTGAAAAATCAGGACAGGCAGAGTGACCAGAGCATAAAACTCCCCTAGCAAATCCTTCTGCTCTCCTAGCACACCTTTTTGTCAGATGAGATGTGGAATACAGCACCAGCTTTCCATCAAACCTGCTACACAAACCCCATTCCAAGCAAGTCAGGGAAGATTCCTTGGGTTTATGCTGGAGAAAGAGAGAATAAAGTACAGGATAGAGAGAGATCCTATTTCCAGTTGCTTTCTGCATTACTGGCCCAAGCCTAAGCAGCCTTTTTACTCCAGAACTTCACAGTGTGATGAAATGGAGCACAAAATCTTCCACAAGTGAAAGGCTGTTCTCACAGGGCAGTGTGGCCTCAACAGCACTGTATGTTGTCCTTGCTGTTATCAGGCATCTTCTCCCTATGCTTTCATATCTTGATTCTGTTGTTGTTAAAGAAAATGAAACAACCAAAAAGCAGAATTTGATAAAAAGCAATTCATAAAAAGTTTCTAATGATGAGAACATTCACGAGACATGTAATTTCTTTCTTGTAGTAGTCAGATTTTGTTAAACAGTCTAGAATAAAATTTTAGAAAACTTTGAGTAAAGTCCTGAGGATCCAAACCTAAATAAGCATTTACTGCTCCTGTAGAGCCCCAAGTACATAGATCAGACATCCCCAAGGAACTAAATATACATGCTATAAACCAGCATTTTAGGTATTGAATGTTCCTTTGAAATAGCTTACCCAACCACCTTCTTAATACTTCACATTCTTAAGCTCAAGCCATAGAATCATCTTTAAATATGCAAACTGGATGAAAATACATCAGGTATTGTGCTCCAGAGCACACACAAAGGCACCTCAAAATTACACACAAATTCATGCTGCACCAGCACATGCCAGTATAGAAAAGCTATCCCTATCAGAAAACTCATCTCTAGGCTTCTCAAATTAAACATATCTATTTCTGAAGAAAAAAACCTCCATAGTTTTACTGATCTTCCACGTCAGAGAAGAAACAACTCTGGGCTGTGTGCAGGGCCCAGCCCTCCCCACACACTGCCTGGTCAGCCCTCTAGTCCACACACCTCAATGCAGCCTAAGATTTCTCAGCTGTAGTATTAAACTGCTTCAGGTGGTTAATCTTAAGGAGTTTTCTACTGCTCATTAGTTAATGAGGTAAACATGGGCAGAAGAAAAAAAGAACAAGTTTAATCAGAGGCTTGGTGCTGCCAGCTGTACTTTCTTCCCTCCCCGCCTCCACCAGAAAAGACGTGGCAGTGAGAGCTTCAGTTGCTCCAAAAGACACTAAACCAGCACTAAATTACCTACACACTGGCACAGACACACTAATATATATTTTATATCTATATAAAGGAAGAGATTTTCACTTTGAGGCAGCTGCAACAGCCAACACCTTAGGCTGCAAGAGCATCCAGGGGAAATGACTTCCTCCACAGCTTACTCACTCTCACAGCAAAAAAAATCTTGCCACGTCAAACTTCCCACACAGCATAAACAGACAGAGCTCGCGCTGAAGGGAGACAGGAACTATAACCATAAGCAAAATAACGCAAGTTTATCGAACGCAGTTCCAGATTCTACTTAACACCTGAGCATATTTAACCTCTTCTCAAGACAGGTATATATACCAAACACCAGAAAAAGAGTTTGGAGGCAACACCCGAAATATCAACAGAAAATCACCTAAGCGATCAGGTGCTAACAACAGACGTACAGATTCACTCTGGACACTGCCTGAGAGGAGCTGCTAAACACAGATCTTTCCCCAGATTTGCTCACTACAAGTGCCTCTATGATAAAGGGCAGGGAAATCTTTTCCCCCCTATCTCGGCCAACACTAGCTGACATATCCCATACCCTGGGGGACAACACTAACTCTGACAAGCAACTCCAGAATGTAATTTACCGCTATTACAGAACAGGTTATCATCCTTTTTGGAGGGCTGCTGTATCTATGCTCTCTGACACCTCTGTGAAGACATAAAACCGCATGTAGGACAAGAGAATCAAACCCACAGTCTCGCGTCCTTGGCAAACCGAGGCACAACTATTAACTTTGTATTTCTTCGGGGACACTGTGCTCAGTGACACATCATCTGGAACAGGGGCTGTCCCTGCCCAGGGCACGCCGCAATCTCAGTCTGGCCAACAACCTTCGGGGGTGTGCACACTTATCTGCACGCCTTAACACACACACAGAATGCAGCCGAAAGATATACATAGCTTTGGGTTTTTTCTTTTTTTTCAGCACATTTTGAGCTAAGCCATGAAAGCAAAAGCTGAAGTTCCTTCCGTTCAGTGGAAAGCTCGCAAAGGTTTTCTGCACTTCCCTGCGCGTGTAACATTTCCATCCCCACCAACTCCGCGGTTTAAGTCGCGGCAATCCCGCAACAGGTCGGTCGATCCCTCCGCCCACCCCGCGTCCCGCGGCTGTACCTGTGCCCCGTGCCGGCGGTGCCAGGGCCGGTCAGAGGGAAGGAGGCACGGCCGGACCCCGCGGCTGTACCTGTGCCCCGTGCCCGGCCGGAGGGACGGAGGCACGGCCGGACCCCGCGGCTGTACCTGTGCCCCGGGCCCGGCCGGAGGGACG